>VYXD01013493.1:105045-158502 GCA_013397195.1 Hylia prasina
GCGCCGCCTTTTTCTGGCTCGGCATCATCTCCAGGGGTTGGGGAAGGGGCGCGGGGGGATGCCTAGGGTGGCACCTGCGGCGGGGTCACCTGCCCGGAGAGCGAGGACCGCGCGGGCATCGATCCCCGGGGTGGGGTCTTCTCTCGGTGCCGCTGAGGTAATTATTTTTATTAATTATTTTTTTCCTTTAATCTGAAACAAAATGGGTGGCAGAGCCGTAAGCTTGCAGATGGGATGGAGAAATGCAGGTTAATTCTCCCCTGGTCCTGAAGGGGTGGCCTCGCTCTTCCCTGATCCCATTCTCGTGATACGCTTTAAAGCTTTTTTCCTCCTCTTTTAAAATTATTTATTGGCCTTTTTTTTTTTTTTTCCTTTTTCAGTGCACATCGAAGCAGTAAATATTTCAATTTTCTGGTTTTAACTTGCAAACCCCGTTCGATATCTTGTGTGGTTTTCTTTTGTTTTAAGGTACATTTTGGGTAGAAAGAAGTGATGTAGGTAGTGCAGAAAAATGCCCGAACAAAGCTATTTGCAAGCCTATTAGGTTTCCTAGAATAAGGACTAACCACTATCATACATTCTCGTTATTAGTGTCTTTTGCCTTTTTTTCTGTAAAAGCTGGGAATTAGGCAGAGATTTTACAGTTTTATTCCTGTCCCTTCATTTTGGAGCTGTCGTTGTCATTTTGTACGCAGGGAAGAGCAGCCCTTGAGGCAGTCTGGAGCTCTCCTGGCCAGGTGAACGCGGGCTGGGCTGACCCCAAAGGCAGCAACAGAGCCGGTGGAAGATTCTGGCAGGGAAGGGAAATCCCCAGAGTTTAAGACAAGGTAAAGACCTGGCCGGTTAATTTTTTCCGCCTTGTCATTTCCCACATGCTCTTGGTGTGAGTTCAGTGCCAGGTAAATGCCAGGCTCCCTGTTGCTGTGCTTTAATTTTCAATAACACCAAATGCTCTATATTCACAGGAACTTAATGTATCTGTGTGTCCTCACTGCAACATAGTGCTGCCAGGCTTGAGAAGGCTTTGAATTACCCAGTTTAAGCTTAAAAAAGAGCTGGTTTGGGCAGTGTTTTTCCTGGCAGGTGGAGTTTGATGCAGGCTCTAAAACAAAGTGGTGAGGCAGAACAAATGCTGAAGTGATGAGCAGCTGATGGGCTGCACAGTGCTAGAGCCAGGCTTAACTGTACACCTTGGTCTGCCAGGTGATTTCATTGTAGATAAAGGATTATTGCAACAAGTAGCTCAGGTTAGCAAACTGGAAAATAATCCTTGAGATACGTAGAACAATTGGATTAGTTGATGAGCTCTTGTACCTCTACTCCTAGCTCCCAGTCATGATCCAGATAGTTTGAAATTAGAACAATGTTAACATGGAGATGCACTGAAACAAATTCAACCTTGGGCTAGCAAGGAGATTAAACAAGCCCTGAGATTTTTACCATGAATTTAAACAAGCCTTTGGCTTAGTCAAGATGCAAGAGGACTTGAAAATGTCTTGTCAGAGCCCTGGGGACAAGAGGAGGTCGTGCTGGGGTTCTGAGGGGTGGGTTGTGCTCCTGCTGTGCCTTAACAGGCCGAACTCGAACGGTTTAAGATCCATCCCAGTGTGGCACTGGGCTGTAAGTCCTGCTTTGAGCCAGGCTTAGCTTTGCTGAACTCTCTGGAAGCACATGGCTTACGGAAGATGGAAGGAGCAGTATGGGAATCAGGTTGTCTCAGAGCACGGGCCTGTTGCTTCTTCAGCATTTTCAGCTTGGAAACAAATCAGAAGGAAAAACAGCTTCTCAGAGTGGGAGGATTTGGGCTGCAGGTTGATGGGTGTTTCCTTGGGTGATAGGAGCAATGTCAGGAGCTCCCGTCCCTCACCCCCTGGCCGTGTCCCCGGGGCGCTGGGACACCCCCGGAGGGAGCAGTCTGGTCAGGGGGTAGCCCACAAAGCCCTGTCTGCCTGGGCAGCCCACCAAAGCCCTGTGTTCCTGGGCAGCCAGATCTGTCCGGGGAATTTTGGTGCTCTTTGCCTTCCCTGAGTCCAGGCAGACCTGAGCGTACCTCCCTAAGTCCATGTTAGGTTGTCTGTGGGAGTCTGGGTGTATCTAAACCTTGATAACATGAGAATTTCTGTCTCGAAAGGTAGTCTAACACGGAGTTGAATTCCAGTGGAGAAACAGAAATAATTTCTTTGTTGGTATTACTTACTTGGGGACCTCTTCTGGGGAAGGTTAAGATAATGGCAGTTTGAGGATTGGTTTTTTCCTAATAGAAAACTTCGACTGTGGATTTTCCCCATATTTGTTTAGAAGAACCTGTAAAAAATGCTGCATTTGTATGCACTTCCTATTTCAAATGTTTTTTTAAATTAAACCAAGTTTTTTATCTTTGATTCTGTCAGTATGTTTGGGGGTTTATTCCTGGTGTAGCCAAATCTGCCAGCTTCCTCAGCGTGATGGCGTGTCCCCAGGGGCTGTGACGTGGCTTTGTTGTGGTGTGAAACTTGATTGGAGACCATTGAAAGGAAAATGGGTGAAACTTCAGGAATTGTCGGTATGGATTCCTCCAGAAGTGGCTGCTAAGCTGCTCTCGTGACTGGTCTGAACTGCAGCGATTAAACCTCCCCTGATCCTGAGAGCAGGGAAAGGCAGCTGGCACCCCCTGGGAGCTGTTGCCACCAGGAACTGGTGTCGTTTGGAAGGTTATAAAATCCTAGAATGCCTTGGGTGGGAAGGGTCCTCAAAGCCCGCCCAGTGCCACTCCTGCCAGGGGCAGGGACACCTTCTACTCTCCCAGGCTGCTCCCAGCCCCATCCAGGCTGGCCTTGGACTCTTTTAGGGATCCAGGGGCAGCCACAGCTTCTCTGGGCACCCTGTGCCAGGGCCTGCCCACCCTCCCAGGGAAGTATTTCTTCCTGAGATCTTGTTCTGCTGTAGCTGCTCCTGTCAATGTCTTTGTGTGAACCATGTAAGAAATCTCAAGCCTCAGAAGTTTCTGTAGGGCCATTTCTTCAATAGATTTATTTTGCTTCCAAATACTTCTTTATGTGTTTGTCCTTACAGGAGAAAATGCAGATGGCTGCACACAGCCCTTCTACTTCCATTGGAGCTGGTGGTTTATATGGAAAATCTATTTATATCAAGTGTTATTTATGAAGCCTCAGTGGTCATGACATGGCCTGACAACAGTTACAGTGGGGGTTATTTTCCTTAAAAGCTGTAGGAAGACAATATTGACAGTCAGGATGAATAAGAGACAAGCATCCTGGTGTAGTGAAGGCAGGAGTAAAATAAATCATTACAAATGAAAGTTCTTGCTGTGTTCTCCAGCCTTCCCGGGAGTGAAGTGTGTTCAGACACAACCAGCTTCATGGGGTGCACTGAATAGTTCTGTCAGTACTTGGGAGCACATTTGCTTTATGGGCAAATGTTTTTGGTTGTTATGAGCTGTCTCAGGACAGGGTTTCTTTGATGGCAGGAAAGAAATCTGATTATATTTGGCCGTTTTCAGGTTGTGGGAAGGAAATATTTGCTGTCTGAATGTTTTTCTATTGGAGATGAATCTACATGGGGATTTCTTGCCATGGTAATTTGGCCCGGAAAGGAGCAGAGCTACTTCCTTGGAAAGGCATTTGAGGTGTTGAGACATCGTTGGCACTTGCTGGGAAAAGAGAGGAGGAGAGAGAACTGAACTCGTAGCTCAGAAGTCTCCTGTTGTAGTCTGGTCCCTTCCACTCACGTTAATCTCGGGCTGTTTCTGTTGCCGAGCACTGGGGACGTTTGTGGCGATGCCCCACACAGCTCCCGGGTTTGTAATGCCTTCTCCAGAGGGACCCGGAGCCGAGGTTTGGTTTTGTGGTCCCCAGTGTTGTCATCAGCACCGTCAGTAGTGAGTCACTCTGGCCTGGGAGCTGTGACTCTGCCCTCGAATCTGCCGTGGTCCTGGGGCAGGGTTTGGCTTTGAGAGCTCCGGGGTGGTTTTGGGAAGGATGAACTGGCCACGAGGCTGTGCCCAGGGAGTCCCAAAGCACCGGGTTTGGGTGTCTCCCTCCTGTCTTGTGGGAGTGGATTGAAATGCTCTGTGTTCCCATCCCGTAGCTCCGTTTGATTGTTTGCTGAGGAATGGCTGGGATCGAGGCGACTGTAAAAGTAGCATTTTAAAGAGTTTATAATTAGAAATACAATGATCTAAATCTCCCTGTGTCTCAGTTCTCAGGCCAGAAGATGCCAGTGCTGGTTCTCAGGCAAGAAGATGCAAGGAGGGGATGGGGACAGGGAATGCAACTTAGCATCCAATTGTCTGCCCTTACTTATTTCATTTTAATATTACTTTTAAATAGCAGCTTCAAGAGGGAATATTTTGCTGAAAGGGAATTTACAGAGTTCCTTCTCAACACATTCAGGCAACCAGAATATTTTGTTCTTCTCCCAAAACCCCTATGTTACTAAGCAGTAATAAATCGATGTGTGTTTCTAAGAGTGTCCCAGGCACCTTGGATGATGGCATGGCTGGATTTTAGATGTATTTTTGACACTGAAACATCTCTGTCGTCTGAACCAGGAATGTTTTGATCTTGGACTTGCGTCAGCAAAGTGCCTGAGAAAACAAGCTTTGTCTGATAGTTGTATTTTTAGGAGCAGAGGAGTCCAGTTGTTGTGGTGGAGGAGCTGAATTGTCCCACAGTACCAGGGAGTATCTAAACTTTTCAAGCTCTGTGTGCTCTGAAAACACTGACCTGGTTTCTGTGTGTTTGGGTTAAACCAGCATGTGCCCTTCCTGATAAAAGGGACTGTTTAAATTTGTCACCCACTTTATGCTCACTTTAGAGTAAAACTGCTTGAAGAATGGGCCTTAAATGAGTACGATGGTGAAGGAGGGATTGACTCACCATTTTTTGGTTTTGACTGTTTGGAAATGTGAGTCACCAGACTGATTTTGCATTTGATTTTGAAGGGCTCCATGTTTCCCAGTTTGTTGTCTGAATTTATATTTAAATCAAACTGTTGTAGGGCTTGTGCCATTCTGTTGGTGAAGCATTTTGGGAATGCAGGGTAGTGGGAAAGCAAGTGAAAAACAATTTCGGGGGTCTCATGCACTGATATTCCTGGGCATTAACCTCGGGTGTGAGCTTTGAGCAGTTTGGGCTCTCAGTGGAGTGACACATTTGAATTGGCTTTACTCCTGTTTCTTGCATGGCCATGAAATGGCAGCCCAGGGCAATAATGTCGATTTTAGTGGTTTGCTGGCTGTTACCAAGTTGTGAGATTGTAAAAGTTAACAGAACAAAGTACAGCTTTAAACACTAATGCACTTGGCTGTGTTTATGTGCTGGGGTGGTTAATGTGAATTTATCCCAGGCTCCGAGCCCTCTGGAAGTCCCGTGGATCTGCTGTTAGCAATGGCAAGGAAATGCTGGAAGTCTTTGACCACCAAGCCCAGCTTTGCTGAGCACCCTGTTTTCTAGCCCAGAAGCCACCATCAGAAGCGTTTCCTATTTTTCTGACCTTACTCATGTTATCACTTACCTGGAGCGTCTTGAATTTCAGCTGGAAGCTCAGCTCAGGTGCTGCTGTGCTGTGCTTTTAAATGGAGTTGTGTGTAAATGTTCTTAGCAGCATTCAAGGTCAAGGAGAGGAGCTGGTAAAACTGGCACATGACTCCTTGTCATGACTTTCACTTTTTATTTAGGAGCTTGGAAAGGAAATAAAACCCTGCACTGCAAAGTTAGCAACCCTTTCTTTTGTGTGCTGATTGAAATGAAGTTGTCTCAGAGCTAATAGCACTTAGTGGACTCTGCTGTGGGAAGGTTTGAATTTTTATGGAGTCTTTGAATCCCTGTGACAGGAAAAACTATTTTTGCTCTGTTACTTGTCCTTTGTGTGCAGAATCCTGTATCCAGACCCTCACCATACCCAACCAAAACATCCTTGTTTTTGCAGGCTCTAAAGCACCAGCTCTTCGCAGGTTTCAGCAGCTTTTTTTCCCCTTCTCTCTTTCATATTTTCTGCAGAATTAACTATTTCTGAAAGATAACAAAGTCTCTCTGATGCAAACAGCATTTACTTGGTCATATTTTAACAGATGAGGCTTTTTGATAAAAGCAGACAGATCATGATTTCCTGATGAGCATTTTGTTGTATTAAGACCAAGCCTAAGGAGTAATTTGGATTGTGACTGACAAGAAAGAAATTGGAGCTGCAGGTCCCTGTTCATAGGCTCAGAGAGCAGGAAATAACCGCTGTATTCTCATACTGTTTTGTGTCCTTTCATCTCTGGGAACAATAACAATTACCAGTAATTTGGTGATATTGGATGTATTTGCATGGGTGCCATTTAATTTTGTGTGTGGCATTTTGGGAGGTTGTGCTGAGCAGAGCCATTATTACCAGTATAATCTCACAGGGCTCTGGTCTGGTTTATTCAGCCTGTTGGGCACTTGTTACTTGTAATTATTTCAGCTCACTGATAGATGTTTTCAAGGCTCAAACAAACAACAAAAAAACCCACCAGACTCTTTGTTTTTTTTAATACCCAAGTGTTGGGGGTTTGTTGTAGTTTTGTCACATGTTTTCCTTGTCCATCTGTCCTTCCTGTTGGCAAATACCAGGAACGGCAAAGGATGGAAGGGTGAGCTCCTTTGGAGTCTTGATCCTCCTCATAAAAACACGATCTGAAAACCCCTCCTGCAGCAGGGGAAGAGCTGCTGCTCCTGTAAACATCCCCTGCTAATGAGCTGCTCTGCTTTGGAGGGGATCAAACACTGCTAATGCTTTTCATGGAGATGCCTAATCAGGCACAATAGAACCAAGCAAAGCTGTCAATTAAACCTTCTATTAAATTTCTCCGTATAAATGAGCCTGAACCCACAGCGCTGTCTGAGCTCTCCTCCTTGGCTGTTGGGGTTTGGTAAAGATTTTGTGATCAGTATTAGCCCAGTTTTGGAGCTCACTTAGGTACGCTCCATCTGCATTGGTCTTTTCTCCTAATTATTCAAAGGGCAAAATGTGTGCTGAAGTGCTGTTCCTTCAAATAGCAGCAGCTAAGAAGTCTTGCATTTATCTGATGCCAATTAAGTAAGAATAAGTGCGATGATTTTGTTAAAAGCAGTGCTGAAACACGTCTGCCAAAGAGCCCTGAAGATGAAGCAGTAATTGAGGCACAATATTAAACCCACAGTATCCTGGTTAAAAAAGGATTGGTTTACTGGCAGAAATCAAAAGGAGGTTTACTAAAGGTGAACTAGAGGTTTGTTTTACTGAATTTTGCCAAAGTACTTTTTTAAAAAGTCTTCCCAAAACCAAGAAGTCTTCCATCAATAACCTATAGTTAGTATAAATATTATTGTACATAGTGTGAACTATGAAAATAGTATAATTCTTTGTGCTTTTCTTGAGCAGACAGTTGGGTGTTAAACTGTTCCATTTCTGTCCCTTCACTTGGAGAAGCCACTTAACCTTTACCAGTTCTGTTGCTCACAGGGATGTTTAATGCATTAATATCTATTTAATGCATTCTTAATTGTCCGCTTACACAGGGAGGAAAATCTTCAAAGCCACTGCACTAAATTACATTCCCCATCTCTGCCTGCTGTTAGCCTGGTGTGTGACATAGGGGTGAGGTGGCAGCTGGACTCCAGCAGGTCCTGTCCCCTCCTGCTGCCTGGACTGTCCCCATGGATTCAGAGGGTGGAAGGACCAGTAAATGCACATTTCTGAGGAGCTCGATGCTGGTGGCTGGGCAGGAGCTGCTTTCACCTGAGCCTGCCTGAAACAGGAGCATGGGAGTCACCCAGCAAGGCTGGCTGAACACAGAAACGCTGCCAGGCTTGTTGTGAAATTAATAAATAAGTAATTGGTTGGCTTAACATGTGGGAATCAAACCCAGGGCTGCTTACAGTTGTTTGGTGTGTGGGCAGGGAGTAAGGAGTGCTGGTTTGGCTTAACTGTCATTAATGGCAATAATGATTTAATTTTTCCCCAGTGGCTGTGGGAAACCGAGCTGTACTTGGTGACCAAAGCTCCCGGGGCAAACAGCTGGGCACCAGTTATTGGTGGAAATATCAGCATCTATTATTGCTAATACAGTGAATAATGGCATCTGTTCTTGCTCTGTGACACGGAGAGATGCTCAGCCTGTGCCCTGCCTTGTGCCAGCTCCAGCAGGAAGCTTCTCCTGCTGCGTTGGGTTTGGCCTCCAAACCCGGGTGTGGTGCCAGCCCACCCTGGGAAGGGGTTGGAGCAGCCGTGCCAGGTTTGCACTCCGAGCAATCCTGAAGAGGATCCTGTCCTGCAGCACAGCAGAGATTGCTGCACACAGAGAGTCACACTGGCCCTGCCCCTCAGCCTCGGGAGCCTTGGAACGTTTCCTCTCTAAGTGGTGTAAATTCACTGATTATTCCCAGGAAAGATTTTGAAGTAATCTCAAAGGAGCGAAAGGTCACTGAGCAAGAAGGGCATAACTCTCCCAACTGGATAATTAAAAAGAAAATTAAAAAGTGTGCTAAGTTGAGATTGACTTGTGGCCATGCTTTGAAGATTAAAAGGGCTTTTTTCATTTCAGATGCAGGAGGTTGGGATTGGTGGGAGGAGGAGTTGTGGCTGCTGGAGCAGTTGGGCTCTGAATTACTGAGCTGTGATCGAGATTCCCGGATCACTGACCAAAACTATGGATATCTGCTCTTCCCCTCCCCATGCTTTTTAAGGCATTTAGTCTTGCAGCTGGAGTTTTCAGCCTGGCTGCTGACTGTGTGATGCAGGGCAATTTTTAGGCATCCAAGCAAATGACATATTGAATAAAAATCTAAACAAATTATTTTGCATAGAACTGCTTTGCCTTTAGAAAATTAAAATAACAGCTTTGGCTAAAGGATGGGACTTTTCCATGTTCTTTGCACAGCCTGCTGAATTTTTCTCTACAGGAGCTTAGAAGCTATTGAAACTGTTTGCTGTCACAAAAATAGGGAGAGAAAGCTAAAATATGAGTGTGCAAACTAACTGGTAACTGGTGTGTCAAATTTATCTGTGTTTCCTGAGCGTGAAATGGGAGGGACCTCAAGCCCATCCAGTGCCACCCCGTGCCCTGGGGTAGAGACATCTCCCATTGCCCCAGGGTGCTCCATGCCCTGGCCTTGGGCACTTCCAGGGGTGGGGATTCCGGGAATACATAAAGGTAATGATGTGTTAAGGGTAATGTGGGAATACTCGAAGGTAATGAGGCGTTAAGGTTCACTACCTCTTACCCTGATCTGTTGCACAGGCTTTGCTTCTGTCTTCCAAGGCAAAGGATTTGAGCTTTTGCCTTTAATGACAGGAATACCTGAAGCTCCAGGAAAAGAGTCTGACTTAGTTTATGGATAGGGTGAATACAATAACATGTCCCAAAAAGCATATTCCTTCTCCAGTAATTTTGGAAGTGCTTTGATCAGTGCCTGTGGAGTGTAGGGCTTTGGCTTCACTGTTCTTTTGTTGTTCTTTCTTGATTATGATTCCTTATTTCTTGCCCAGAAATCAGCCACAGGTACCTTAAAGGCAGTTCCATCTTGAATTTCCTTTTCGCACAGAACTCTGTGTCTGCTTTGATGTACATCTCAAACAAATCCTGGGTTCTTCTTACAAGTATTTAAAAATACCCCATTGCAGGACAAGTTGTAATAAACACCTTAATAATACAGGCTGTAGATGCATTAGGGATTTAAGAACAGAAGTTGGCCACAAAGCATTGTCCAGCGGGAAATGTGGGATTCGTTTGCCACGGATTGCCCCAAGGTGTCCTTTCTCTGGGAGAGAGGGATTTGTGGGTTCAGCCAGTACAAGGGGGACACCCTCAGTAGGAGCCAGACTGGGCATCACTCCCTGAATTACCTGGTAAGCTTTCAGAGCAATTCCAGTAATTCTCAGTGTCAATTTGAGTCAGCACCAGGGAATAGCAGTAGATGTTTTCATATTACAGCAGATCTTCTGGTAAGTGCTTTTTCAAGGAATTCATAATTCAGTGAATTTATAAACATCACTCTAAGATCAAACTTAATAGCTGAGGCTTTCTGCTGTTCCCACTTGTGGGTGGAAGTGGATCTATTTATTGTGCTCGTGTGTGATGCTATTTTCTGTTTGCTGTATTATGTTAAGTGTGTTCTGGAGGATGTTCAAGAGAGGCTGCTGATTAAATAAGCTGATGTAAAAGATCACATATTTTGCTGCGGCTTTGGGAGGAAGAATACTTAAATTAGGAGATTGCTACAAAAATGTAGTGAGGTGGTCAGAACTGAGGCCTCCTCCACCTCACCCTCCAGATGAAACAGGATGTTCCTGCTGGGAAGCTGTGCCTCTCCCTGAGCACTGCTGGCACTGAGTGACTGCATCACTCTTGCTTTTGAGTGGTTTTCTTGTTCTTACTGAAGTTTCAAAGGAGGGGTTTGGTTACTGGCTGTTTGCAGCGCCTGGGTTGCATTATTGTCATTTTGGTGATGGGACATAACCCCTGTGTGCCACCCCTCTGCAGGGTGAAGAGGGGGCTTCAGAGAAGGATTTTATCCTGCCCAAGCGCTGCAGAGCTGCAGAGAATAAATCCTCAGAATAAGTATCCCAATTCAGAATGTTGTCAGTAGTTTACCAGTCATTTATCAATGTGTGTCCAAGAGCAAACAGAATTTGGCTGGAGCACTCAGAAGTGTTGGTTGGTCCTCAGACTAAACAAAAAGTGTCTTAGAAGAAGGTAAACAGTTGGATTTTCTTGTAATAATCAAAGTGAACTCCTCCTGGGAGTAGCATTTCCAAGCAGTAGAAATGCTTCCACCAGTTTGCATTTCAGATATTAAGCAGGTAATAAAAATGATGAGTGGCTATGTCGGACCATCATGACCAAGCTCCCTAGGCTGAGGCAGAGCAGAGATCAATCCTCTGTTGTGATTCCCCTCCCACAGTGAAGTGCAGCCATACACAGCTCTCAGCTGTTCATGCCCACCTGGCCTCCACACCAGTTTGGAACTTGAAGCTGCACTGTGAAATATTCCAGTGCTTGAGCCAGTGGAGTTACATTTTGAATTGGCATTACCCTGGAGTGTGAAAGTGATTCCAGTCCCCGCTCACTGCAGGGAATTCTAACCCAGGAACCCATGCTTGGATCTGTCCTGACATCAACCCTGGCAGCGGGGATTCAAGTGGAGGTACCCAGGTTAGCAGCTGGTTTATTTGGATTGAGTGTAAATGCAGAGTAATCAGAAATAAATCGTTCAAATGTTGAAATTCTCCACTCACCGGTGATGAATTTTGGAGCGATTACTTTTAATTGCAAGGTAAATAGACAAGCCTTTGATTGCATACTTAAGAATTTTAATTGCATTGAACTCAATTATACTTTGAACTGTCATATTCAGGGCAAGAAGTATTTGAGTCCCTGGCATTGTTTAATCCAACTATTAAAAAAAGTAGTTGGATTAAACAACAGCTGGACATCAGAGTAAAAAAAGCAAGTGGCTTACTTATTTCAAAAGCTAAGGTTTTCCTCTTGCTGTTGATCACTCAGTCCTGTAGCTCCCTCTGAGCACATCAAATGCCTTAAATCCAAAACAATTTCTAGCACGTTCCTTAAAAGTGTTACAGATCCGTGATCTTCAGCCAGTCTGGGTACAGCGGTTGGTATTTTGCGGTCTTAAGGTTTGGTGATGTTTGTGTTAAGGGCACTAAGATTTCTTTACGTTGGAAATGAAAACGGAGGGGGAAGCTTTTCAACATCTCTGCAGTGGGGATTAAAGGCTGGACTATCCTTTGGGTTTGTGTGAGCACACACTGCACAAAGGAATCGGTGGAGATCCTTGGATCGCTTCCATGGATCTGAGCGAGGCATGAATAAGGAGCGTTGCACGGGACAGGCGTCAGCTCTCAATTAACCTCGCCCTGCTCAAGCCTTGGTTCTTTGATGCGGGACCGAGCACACGCCGAGCCCGGAGCCAGCGCGGAACAGCGGGCGGCGAATTGCGACTGGTGCGAGGCTGCCGGGGGGGCTGGACAGGGCCGGGGGGAGCTGGAGGGACCTGGGGGCTGGATGATGAAGCCAAGGGGGCTGGACAGCACTGGCAGCTTGTCCCTGCCTCCACACTTTGGGGTGCACAAAGGGCATTTCAGGTACGGTGAGCTCACCTCTGTGCCCTCAAGCTCCAGACTCTTGGCATGCTCTCCCTTGGGTGCAAGGGGTGGAGTCGCTGCCAGTAAATCCAGGCAGAAGCTGCTCACTGGGTGCTGCTTTGTGATGACCTATTCTGGCTATGGCTTCAGTATCAGTTGTAGAGTGATGGTGTCTCGTTAATCCTTTGAAAAGGGGAATGGAGGATATGGATGGGGATGAGTAACTCGGTGGCAGCATGAGGCAGGGGCAAGGAGGAGATCCATGGGAAGCAATTCTAGAATCCTAGAATTGTTTAGGTTGGAAAAGACCTTTAAGATCAAGTCCAGCCATTAAACCAGTACTGCCACGTCCACCACTAAACCATGCCCTGAATCTCCATGGCTTTTATACACCTTCAGGGACAGGGACTCACCCACTTCCCTGGGCAGCCTGTTCCCTTTATTTATTTCTTGTTGGTTTTGTTGTTGTTTCAAGTCTTTCACTTCTCCTGCGTCCCTTTCCATCTCACTTTGCCCTGTGACCATCACTGTTACTCAGCCTTTCCCACTGGGGAAGTGCATGAGCCCAGCATGAGTCCTGGTGTGTTTCAGTTCCCACTGAGGTTGAGGATCACTGACCCTTGTCTTAGGGAAGAGCTCTGAGATCTGGGACCTCGCAAAAAATTGTCCAATTGCTGATAAAAACATTTCCGTGCAAGTTGCACAAGGGAAGCTCATGGAAAAACACTTGGAGAAAAGCCCCATCCAGATTCCATCTGCTGCAGCCAGACATGTAAATATTCGTGCCAGTTGTGTTTGGAGGGCTCTGGCTGGGTGTTCTCCCCGTGAAGCTGCAGTTTGTGGCCGAGCTGGAGCTCCCGGGGCTGGGCTGCTTTGCGTAAGCCCTGCAGATGCATGGAGTAACCGGGGCGTAACCGGGGTGTCCAGGGCTGCCTCCCGCCCCGCCCTTGTGTCGCCGTGGGCTGGCATTGGGCACGGAGCAGTTCCACAAGGGGGAAGTATAAAAGGAGTATCCAAGTGCTCCTGGGGAATGAATGTCTGCATCCTCCGGGCTGCTGCTGCCCGAGCTGCGGCTGGAGAGGCGCTGCAGGAGCTGCCTCCCAGAGGCTGGTGCAGGTTTGCCTTGGGATTCACAGCCCGGTGGGGATGGTTGCAAAAACTCAACTGATTTGGTGTCAGCATTATGAAATGAGAAACTTAAAACCTTGTATTTGCAGATGTTAATAACTAATTTTCTGTATCTAAAAGTTTTGAGGACTGAATTTCTCATTTTAAAATTACTGTCACTGTAAAGAGATATTTGCTGTTTCAAAAGTATTTGCTCTTTTCTGTTTATCTGTAAACTTTGCTTTCCTTTTAATCTTTAAAATGGAAAATATTTATATGATATTAATGTAGTAAAAAAGATTTTAAGAAAGCTTGAGCACAAAGGTACAGCATCTTGGTTGGTTTCTGAAAGTTTATTAATTCAAAATCCTAATAAGTTATGCTAAATGGGAGTGAAGTGTTTATTTCCAGGCAAGCCTAATAGTTAACTCAGTGTAAAACTTTTCAAGTGTGGGATCAGTTGCTGGGTTTGTATTGATTACTGGGCTCAAGCTGTTCCCTTTCCAAAGTAGCCACAGGGATGCCTCAGCCTTTGGGAAGGAGCTTCACATCCAGAGCTGAAAAATTGGCACATTACCTCGATTTACTTAATAAATGGAATTTTTCCTAGATGAGTCTCTAACTCCACCTTTGTTTTAATGTGATTAAAGTCTTGGAAAGAAGGGAGCTTTCATCAAAGTGCCAAGTCCAAGTACAAAGCAGGTTGAGAAAGAACCCAGTGTGAGCTCAGGTTGCTTTGAGGGCCATGAAGGAGCTTAACGAGCTGTGTATTAATATCCATAATAACGGGGAGGTATCAGAATGCCCAAATTATTAATTCTCCCCAGGGAGACTGTAAGGACTCCATAGCATTATAAATGGAATTCCTGTGTGCCATACAGTGTGTGAGGTGTGCTGAGCTCCGGGGCAGACTGTGAAGGAACAGTGAGACAGAATTTAGTTTTTATTTACCCTGAGTCTGGAGAGCTGTGCAGGTGTCAGTTCCCAGCAATGTCTGTGCTACTCTGTGTACAGATAACGAGCTGTAAATTGGCACCTCCCACCTTCTGCTTGCACTGCCTCGGAATTTCATCTCACAGCTTCCCCCACGTCCTTTTCTCATCCCTGTCCACTGGTGGGGTCTCCCGGGAGGGTGGCAAAGGCACTGCACAGAATTTGGGCAAAACTGCTGCCTTTTGGAATAAGAAAATGGGAGTAACGGGGTGAAGCATGAGTAGGAACTGCTCGGCCAGCAGTGTTTTGATCAAACACCCTTCAGGGTGACTGATGCTGGAAACACTCCGGTTTCAGCTGTTGTAGTTTAGAATCACAGCCTAACTAAGCTCTCAGTTAATAACTTGACTAACCAAACTTGTAGTTTTTGAAAGCTGTGAGATCCTTTGTTAAACATCTTATTCAGCTGGATTTAAGTCCCCTTCTCAACGAGCTCATTCACACAGGAAGCTAATGAGATTTAGCTAATGTGCTTTAAATACGCGGAAGGTTTGAGCTCGGCATAACTTTCCTGCTTAGCTTTGTGTAGACTTGCCCTAATAACGTTGGTCAGTTATTAAAGCTCCGTTCTGGATGGCAGTCAAAATACCAACTACTTAAAAATTCATTAGAGTCTCCAAAGAAAGAACATGTTGGTGCTTTGGAGAGCTACTTTGAAGTGAAGAGAGAAGCTTTTTAAAGTGTCCATCAACTCTTTTTAAAACCTAAACTGAGTTTTTTAAAACTCAAATGTTAGGAAGTTTGGGTGTTTAGGAGCATTTTGTTTGTCTCTGCTGCCGGTACAGATGAACTGTGTGGTGTTAGGTTAAATTTGGAGTCTGCTTTTCCTCAGTTGTGGATGTGGTTCAGTGGAGGAGGGAAATCTCTGGGGCATTTAGGATGTGGTGGCATTTCAGTGCAGCTTCAGTTCATGGGAAGGAGCTCGGGAGGCCCCTGCTGAAGACAAATCACGAGTTTCCTGGGACCCAAGAGGCTGCTCCAAACAGCCCGAGAAAAAACTCGCTCTGAGCTTGAAGCAGGAGGTCTTTACAAGTAGCAAGGTAAAATTAAGTGTGGGTTCTGGGCACCTTCTTCACATCTCTCAGATGGTGAAAATGCCCTGGAAAGCAGAAAAATGCTTTTTAGGCACTCCCTGCATATGTGGACAGTGGGTGGGACCTCACAGGTGCTGTATCCCAGCACAGATCTGGGATCTAACAGCGTGAAGCAATTGGACTTGTGGTTGTGGTTCTGCAGACAGGACTTTGATTGCATCCTTTAAGTACTTACTGGGTTTTTTTAACCTCAGTGATGAGATATTAGTGGAATTTTTTAACTGGGGAGAATCATTTTCCTAGGAAAACATCCAGCACCCTTTGGACACCTCTGAGTAGCAAAGTTGGTGCTCTTTTGGTGGTTTTAGTATTTGAAAACTCCTTGGTAATGTGCTGTTTCATTTCTAACAGGTTCTCAGAAATAAGTAACTCTAATGTCTGTTTATTTGAGCTGTGAAATAGGTGTGGACAACTCTGCAGGCTGGAGAGGGAAAAGGGGAACCGTGTTCTAAGGTTCTTCTAGGATTAAAAGCAGCAGAAAAGTGAGAACACGGATAAATCCAGTGTCTGGAGCTGATGCACAGCAGACAAGATCTGGCTAGTAACAAAAATAGGAGGTTCGGGTTTTTAATACTTTAACGGCGCAAAGCCAGTACAGAAGTTTTGTGAGGGCATAGCTAGAGCCAGTGGTGATCTGGAGAAAGCTGCTATTCCTTAATTAACTGGGAATTACCTTGCCTTTGTGTGGAATCATTCAGAATCAATAAGTTGTAAGAGACCTCCAGGGCCATCAAGTCCAACCCAACCCTAACCTCGACTAAACCCTGGCACCAAGTGGCCACATCCAGTCTATTCTTAAATTCATCCCGAGGTGGTGAATCCACCACCTCCCCAGGTAAACTATTCGAGTACTTTATTATCCTTTCTGTAAAATACATTTTTCTAATATCCAACCTGTATTTCCCTTGGCATAGTTTAAAACAGTGTCCCCTAGTTCTGTCAGTTGCTGCCTGGAGAAAGCGTCTGGCCAGGCACAGCTGTGCTCTGTAAGCAAACTTTGTCTCATTGGAGCCTCTACAACATTCCTTAACTGTGTGTACTGCTGGAGCCCTCCTGTGTCCCTGATCAGTTTGGTTCTGCTCCAGGAATTCCTTCTACACCTTTCCTGATCTGTTGGCATCCATCCTGTCCCTTCTGCAGCTCCCTGGTACTCTGGTGCCACTCTCAGCCTGTGTCTGCCTGTCCCTTCTCTGGGTCTCACTGTTGGAATCCTGGCTGGCCCGTGGCAGCTCTGTCCCACAGGGGTGGTTTGGTTTCTCTGGGACTTGTCCTGGAGAGCAGGATCAGCTGCTTAGCCTAAAAGCACTTTTTTACCACAGACCAAGTAAATCTGATGCATTTGTTACTGCTTTCAGTTTTTCACAGCTGTGACACTGCAGGAACTGAAATTTTCCTTTAGCCTCAGTGTCTGGTGTGTCTTTCCCACAGGGAGCTCCCAGCCTTAAACAACAGCAAGCGGGGTTAAAGCTGGTTTTATCAAAACTGGTTTTATCTTCTGCTCAGACTCAGAACATGTAACAAGAAAATAGCACGCAGGTAGTCCAAGTCTCTTTCCATGTCTCTGTTGTGTGTCTGATGCCTAAAATACAATCTCAGACCTAGAGGATGCCTTGATGTGTGTTAAAACACATCACGTGCCCGAGTTTCAGAGGTGCCAGACACTTGGAAATGCCATGGGAGGCGGTGAAATTCCAGAGGCACCTCAAGTGGGACAACTTCTCTGCTTGCAGGAGAAAGTTGGTCTGTTCACATGAGCCTGACAGCTAATTAAAATAATAAATTGATGATGGTAATTAAGCAATGACCTTAATTTGATTCTAATCTCCTTAGTGTGTGCAACAGGCAGAGTTTTTTTGGCTCTTGAGCCGTCTGTAACAGCCAGAAAGGTTCTGGTTGGCAGTGCCACCACTCCTTCGGGGAGGTGTGACATGGGACAAACCCAAGCGTGGGATGTTGCATCCCCAGCTGCTTTTATCGCATTTGTTGTGCTTCCTTGACAAATATTTCCCTTGTGCAGCAGGGAAGGGCCACCAAATTCAGGCCAGTCCCTGATTTTTCACAGGGTGGGGAGGAGAGGCTCACAGGGACTGAATGGGGACCAGGGCCGGGATTGAATAAAGGGACAGGGAAAGTCTAAAGTATTTTGGTGGTGTGCTCAGCTCAGTTGGAATTCAGCCTTCATGGTTTTAGGAGGTTTTTGGTGTGTGTTTGGCAAATAAGGGAATACACAGAGCTGCTGTAGATCCTTTCACTTTGGAAAAACTGTAATTTTCAGGGCTGGAAGTCATGGGGGAGCCTGAGCTTCCTCCAGAGGGTTAATCTCTAGGTCTGCTTATTGCAAATGAGCTTTACAGCATTGCCATGTCCTGAGCATGACCTGCTGTCCAGTCCTGGTGCTGCCAGGCTAACAGCACCTGGCAAAGTGTTGACTCTTACGAGAAGTTTGAAAAAAACCCAAATCAACCCAAACTAAGAAAAGACCCCCAGGAACTTGTCAGTTCCTTGGGAATGTCCCAGCCTGGAGCTCAGGTGGTTTTTGTTTTCCCTAGTCTTTGCTTTGCCAAGCTCTGGATTCAAATGTTAATGTTGAGGGCCCTTCAACATTAACATTTCAGCACTGTAGGGAGGAATTGCCATCGAAGCAAATCTGATCTACAGAATATTTTTGTGTGGTTCAGCCAAAAACTATACTCAGTGCTTTTAAACAAAACAGTGCATGCAAGGGTGGTGTCTGTATTTCATTGCCTGCTCCTTTGTGGGTTCATGGCCAGTTTTCTCTCCCATGGCAATAAGCTCTTTATGTCTATCTGCACCTTCTGTCCTGCCCAGGTTAACCCTTGGATCTACTTAAGAGATAAGCTTTGAAAAGATTTTTTTACTGATTCACAGGCAGTGACTTCACTTCTTCATGAAGTGGAAGCTTTTTGTGCAGCCTGTGGTGGCACAGGGGCAGATTTTCCTGTGGGACAACCTTTGTGCTCCAGTAGATGTTTTTATTTGTGATGGAGGTTCCAGAGCAGAGACTTGCAGGAAGAAAAAGAGCATTTAAACAGTCTTACATCCTAGATCTCTATATCTCTGATGTTTGTGGGGTTTTTTTTTCCATGAGCTTTGAAATGCATCCTCATTTGTTTAAACAAAATAGCAGTGACCTTGGCAAAAGGGAAAATGTGGTGGTTGGTCCTGGAAGCATGAGAAGGTGATGTTGTGTCAGATCAGACACTGCCACCTCTTTGTGTCCTCTCCTGATGGCTCCAAGGCTGGAGGGAGCTTTTTTCTGGAGAAAAGGCAGATATTGAAGGTGCAGAGTGGCCCTTCCCTGGCCAGGAGGCTTTTCCTCTTGAACCTGCACCGGGGCTATCTCCTGCCGTTTGTCCAAATCCTAATCTTATCTCCAGCACTGTAAATCCCTGGCAGCTCTTGGCCTTCTGTGTTCACTGGAGGTAATTCGGTGTGGAAAGGTGAACTTTGTATCAGAGTCCTGACGGAAATTTCGCTTCCAGACTTTCTATTTGATCCCAGCCTGCAGATGATGGGTTATACTGAGTGTATCTGCCTGATGCTGAATGGCTTTTATCTCTTTCTCCAGGACTTTTCCAGCTCCTGAGGAGCTGGATTTGCTCTGGAGGGCTGTAAAAATGCCTGAGTCATATGGTGGGACACTGGGGCTGATAAGGAATGATCTCTCCCAGATAGAGATCTGATCTAAAGATAGCTTTAGGCAGCAGCAGAGTTTATCTGCTTCTCTTTGACACTCCTGATTGCAGAATCAAAGCATTCCAGAAATCTCTGATGATCATCTGTGCCATTAAATGCAATTTTTATTGCTGGGTAGTTCTGGGTTTTCTTGGACCAACCCCTGCTGACACAAACTCTCCGTCTCTTTAGGAAAAGCAGCAGTGAGGGGGGGTTTGCCTGTGAATTGGGAGTTGCCAATTTGAGAATTATGATTTTAGCTGTAGTGTGTCAACTCTCAGCAATCAGTTGATGCAAACCAAACTTTGCTGCTGTCCTGCTGGAATTCCCAAGAGCAATTCCCAAGGAATGATCCAGGCCTGGAGAAGACAGCAGCCCTGCTGCTGTGCAGTGCCCAGCAGAGCAGGATTACAGAGTCTTGTCTTTTCTCTCTGGAGATGCTGGTTAATGCCAGCTAAGCAGCTTAGGGTGCCAGAGCACCTTAGAGCAGATCCTGTGACTGGCAGCTTCCCTGGCTCCAGATTTATTTGCCCTGGCTTAGGGAGGTGTTCTGCTGCCCTTTCCCTTCCCAATCCCAGAGGATAAAGCTGCCAGACTAAACCTCGCCTGTCTCCATCTCTGATTTTCTTGGAGAACAAAATACGTCTGCAAATGACAGAAAAAGGCAGATTCTTTTCTCTTTGTTCTTGTGTGTTAGGGAGAAAAAAAACCCTCATTGCTCTACAGTGAAAGCAAACAAAAAACCCTCCAAAAATCCCAGCCCAGACCCACCAGTGCCCTCAAATCTTTAACCAGTACCTGTCTCCTCTCTGCCCTGAGCTGCACTTTGAAGAGGAGCTCTGTGGTTATTTGTGAAAGCAGGAGTGACAGGTTTTTTCCAGAGCAAGACAGTGAGCATTCAAACCAGTCTTTTTCTTCTTCAGTGTTCAAGTTAGAAATAATTAATTATGCTACCTTAATATTTACTCTCATAAACAAATCTTAACCCTGATTGCAGGCACTGCCTTCCATCCCATCTTGATTTAATTAATGTTTCAAGGGATCTCACTGCCCAAATCATCTTTTTATGTGACTTTTGAAGAGATACCTACATCGCTTTGAAAGATTTAATATTTCTTTCACCTCAAGGAACCTGATTTTTCCAGCAGATGGGCACTTAACAGCTATTAAGAGGTTCTAAAATATTAGTATTCATATATTAGTACAGTCCTGAATTGCCCTCAGCAGAAGAGTCTTTTTCAAGTTCAGTTATTATTGCAATTGCAGTAGACAAGAGCTGCTGGCATGTCCTGAGCAGTATCTGGAAGGGAGACTTAAGGAAAAACCCAAGTTCTGCTACTTTTTTTCCCAGTCCAGACCTGTGTTTGTGAGTGTCCATCAGCTGTTCAGCTGAACCCATCACTAACCTGCTTTTGAAGTAGCACCAGTGTGAGTGGGTTCTGCTGCTTGGATGGATGCAGAAAATTCCACTCTCTGTGGCTTTCAAGAGACCATTTTCCAGGTTCTGTCCTGGACTTTCACCTGTACCTGACCCAGTTTCACCTGCAGGTATTGGCAGCTGCATTCTCTGTTTAAAGCTCAGTAACCACAGGTTGCAAAACTTGGTTTGCTGCAGGATTTTCTGTGCTGTCCTGTGGGGAGTTTAGGTTCAAATATGTTATTTCCTGTTCTTTTGTCTTGGAAATGGAAAATGTGGGATGACAGTGGACTGGCTGGTCTGATTTAAGGAGCAAATATGGGAAAACTGTACTGTAGTGACCCATCTGGGAAAAGAAAAAGAGCCCCACTAAGGTCTCTCATCTTTCCTGTTCCTGTGCCAAAAGAGAAGTGAAACTCATTAAAACACACAGTTTATCCTCAGACAGTTCCTCCAGCATCCTTGGGCAGATTTCTTGGAAAGTTCTTCATACAACTGAGAATTTGGGGATAATTTTGGGTTAGGATGTTCAGCAGAAAGGGCTGTTTCTGTCTGAAATAGGCTCACTGAAAGGCAGGTGTGCCTCACTGTTCATCCAGTCTGAGCTTCCCAAATGCTTTTTATTTCAAAGTAAGTATAGTTCAAAGAAAGGATTCGGCAATGCAAAGGTAACCCTGGAGCAGATCTGCAAATTTACTCTCCTTGGAGAAGCCCAAGTCTCATCTGTGGTGGATGTTCAGCTGTTCTGCACTGCTCTGTGCCTGGAGTTAGTTCCCAAAAAGTTCTGTGGAAATGGCTGTGAGATTGGAAAAAACCTAAGGTTTTAATGTACTGCTAATGATTGAAAAACACAGGAGAAGAATGGGAGAATAATCAGAGTATTCCCAGTATGAAAGAATTTCAAATACCTTGACTGATAATTATCAGGGAGGAATGATGAGAGTTGGTGAGTCACGAGCACGAAAGGGAGCCCAGGCTGTGGGGCTTGTGCTTTTGCACATCTATTTTAGGGAATAAAAAATACCAATTTCTCCCTTCACTCCTAGGAGCCGTTGATGCAAACGACACCCTGATGTCCCAGCTGGATTACTGAGCTCCTGTGTGGTTCCTGGAGCTGCTGCTGCTGCTGCTGTTGGAATAAGGAGCTGTCCTTAGTTCTTGGCCTGTCCCAGAAGCACCTCCTGGGTGCTGCATGCAAGTCCTGGACGTGCTGGAAACGATGGGGATTGGCAAGAACACCACATCCAAATCGGTGGAGGCAGGAGGCTCCACAGAGGGCAAATACGAGGATGAGTCCAAACACCCCACTTTCTTCACCCTGCCTGTGAGTGATTCCAGGCCTGCAGTCAGGCTCAGTGTGAATTGGGGAATAATGTTCCAATGGTGTTGTACAAACCCTTCATTTCCAACAGCAGGCAGTGACAGACCTGTGCTCCCCTGAATATTTGTGTGTGAACACGAGCAGTCCCTCTGTGTGTGGTTATTCCGTGTTCCCAGGACGTGCAGCGCCCCAGGCACTGCGAGGTCAGAGCACTGAGCTGTCCTCCTGCAGCAGGCACCAGCCCTGGGGTGGAATCATGGAATCACTGAGGTTGGAAAAGGTCTCCAGGATCGTTAAGTCCAACCTGTGTCCGATCCCCACCACGTCCAGTAAATCATGAAGTGCCACCTGTGCTCTGGTTCTGAGCAGCTCTGGGCATGGGGCACCACCACAGCGCTGGGCAGCAGTCCCAGTGCTTAACAACTCCTTCAGTGAGGAAATATTCCCCACTACCCAACCTGAGCCTCCCCTGACACAGCCTGAGGCCGTTCCCTCTCCTCCTGTCCCTGTTGCCTGGGATAAGATCCCAAATCCTCCCTGGCTCTCCTCTACTGTCAGGGAGTTGTGCAGAGCCACAGGGTCCCCCCTGAGCCTCCTTTTCTCCAGGCTGAGTCCTTTTCCCAGCTCCCTCAGCTGCTCCTGGGGCTCCAGCCCCTTCCCTAGCTTCATTCCCTTCCCTGGACACCCTCCAGCCCCTCCATGTCTCTCTTGTGAGGGGGCAGATCTGAACACAGCCCTTGAGGGGCCTCAGCAGAGCCTCCTTGCCCACCTGGGTTCAAGTCCAGCCTGTATTGACCACCTGAACTGCTCAACTGAGCGTGAGAGGCAGCAGCAGGGAGACATTTGTTTGTCTTCTACTCACTCTCATTTTCAGTTGAATCACTCTGTTGTACACATTGCCTCTCTGGCACTTTTCCAGTCAGTCTGCTGTTTCCCCCTGCCCCAAGCTGACACTTCCCAGGTTTTCAGGAGCTCTCTGTGATGTTTTTAAGGAGCTCTATCTGGTGTCTTTCAAGTCTGTCTCTGTCCCTAGCTCTGCTGTTACAGAAATGATGACTTGCCATGTTCCTCACGTTTTCTGACAAAATGTCAAAGGTAGATGTCAAGTACTAAGGGAGAAAACTGACATAAAACACACATATGAGGTATGGTTGCAGAGGAAATGTTTATTTTAAAAGACCTCGTGTTTCTCTTTTTGTTACGTTTTTAAGGTTGTGATAAATGGTGGAGCCACATCCAGTGGTGATCAGGACACGGAGGACACAGAGCTGATGGCCATCTACACTACAGAGAATGGCATAGCAGAGAAGGTACGTGGGGCTTCCCTGCTAGGTGGGAACTCACTCTTGCTCTCCCAGCTCGTGATTTGCCCTCAGCAGCTTCCCCTCACTGTGAGGTTTCCTGCCTCAGAGCTGCTGACTTGCAGATTCACATCACCCCAGGGAGTTCTACCCTCATGACTCCTGGTCACACACTTTGGTTGCAGCATTTGGGGCATGACTCAGGAAATGGTGGAAGCAGTTTGCGCCCTTGGTTGTGATTTTTCCAGCTTTTTTCTCCATTCCTTCATTCCCTAGGCCTGTTCAGTAATAATCCTGCAAGCTGAGATGGTGTGAATCTGAGCTTTTGTTTAAAGTAAGGATGAGGATCATGGTAAATCTGAACCTCTGAGATGTTCCGTCAAACTGGTTTTGTAATAAAGCCTCAACCCGACCCAAGTTTTTCAAATGTCCTGATTGAAGAAGAACAAAACTCCTGGTTCCAAGCAGGGGCATCGTGATGCTCCTCCCTTCGAGGCCCTAATTTCTGTTGGGGCAAGGATGACACCAAGGGTTAAGTAATGTTTTCCAACTTGGACACCAAAATTCACTCCTGAATTTCTAATCTAAAAGATCCCCTGAGCAGCCAGAGGTCTGTCAGTGCTGGGTTTCAGAGGAGGCTGGGCCTGCTGCACTCCCAGCTCAGTCTGCCTGGGTGTCTCACTCACATCCTCAACAGCCATCATCATCACACTCATATTTAATGGACAAGTTTTTGTTGACCTGCCCAAGTCTTTGATGGCTGATTTTTGGAGCATGCTGGGGCTGGAGTGGAGAGGCACAATCTGATAAGAGCCTTGGGCAAAAGGTGTTGGGGTGGAATTTTGCAATGAGATAAGCGATCTCTAGACATGAAAGTGTTCCTAGTTTTACCAAACATGTGCTTTTCTCCCTCTCAGTTGATCCAGTGATCAGAACTGTGGATGATGGAGAATAATTCACCTAAAAGAGACCGTGAGCTTTTGAGTAACCAGATGTCTTTGGGTTAAAGCTTTGCTGTGGCTCACAGTGAATGAACAGGGTGGGCAGGCCCTGGCACAGGGTGCCCAGAGCAGCTGTGGCTGCCCTGGATCCCTGGCAGTGCCCAAGGCCAGGCTGGACAGGGCTGGGAGCAGCCTGGGACAGTGGAAGGTGTCCCTGCCCATGGCAGGGGAGGCACTGGGCCTTAAGGTCCTTGCAACCCAGCCAGGGGAGGGTCGGGTTGGACATCAGGAGGAATTTTTCTATGGAAGGGATGGTCAGGAATGGAAAGGGGAGTTCCAGGGCAGTGATGGAGTCCCCATGCCCAGAGGTGTTCAGAAAATGTGTGGATGTGGCACTTGGAGATGTGGTTTGGTGATGACCATGGTGGTGCTGCTGTGTTGGTGGTCAGACCTGATGATCTGAAAGGGCTTTTCCAATTTCAGTGATTCCATGACCATGATTCAAATTCCTGATTTTTTCCCATGTGGGGTTTTTTTTAGAGAATTGGGTCAGGAGAGAATTTGTTCCTTTTTCAGTCGATGAAAAGCTGTCACTGGAGCTGCAGGAGGGGTTGGGCAGGGACAGTTCCCCTCCTGGCTCTGTGCACATTCTGGGGAGAGGATTGCTCAGTGCTCAAAGTGCTTTAAAGAGTTCTCTGAAATGAGAGTTTCTATATTTTGCTTTTCTGCCGCAACACCCTCGACCTTCCCGCAGCACTGTGCTCATTTGCACTCCCTGAATGTGGATTATGCCAGTGGATTTGTTTTCCCAACAGAAGGCTGAGGTGAGAGGGGAGTGCCAGGAGTCAGATTGGCTCACTGACCCTGCAGGTGACACCAAATGGAGATTACCTCAGCATAATCCATGGATGTGTTGGGATTTTTGGAGAGAGGTAGAGACCATTTGAGGCAGTCACGAGTCTGGCAGAGTTCCCAGGCTCAGTGTGAGGCAGCTTCACGTGGGCGTGCTGTGTCTTGGGCTGGATTAGGGCAGAGCAGTTGCATAAGGCAATTTTTTAGTTACATGATCTGAGATTACAAAATCTGATACTTCCTCCTGCTTTTATTGTTGTGCTTTGGAGCATTGTGGGTTTGTTCTCAGGAATTTCCAAACCAGAGGGTTGGAGGGAAAGGATTCCACTTATTTGTGACAGAGAAAGGACAGAGCTGGCCCTTGTTTTCATGGAAAATCTGCAGGGGTGTTGATGTATGAATGTCAGTTGTGGTCAGTTGTCCATTGGCTCTCTGGGACTGGGGCATGTGTGGCACAGCGTGGCCTTGCCTAAATTCCTGGGGGAATTTAAATTCCTGGAGGATTTCTGCTTGACTGATAGAAATTGGTTGGGGATTAATTTGGGTATAATAATCAGCATTTTTCCTGACTGCATAAATGGGGAACAGAAGAAAAATAATAAATTCTTTGGCTAAAAGTGGTTAACCAAGATGAAATTGGGTAAGAGCAAAGCTGGGAAGCAATTATCATAATGAGGATTTATTTTTGCTGGTGATTTTGGTCTGTAATGCAATGACAGAGCTCTTCTGCTTTGGAAGCAGCCAGGGTTGGGTCTTCTTTTTAGTTCCAATTCTTCCCTATTTCCTTTCTTTGTTTGTTTTTGTGGGTTTGGGGTTTGGTGGGGTTTTTAAACAGTCTTGTCACGATTAATCCATTTATGGCCATCTTTTGGCTGCCAGATCAGTTCTGTCATAAATCAGCAATTATAAATAAATAAGCAGGGAACGGCTGTCAGAAAGGAACGTGTTGGGTACATATTCAGGAGCTAGATGTGAAAGGCTTTGAAATTGTCACAAATCAGTGTTGCTTGTGAGTGCTGAACCAGCCTTTGAGTGTCTGGGAGTTGCCTGACAGTTTAAATTCACTTTATTGCATGCAGCAATAACCTGCTGGTGTCCCTTGTTCCTCCAGAGCTCCCTGGCAGAGACCCTGGACAGCAGTGGCAGTTTGGATGCCCAGAGGACTGACATGATTTACACCATTGAAGATGTTCCTCCTTGGTACCTCTGCATATTTCTGGGCTTGCAGGTACATCCCAAAACAGAGATAGATTTTTCTTCTGTAACTTTCAAAGCTTATCGAGGATTTTGTGTCCAGTTCATTGTGTTTATGTGTGTGAGTTTTATCCTTCTCCACTCTCACATGTTTGAGGAAGGTGTTAAGAGCTGAAGCTGATCACGTTCAGATCATTGTTCTGAGAATGATACGAGTTTTCAGCTCATGCATTTGTGAGATTCACTTTAAATATTTAGAGTTGTAAGCTACTGTTAGTAAATGAGTGAGCAAAGGCTCAGTGGTGGCCATCACTAGGGACATTGGGCACCTCTGGAGTTAAAGGTGGAGAGAAAGAATGGTTTAGACCTGAAATATTGAATCTTAAAGCTGCTACTGCAGTTACTTCAGTTCTGAGAGCATCACCCTGCACCTGGCTTGCCAGGGAGGCCCCTTGGAGCACAAGCAGGTGCTTCCTTCAGGGAGAGGGCAGCTGGACTCTCCTCCACCTCAGGCACTGCTTGTGGGCAGCAGAGCAGCTCCAATTCCATCTCCTTCCCTTCTCCAGTGGTAATAACATCTGTCCCACAAGAATGCGGAGAATTTGGTCATCTCTGTAAGGGATGTTAAGATCTCCAAGCAAATACATTCCAAAGCATCCTTTTTATTTCTGCCTTTTCCTCAAGGACAGGCAGTTCTGTAGGAATCCTGTTTTTGCTGCTTTGTGGAGTATGGTGAAAATTTGTTTTGCTTTTGATGTGCTTGGGTTGAGGAAGGGAGAATGAGTGCCCAGCTGCTGGTCCCTGGGGGGCTCCTTTGCGTGTGCTCCAGCTTCATTTGTGAGCCAGGGGATATGAGCCAGTGTGAATGGAGTTACTTCTGGGCTGGAGACTGCTCTCAGCACAGTGACTTGGATGCCTCCTCAGGAGAGCAGCTGTGGAGATGTTTCAGCTCCCTGTGGATCCCAGAGAAATCAGAAATCCCCCACACTGGGATCAGCGAGCGGGAGCTCAAGGGAGATACTGAAAGGAAAGCTCAGGGGAGCAGTTGCTTTGCTGGGGATTCAGAAGCAGAAAGAAAAGCTGCTGCTGCCCCAGGAAAGCTGCTGCTGACTGAATGAATTTGCTGCCGGGTGCTGCTGCAGCACTAACCCCCCCTGTGCCCCCAGCACTACCTGACGTGTTTCAGCGGGACCATCGCCGTGCCCTTCCTGCTGGCCGACGCCATGTGCGTGGGCTTTGACCAGTGGGCCACCAGCCAGCTCATCGGGACCATCTTCTTCTGCGTGGGCATCACCACCCTGCTGCAGACCACCTTTGGCTGCAGGTGAGACCTGGGGCTCGGGGCTGGCTCTTGGCACCGGGGTTAGGCTGGGCATCCTTTGGGATTTCCCAGGATCCAGGTGTGAGGGGAGCTTCCAGAGGAGAAACATAAAACCAACAGCAGCAGCTGCAGGGCAGTTAGGGAAAGCTTTTGGAAAGCTGCTCCCAAAAAAAGGTGGATCTGAAATAACACAAATACAGCGAGGGGAGGCGGACGAGGAGGGAAACCCAGCAGAACAGAGAAGGCAGAACTGTTCCTGGAAGATGAAAAGTTCATGCACCTTTGTAAAGAGGAGCTAACTGTGGTATTTTTATTAATTTTTGAATTAAATTCTTGGCAATATTTAGGTGACTATGATCAGTCCTACAACAGATTTAATTCTTGTTCCTGTGGAGGGATTGGCAAGTTCAACAGGCAAGGGAAACTTGTCACTCTCTGAACTGAGTCTCTGTTACCTCCCAGTCCATGAAATAATTTGGGTTTATATGTTACCTGCTCTGAGTTATGGGTGATGATCATTCCTGGAGTTGGGAACACACACAAAGGTATAGCCTGGTGTAAATCTGGTGTTGGCAAGAACAGGATGTTGTTTAATTAAGATAAATCTTTAAAAACCTGTTTTCCACAGTGACCACTGCACAGATGTTTAACATGCTGACCTAAATTTTAGGAATAACTAAAACCTACAGAGTTTTTTTCGCATCTTCTTGAATAAACCCAAACCAGAAGAAAAGTGCATGTTTAACCCTCAGGTAGTTAACTGAGGTGATTCTTGAGTCACTCAGTTCAGTTTCAGAACAATGTGAGCTGAAATCTTGCCTTCCACTAGAAAATTCCCAAAACCCTCCACATTTTAAAAAATTTAGTTTAGAACCAGAATGTTCAGGTGGCAAAGGTGTCTCAGTAGGGTGCAGAAGGCAAACCTGTGGTGGATCAGCTGTTCATCTAAAACATTTCCAGATATTCAAGATTCTTCAGTGAACTCTTTGGTTGCTATTTAAGTTAGCTTTGGTTCCCTCGCTGGTCTTTCTCCTTTGGAAAAAGAAAAACCTTCTCTATATTTTTTGTCCTCTTGGACTTGGGAGCTCAGTCCTCTGTATTGTACGAAAAGTTCACTCTGATGACAAAACAAGAGAGTGAAAACTGTTGAAAAAGCAAACTTACTTTCCCCAGTGTATTTTCCTTTAGTAAAGACCCTCTAGAGTTAATAGTCTTATTTCCAGCTTGGTTGGCTCTTTGTGCTGCAACCATAAATGCTCATGTACCTTGTCTGGAAGTTTGTCATATTTGGTGGGTGTGTGGTTTTTTTTTTTCCCTAACTAATCTTGGCTTTTTTTTCACTTACAAAAGAGGGATTTGGGGCTCATTCAGAGAGGAGGGGCCCAAAATTATGGTGCCATCATTTCGAAATTCTCTGTTCTTTCTGTGTAATCCCACCCCTGCCCTCCACCCTGCTGGGATTTTTGCCTTTTCAGTGGCTTCCACTTGCACTGTACTTACATTTTTATATCCCTGAAGGCCAAATTGTGTTTGGGTCTTAAAATAACTTGTATTTAAAGAGGAAATTTCCACGCTTGGATGTTTTATAACTATTCCCCGTGTGATGGAGGGTTTATGTAAGTCTGGGAATGGGATACAGCAGCACAGGCCTCTCAGTGAGATTTGTAAGTATTCATTGGCAAGTCTGTCAACTGCAAAGTATTTCAGCAAATAAAGGTTTCAAAAGGTCAAATTCCATAGTTTAAGGGTCCTTAAAGATGGATTTAGCTCAATTACAAGGCGGAGTTGTGGTCAGTTTGGTACCCAGACCAGTTCTAGGAATTCCAGCTATTCATTGGGTTATGTAGTGAGCCCCAGTTCTGGCAGGGGTTCATTAGTGGGTAATTAGTGGCACTGAGACCATGAAATACAGCTTTAATCCACACCAGAGTGGCAGCGCTGGTGCTGTGCCCGTCACTGCACTGGCTCAGCTTTCTCACATCTGTGAGACATGTGAACGTAATGAGACATTTCCAGATGTCTTTGACTGCAGAAAAACTCCTGTCTTCACAAGGGCCAGTGCCAAAATGGAGCAACTTGATGATTTAGACATGAAATTTAAATGATATGCTACTCAGGAGCTTTGGTACTTCAAGCTTTTGGTGCTTTAGCTGGCTAGCAATGAGTGGCTGCCTTAAAAAAAAATCTGTAAGTCACATTCCAGACTGCAGCTGTCACTCGAGAAAGAGAGATCTTGGTTGACTGATTTTGAGCAATTGGTTAAAAATTTTTAAGAAATTAAATTACTTTTTTTTTGCCTGGCTTAGGGAAAAAAAAAACAAAAAACACTATTTTGAGCCTTTTGGGAGCTCCCTCAGTTACTTGTGTCACCTAAAAATTGAGCAGAACGTGCTGAGATGTGATTTTCCATCCGTGTGCTGGTGTTCAATGGGATACAGAACAACCCAAGCTGGCAGCACTGACCTCAGCACTGGAGAATGTGTTTGCAGTGTGTGTTTACCAAACTTCTGAGGGGGCTGTGGGGCTGTGTAGGTGGGATGGAGCAGTAGCAGCTTGTTCCAGGTATTGCAGTCCTGCCATGGGCACCAACTTTGATTAATGAACCTGGGAGAATGGGGTGAATCATTCCCTGAGCCACCAGCCCTGACTTCCTGGAGATAAAGCTGGGATTTGTGCTTGAAGGAACTCCAGTGGGAGTTATGTCCAGCCAGCCATGCTTGCATGGCTCATGGAGTTTATGAAGTTGGAGTTTCTAATGGAGTTTTCAACATTTGATGGGTTTGAAATTGCCCATGGCCCGAACTGCTCCAGCTTCTGCCTGTGAACTTCACAACTACCATTCATAACATGCCTCTGGTTTGATCTTTTCTATGCCCAGTGTACACCATTTTCCCTCACACTTCTCCTCCTTTGAGCGTTTTCTGATCTTTACCTGAACCTAAGCAGTTCTTTTTTCTGCCCTGGTGTTTGCCCTGCCCTCAAGGTGCTGTGAAACAGCCCCATAGCAATTCCCAGTGTCACACCTTGGGATCTCCTGTTAAAGGGAATCTCCTAGCAGCACATTAATGTCAATATTTGTAGAACAGTTCAAAGTGCATCTATAGTTAAGTAACACTGGGATATTTGTTACACAAGGTACGGTGAGTTCAATAAATTCGTAGTTGGTGCAGGTAGATCCTCTTTAGGTCTTTAAATCTTTTGGGAAGTATAAACATCAATGCTAAGAATGTAATCTTGAAATTCTGGTAGTGTTTGTATTTATTGGTGGCAACCACTTGGAACATCTAATCTGCTCCCATCAACCCAGCAGTTATTGACACATGCACTTAAAAATGAGTGCACTCGGAGTCATGGAGAGGGAAGGGATGGAGCCTGCAGGCTGCACCTTCAGGGAGCTGTTCCCTGTGCTGGGATGGGAGAAGCTGCACGTTCAGCACTCTGTTCCCCCAGCTCAATGTCCATCTGTGTCCCTGTGCTGCTGAGTCACAGCCTGCCATCAGTGCCTGGCCCCTGGAATTACTTGGTTGATAACTTCAGGCAGGTGATGTCGGCTCTTTGGCTTGTGAAGTCTTCGTATTTCTCTGACTGTTTTTTTTTCTGGTGAGAAGTCCCCCTATTTCCCAGTTTTATAACTCAGTAAAGGGTGACTTGAATGCCCACCCCCTGCAGTGACCCCACAGAATGTCACCATCTCTCCTCTCCCTTTCCACCAGGTTACCCCTGTTCCAAGCCAGTGCTTTTGCTTTCTTAGCACCTGCCAGAGCAATTCTCTCTCTGGAGAAGTGGAAGTGCAATAACACAGGTAATTGTTGTTTATCCTTGTTCAAGTTTAAGTGACAAATGGCCCAGGTCACGTGGAATGTAGCTGCCAGAGCTTCTGATATAAAACCTGGGAGTGCTGAGCAGGGCATATGGAAAGACTCTCTTTTTACAGTGTTCAAGTACTGTGCCACAGAAGGAGATTCCTAAAAACGTCCTTGTGGAGTTCTGTTTCTGGGGATTTTTTTTTTTTAATATAAAAATGTTGACAAAAGAAATGTAAATGTGGCATAAAGTAATTCTTCTGTTCCATTTACATTCCGTTAATGTTCCTTCCCGTAATGTTCCAAATATTTGGAAATAGCAAGTCCAACTGAATCCTTTGAAGTTGTGAGTAGGAGGGAGTTTGAGCAATGTACAGCATCACCTCCAGACCAGGGTTTTCCCCTGTTTCATACCTGACAGGTTTTGACAAGATTTGCATGTTCTTTTTTACTCTTTCTCTGCTGATGTCGTCATCCTGGAAGGTTTGAACTAAAGAGGGAAAAGATTCTGGTTGGGATGGGAGCATTTGCTTTAGATTGGATTGGATTGGAAGGTGGAAATGACTCTGGCAGTTTTCTGTTCAGTGGGGAGTGGTTATTCAGTACCAAGGCTGTGGACAGTGGGAAGCAGCAGCACAGGGAATCAGGCTGTTCGCTCCTGACTGAAGCTCTTCCCTGGCCTCCTTTGGACTCTCTAATAATTGAATTCCTTATATTTGTGTGTTTATACATCTCTGCTAACTCATATTCAAAATGTGATTAATACCCAGCTTGTTGAAAGAAACTGTCTGATAACCCTGGTTGGCAAAGCAGTTTTCCCCAGGACTCCAGATTTTCAAAAAGAGCTTTGCTGCATTTTCCTCCTGAACCCTTTCACTTTCCAAAGCTGCCAGCTGGGGCTGTCCCCACGGATCAGCTCACTCTGTGAGTGACCTCAGCTGGGAAACAGCAAGCACTGGAGTTTGTGATTCCTGGGGTGCAGCTGAGTAATTCTCCTTTGGAGAGGGGAGAGAATTCCTGACCTCTGTCTGGAAGTCAGGGTGTTTTCTCACTTTGGAGCAGAGGGTGAAGTGAGGGATTGGCTCTTGGGGAAGGTGAGCTTGGTGTCACTTCATCTGTAGCAGAACTTGCTCTCTGTGTCATTCAGGGCCCATTTGTCAGACACAGCGTGAGGAGGGGTTTGTTTTGTGTGGAATGGTGGCAGAGTGGCTGGGGAATAAATCCCTGTGTTTTTTCTCCCTTCTGCAAGATATAACAGTTACAAACGGGACAGCAGAGCTGCTGCACACGGAGCACATCTGGTACCCCCGGATAAGAGAGGTAATGTGGGAGTTGCCTTTAGCTGTCACTCTCTCCAGTTCCAGTTAAGTTTCTCACTTAATCATCTGTGTTCTTGTCTTTAAGTTGGTAATTTCTTGTTCTACTGCAGTCTCCATTTGAATATATCCCTTTACTCATTTCATGAAAGTCATCATCTTTTCCACCTATTCATTGCTGGACAGCAAATACCAGGAGTTAGTTACCACATTCCAAAAGACGTGCAGTGAAATGCTCAAGTGAGATGAAAACTCTTCTTGTAACTTTGATTTGTGTTCGCTGGCAGCAGTTAAGCTGCTGCCAGGCCTCTTGTCTGCTGTCCCTGTGCAGTGGGGCTGGCCCCTGGAAGGTGAATCCACAGTTAGGAAATCTGGTTTGTTCCCAAGTGCCTTAAGTTGGAGACTCTTGTGATAAGAGGTCGATTCTCCTGAGAGACTTGTGAAATACCTGGAACTCCTCCTCCACTCGCAGCACTGCATTGTGAAGTCATGGTGCCCTGCAGGGCAGGCTGAGGGCTGTGCCACGCCAGGGTGGCAGGTAGAGTAGTCCAAATGAAGGCGTGTGTCATGGAATTGATCTCCCATCCCGTTGCTTTGGGCTGCCAACTTTTTCTTAATTAAAAACAACCCCTCTCTCTTCCCCATGTTCAAACCATAGCTACATCCTGCCAAGAGCCCTGCAGCCAAGAGGGCTGACAGTCTCCTGAGACCACAACGCTGCTCTAATCCAGCTTCTAAGGAGCACTTGTGACCAATGCAGCACACACTCTGCCCCTAGGAGCTAGGAGCATCACCTCGTGGCGCACCAACCCTTGCCGTTCGATCTGAGAGCTTAAAGGTTAGCCTGGACCCCAGGTCTCCTGTCTGACAGTGTGATGTGCTTTCCACACAGCTTCCAGACTGGCCCACTGGTCTGTTGTGTAATAGTTTTGTGGAGAAAACCATAAGTGTTATGCTTAAAGCAATAAGTCACTTAAACATAATGAGCTGTTTTATGACGAAAAAAAAATTGCTGAGTTCTTCTGTGTCACTGAATTCTTTTAACTGCAGTTTGTAATCCAGAGCAGAAAAACAAATTGGCTTTGCCTGTCAGATGAGACTGAGCTGCCTTTCTGCCCTGTTGTGTGTTCAGATCCAAGGTGCCATCATCATGTCCTCGCTGATCGAGGTGGTGATCGGGCTGCTGGGGCTGCCCGGGGCTCTGCTGCGCTACATCGGCCCCCTGACCATCACCCCCACCGTGGCCCTCATCGGCCTCTCGGGCTTCCAGGCTGCTGGGGAGAGAGCTGGCAAGCACTGGGGCATCGCCATGCTGTGAGTACCCCTGGGATCCTGCTGGGGAGCAGCCCTGAGGGTGCTGGGGAGAAGCCGGAGGCAGCTCGGAGCTGCCAGTGTGGAGAAACACCGTGAGCGGGAACGTGGATGAGTCTGGATAAGGTCAGCTGTGGAAAAGTGGGAATAAGGGCAGCAGCAGCTCAGGGGAGTTGCCTGAAGAAGCTTTTCCTGGGTAGAAATCCTTCCCTGGGAGGGTAGGGAGGCCCCAGAGCAGCCGTGGCTGCCCCTGGATCTCTGGAAGTGCCCAAGGCCAGGTTGGACAGGGCTTGGAGCAGCCTGGGATAGTGAAGGTGTCCCTGGCCATGGCTCCTCCATGGAACTGGATGGGCTTTAAGGTTCCTTCCAACCCAAACCATTCCGTGATAATGTGAGCTCAAGGAGAGAGGAAAGGACAGTGGAGAGCAGAATTTAATAACACAGGAGTTGATCTGGGAGCCATTGGCTGGGTGGAGTTCAGTGCTGTAGAAAGCATGGTTTAACAGAACAACCAGAGAGATGAAACAGTGAACAATTTGTATTTCTGGGCTGGCATTGTCTGTTTCCTCTCCTGCAGCAGCAGGTAAATACTACTGGTGGTGCTGGTCCCTCTGCCCTTGGTACTGCTCTGCTTACCTGTGCCCAAGAGAAGTTCAGTTGTGTGGTGACAGAGGGCACAAGTATTGCCACCATCAGTGGCTGAGCCATGAGCAGAGAGATTCCTGTCGAGGGGACAAAAAGGCTTTTAGAGGGAATTTCGGGGCCTGGGATGTGTGCCATCAGCTGTAGGGACCAGGGAAGTGAAAGAATGAAAAGGAGTAAGTGAGGAAAATGAGACGAAGAGAAGACAAAAGCTCCCCATGTGGGTAAGCAGCCAAATGAGGCTGGAAAGCCCATTTGAGGGGCTGAGGCAGTTGCTGTGTTCCATGTGCAGCACCCGACTGTGCTGGCTCTGGGAGCAGGAGGAATGCCTTGATGAGATCAGATTGTGATCTCACTAACTGTTTGCACAGTGCTTTGAACATGTAAAGTATTCTGTAAGTGCAGCTTATGATTAAAAGGGCTCTTTAATTCCCTTTTATCTTGGATGTTGGCATCACGAGTATTTTTGTGATTCTATTATATTAAGCAGCTGATCCAAAGGAACGTTTTATTTGCCTGTAAAACAAATTCTTTGCAAGTTGGGACTAACGTTAAATGAATCAAGCAGATCTTTGAATTGGACATGGAAACGTGTAATTAAAGTTGACATTTTTGCAGATGGAAAAAAAAATAAATCAATTCAGGAGCAGGATTTAAATATTACCCAGTCAATAAAGTATTTCTGGCTTCTGCCATGCAAAAATGTTCACTGGATTGTTGAAAACAACTCCATAGCTGTGGGGAGCCACTCAAAAGTGACTCCAGCTCTCTGAGATGTGGCTCCTGGAATTGTCTTGGCTGTTCTGATGAGATCAAGGTGCTGGATTTTTCCCTGACCCCGCAGAATCAGCTGTGGCAGAGCCGGGGGCCTCTGGGACCTGCAGGTGCTTGTCCATGTTGGACAGGATTCCCAATTTCCCAAAGTTTCCTGACTTGACTTGTTCCATGGGTGCTTTATTCCATAAGACACTTTGCATTGTGATTTGTAAAAAGGGGAGTTATTCCTGAGTTGGGCTTTGCCTGTTTATCCAAATTTTCCTGAGGCATTCAAGGATTTGGTGCTGTTTCACAGCCCCTCTGCCATGCAGCCAATAGAAAATTCCTTGCAATAATAGAATATTATATTTTTTTACAACTTGGTGCTAAAAAAAATCCAAAGCTCCCTGTCCTCAGGGCTGGTGTGTGAGGGAGTGGAGCCCATCTTCCCATGGTGGGTTTTAGGGGAGATTTTGGGATTTCCTGCATGGAAAAGATGTGCCTTTTGCTTTTCTCCTGGAGCACTGAGGGCTGTAAATGCCCCTCCTTGTTCCTGGAGACGAGGGAGAGGAAAACTGGTTTGTGTCTGATCCAGGGCAGAAGAGGGAGAGAGGCTGAAAATCCTCTATTTATTTTTCAAGTCAGCTGATAAAAACATAATCTCAGATTTCAGTAGAGCTTTGCTTCTTCAGACAGCTCCAGTCTTTGGGAGGCCCTTTCAGAGCAGAGCTGGGTTGGCTCATTCCGAATTGAGCAACGTGCCCTGGCTTCTGATTTTTCAGTGCAGTGGGGTCTTATTTTAGCTGTAAAAAATAATTTTCAATGTCTAGAGGAGCTTGGCAGTTTCATGGCAGGGGGGAATGCATAATAATTGAGACATCTAATACTGATGAACTGCCCTTGCAGCAAATCTTGGAGGTCTGGCTGCATTCTGCTTCATTTGCAGCTATTTAGTGAAAGATTCATATTTTTAAAAATGGATTCTGAAGAACAGAAAAAATTCCCTGACAGAAATGTTTCAAGTGCTTTGGAGTTTTATGCAAATTCTGAAATGTAAAAATTACTGTATACAGGCCTCCAGTTTTCCTGGTTTTTCCCAGTTGCTGGCAGCAAGTATTGTGCTTTACAGAGCAACTCTGGATCACAGGTGGAGTCTGGGAGGAAAGAAGGGGCATCACTGGAATTTTAACTAAAAATCTCCCTTCAGTCTGGGCCTGTTCCTGATTCATTTTATCTGCTTGCAGCTACTGAGTTTTGCAGCACTTCAAAATTCAAATCCTGGTTTAGCATTTGAGGAATAATAATTTTAATCATTTTGTTGCCTTGTCTTCTGCTTAAATTGAAAATCTACATTTATGCTCTGCGTCCAAAGGGTCTGAAGAGGCTTGTGCTGAGAAGAATTTATCATATACTGGTGCTAATAACATTTCTCTCTTGTCCCACCCTCCTCCTCCTTTTTTTTTCTCAGGACTATTTTCCTAGTATTGTTGTTTTCTCAGTATGCCAGAAATGTCAAATTTCCCTTGCCCATTTATAAATCCAAGAAAGGATGGACAGCATACAGGCTGCAGCTTTTCAAGATGTTCCCTGTAAGTCATCGAACTTGTTCTTCCTTAAGCAAAAAAAAAAAATCATTTCTGTTTTGGGATTTTTTTTTTCTTAACAATAGAATGCTCACAAAGGTGAGATAAAAGCTTAAATGGATTTATTGGAAATGTAACGGCTCATTGGCCACAGGAAATATTCTGATTTTTTGGCCACTCTGGTGTCTGCCTCTGCTGAGGAGCTGTTGGAGTGATGGGGACCCAGGAGGGGAGGGAAGGGCAGAGAAGAAACGCTGTTTGTGTACACAAGGGGAACCTAAACCCAGCCCTCAAAACTGCTGATATCAGATCGTTATCATCTCCTTTTACCTAAACAATTCCCCTGCCCCTGCTGAAAGGCTGCTCTTTATTGCTGTGGTAAAACTGAGACTAATTCCCCACTTTGTGAGAAGTGCCCATTTGGAAACTTTTCCTTTGTTAAGGAGAGAAGGGACTTGCTCTGAGTCCAAGGATTTTGTAAGAGCACCTTCCTTGGGGCGGGGGAGAAGTACCTGTGCATCTGCTGCGGGCTTTGCTGCTCGGTCAGACTCACAGCACACCCCGAATGGGAGCTGAGAGTTCATTTCTCATCCCCTCTGCTCCTCTCCCCCAGATCATCCTGGCCATCCTGGTGTCGTGGCTGCTGTGCTTCATCTTCACGGTGACGGACGTGTTCCCCCCGGACAGCTCCAAGTACGGCTTCTACGCGCGCACGGACGCGCGCCGGGGCGTGCTGCTGGTGGCCCCCTGGTTCAAGGTCCCCTACCCCTGTAAGTGTGCCTGCTCCCCAGCAGCCCAGCAGTGGCATTCCTCTCCTTCCAGAAGCTCTGCTGGCTCTCCCTCACTGGCACATTAACCCTTGGGTGGCGGATGATCCATCCCTGGGAGTGTTCCAGGTCAGCCTGGGGCAGTGGAAGGGGTCCCTGCTTGTGGCAGGGATGGGACTCTGCAGGGTCCCTTCCAATGCAAACCACTGCACAATTCTAACACACACCACTCTCATTACTTGCTGGGTGGGGCTGGTGGTTTTTCCTTGTTTTCCTCTTCAGTTGATACCTTAAGGTCTCAGCAAGGAAGGTTGAGGGTCTGAAACTGCAGTTTGCAGGATTTATCTGGGTGACTCTTCTGATAACAAGTGACCGTACCTATAACATGGAAATCCAAGGACTGGCTGATTTATCTGACCTTGACAATCCTGTTACTGTTACACAATGACAGGGATGGGTTTTTACAGCTCTGCTGAAGTCACTGACTCTCATTGTCTAAAGAATCACTTTTGTGGGGAGTTTCTCCCAGCTTGCTGCACCACCCTGCCCCAAACACACCCATTCCTGAACAAGCACAACTGTTCCTGGCAGAAAATGCCCCAACTTGCCAAGGCGCTGCTGGAACCAGCAAGTCAGAGAATGCCAGGCCCCTTATCAGAGGGCAATGAAATTATTTACAAGAGAGCACCAAACACTTCACACGTTTTCAATGCTTTGGATGTATTTTTATGTTGGCCACCTCTGAGTTTAAAGCTGTTAAAGGCTGGGTTTATGGCATGAGATTGCACAACTGGTTCACCCTTCAGAAATTAACAGGGTAATTAGGGAATAATATTCTTTTAGAATACAATCATAGGAATTATCAGCTGTAGCACCACATTGTGATGAGGCAGCTTCCTTGTGGTTTTCCATATCCTTTGGTTCTTAAAAGAAGCCATTTCTAAAGCAGCAGATAAAGAATAGAAGCTTTTGGGAAAGGAGGAAAACTTCTCCTTCCTGATCAGCCCTTTCGTATTTGTGAGGTTCATTCACTCTTGTGTGACTGAAGATCCCTTTGTTGCAGGAGGCTCATCTATTTCAAAGAGATAAAAGCATCAAGGCAATTGCTGTGGAAAACCTGCCAAGCTTTTCTTCAGGCTTAAATTAATCTTATTTTCTCTGCTACAAAAATTTGGAGCTGGGAGGTGTTTGTGCAGTGATCAGAGCTGGTTGTTGCCATCCTCTTTGGCAGACTAAACTTGTGACCAAAGCGAGTTGTTGGAGCAATAATAATTAAGTGGCATTTACCTAACTGGCCAGAGTTGTTTTCTCACAGGCTATAGCTCAAATTCCTGTTTCCTGAACAGGAGAAATTTTTTTTTTTAGTGGAGTTTTATGGTTCTCTGGGATTTTTCCAAGTGTGATCAAAGCAGTTGGTTTGGTGGTTTTTCCTTTGCTCTTTTCATCTCCTTGAACTTGCCAGACTGTGTTAGAGTGAAGGGAGTTTGTTGTTTCCACCAAAGAGAAATAAACAGTGCCCAGGACAGTGTTGGGCACTGGGGAGGCCCCACCTCAATCCCAGGGTCAGTTCTGGCCCCTCAGGACAAGGACACAGAGGGGCTGGAGCATGTTCAGGGGAAGGGAACAGAGCTGGGGAAGCAGCTGGAGCCCCAGGAGCAGCTGAGGGAGCTGGGAAAGGGCCTCAGAGGGAGAAAAGGGAGATCAAGGGGTTCCTTCTGGCTCTGCACAACTCCCTGACAGTAGGGGACAGCCAGGTGGGATTTGGGATCTTATCCCAGGGAACAGGGACAGGAGGAGAGGGAACGGCCTCAGGCTGTGCCAGGGGAGGCTCAGGGGAATATTTCTTCCCCAGAAAGACTGCACAGGAGTGCTGTCCCCATCCCTGGGGGGATTTAGCAGCAGTGTGGATGTGGCACTTGGGGACATGGCCAGCAGTGGATGGGCAGTGCTGGGGGAACAGCTGGACTCAATGATCATAAAAGTCCTTCCCAACCCAAACCATTCCACGATTCCATGAGGTTTCTGTTTGTTTTGGTACCCAGGCTCATTCCTGGGGCAGGAGAGATTTCAGTTTTCTTCTCTTCACAGTCCAGTGGGGACTGCCAACCATCTCTGCCGCGGGGGTGATCGGGATGCTGAGTGCCGTCGTCGCCAGCATCATCGAGTCCATCGGGGATTACTACGCCTGTGCCAGGCTGTCCTGTGCTCCTCCTCCACCCATCCATGCCATAAACAGGTTTGTCCAAACCAGAAATACTTCCAGTGTCTCGGGCTGTTTGTGTTTTTACTTTTTTTCCCCTTGGGATAAGACAGGAATGTGCTCTGAGATGAAATGTTGCAGCTTGGTCAAACGCAAGGGCCAACGCTCTGAAATCCAGGATGGAACTGTCATCTTGGATTATTTCGTTACAGATGGAGCATTTGAATCCCAGTCCTATTCCTGCTAGAGTCTGTGGAAGTTAATAGCAAAATTTCCATAGGGATAGAACTCTAAACTGGTTCTGGCATGGGGGTTGTCAAAATCACCTGGAATGCAGTATAGAAACAAAGAGCAGCTCTGAAGTTTTATTTGAATTTTTTATCTAATTTCCTCAGTTTAAGAATGTGGGATCTAAGACTCTGGAAACAGAACTCCAGTGTGTTTTCCAGGTGTGTTGGAGCTTGAAGCACAAATTACAGTAATTCCGTGGTGGAACAGATGCCCCTGTGGCATTCGACCATGAAACACCCTCCCAGTGAATCTCTCCCTGTACCAATGTGACTCTTGTGTTCTGTTTGGGATTTACAGGGGGATTTTCATCGAGGGTCTCTCCTGTGTTCTGGACGGAGTGTTTGGGACAGGGAATGGATCCACCTCTTCCAGCCCCAACATTGGGGTCCTGGGCATCACAAAGGTGAAGTGCTTTGCTGTGAGCCCTCAGGAGCTCAAGTGTTCCTTATGCTCATAATCCTCTTCCAGGAGACTGTTCTGCTCCATTCCTGTGCATACAAAACTTCCCAGATTATTCTGAGTGTACCTGACTGTCTGTACCAGCTCTTGTCTGAGAGAAATGCATTATTGTACATCAAGACCTCAAAAATCCTTTTAGTCAGAGTAAAAGGCAGTTAGAATCCCCAAAAAGCAGATGCTGCTGCATAAACTGTCTCTTGGAAAACCCAAGCAGCATTCCAGTGCTCTGGGGTGGTTTGAGTTGAGGCATAAACACTGTAAACTGTGTAGAAATTGGTGCTTTTTGGATGTCTTGGCTCTGAGAGCATCAACAGGAAGTGACTTTTTAGTGCCTCACTTAAACACAGTGAAATGCAATGTGAGGTGCTTGGGCTTTATCCACATCTGTACTGGGACACTGCACTGGCACAGGGGCTGCAGTCAAGGTCATTTCAGAGTTAAATGTCCCCTAAATGTTTGGGTTTAAGGCTTAGGGGTTTTATGTATTTCTTGTGAAGTTGCTCAACAAAATGTGTGGGTGCGTGAGGAATTGGTTTGCTCACATGTGGGGCTGGATCTGTGCCTGGATGAGCTGGGAGGCCTTGGGCTGCAGAGAGATCTGCCTGATACTGTTCATTTAACCTTGGTAAGAAATAGCAGCAGCACTGGTAAGAGTGATTTATGTTGTTGATAGGTCCATCTTGTTAGGTGTTTAACGTGGGAATTACAAACCCTTCATACAAGGATAGAAAATGTCTGTCCTCCACTTGCAGTAACTCATCCCTCTGGCCTGATCCCAAATAAATGATATATTTGTCCTCAGCCATTCCTTCTGCTGCACAAAGGATGATTCTGCTGGTTTCAGGGTGCAATTCAACACTAACAGCACCATCTGCTGTCTGTACCAGTCACCATCCAGCTGCCAATGCAAATCTCCTAGGAGAAGTTTTAGTCAGAAAAAATCCTTAAAGAAAGGTTTATTCTGTTCTGCTCCCTTTCTGTTGTTACTTCACGGGGGTTGAGATGAATTAACAGCACTTTTTTCATGAGCAGCCCACAGAAATGAGTGTGCGTTTCATGCTGGAACAGTGGAAAGTTGAAGTGGCAGCTGTGGCAGGGAGTGGAGCTGCCCAGAGTGGCACAGCTGGGTGGCTCTGCAACAAGCTTTGCTCTTGTTCCCCTGCCTGCACATTCATTCCCCATAACTCAAGAGTTTTTCAGCTTCAGATAGAATTTTGGCACCGAGATGCTCTGCTGTTGATTTGGGAGGGGAAATCTTTCGTGCTTCTTCGCCCTGCTGATCCCAGGGCATTTCCCTCCCTTGAAATGGGTGTATAATTACACTTAGAATTTAAATTCAGCTGGATGGAGGTGCTGCAAAGTCTGTGAGCCAGTGTGTGTTTTACTTGATGAGAGGAAGATCAATTAACTCTGATTAGCTGGGGTTAAAGCAGCTCTTGCCATAGTGGTGATGCTGAAATGGAGGCACCAGGTACAATTTGATGCACTCCAGAATAATCACTGTAAGTGTGTGTGCTGGGAATAAATACAGAGCCTGAACTAAATGCTGCCTGGGATGTTTTCAGTAGCTTTCCAGAGGAGCTTAATTTGTTTGCATAAATAAATGTCACTATCAAGCAGGTTTTCAAATAATTTGCTTGTTTCTGGCAGGAAGAGAATCGTAGGGCAAGATCTCAGTGGCCCTGTGGAAATGAATATCTTTATAAAGATTAGAGAAAGGTGCCAGCTGAATTCTCTTGTAATTCCAGTTCATGGTGTAGTTTCTTTTTGAGGGGAAGGAATGTGGGGGAAGGAAGAACTTTTCCCCTCCTCAAGCCTGTTGGATCTGTTGTTTCTCATTTCACTCATTTAGCTCAGTCACCCATGATGAACAAATTAGTATTTCCTTTTTGAACCCTGATGCTCTGTACCAGGGGATCTGCAAAGGGCTTTTCTAGAAACCATCTTAATGCAAAAGAGTTTTTGTTGGCACCTCTTCTGTCAGTAGAAGAGTGTTAAAAGTACCAACTGTTCAGGTTTATCCAGTACCCCTGCACCACAGAGAACCGCCAACTGCTTGAATTTTGAATGCTTAAAATAAAACTGGGAAGGAAGTGCAGGCCCTTGGTTTCATTGCTAGCACAGCCCTGATTTGCATTCAGCCCTGGTCTCTGATGATGTCACAAAACCAGCTGCAAATCTAAGTCTAAAAATCCTGTACCTCCTTCCCATGACCTGGCAACTGTTTATTCTATTCCTGTTCCAAAGGCAGCAACACACGGAATTTATTTTATTTTTTCCATTTGCCATCTCTCCTTGGTGTGGTTTGCCTGTTTTGCTTTCTCTCTCGTGGCTGGGTTTCACCACATTTCCTGGTGATGCAGATGGTTTTAGGGCTGGCCTGGTGCTCCCCAGCCCCAAGGCAGGGAAGCTGAGCTTGGCTGCAGAGCAGCCATGGCTCAGCACCAAAACGAAACATGTGCAGGAGCGGTGAGCGAGCTCAAATTAAAACTGAAAAACAAAATAAAACTCCAGGTGTGAGGCTGGGCTGATGCAGACCTTACTCAGTGTCCCCTGCTGTTTTCTCTGCAGGTTGGGAGCCGCAGGGTGATCCAGTACGGAGCAGCCTTCATGCTGCTGCTGGGCATGGTGGGCAAGTTCAGCGCCCTCTTCGCATCGCTGCCCGACCCCGTGCTGGGGGCTCTCTTCTGCACCCTCTTTGGTAAGGGAGCTTTGTGCTCCTCTTGGCTGTTCATAAGGATTTTGTTGTCTTTTTTTTTGAAGAAAAGGACTTGTCTAAAAGCTGGTCCTTGGGTTTTTTGTGTTTAGGGATGATTACGGCCGTGGGTCTGTCAAACCTCCAGTTCATCGATCTGAATTCTTCTCGGAATCTCTTTGTTCTCGGATTTTCCATTTTCTTTGGGCTCGTCCTCCCGAGCTATCTCAAACAGAACCCCCTGGTCACAGGTACGTGTTCCTGCTCCTTCACATCAACATTTGTGCCTTGTGCTCACATGGATAATCCATCCAGGTACGGAGCAGTGCAGAGGGTCAGTAAGAGGAAACCCAGATTAAGGAGAAAAAACCCAAATGATGCAGACAGTAAAGGCTGTGGGTCCAGGCAAGCTCTTTGTGTTCGGAGGAGAATTCATTGGGAGGTTGAGACCTGCAGGAAATGTTCCAGTGGGACACAGCTGAAGCTTTCCTGCTTCCTCTGGGTGCACTGTAGAGCAATGGAAGGAGGCAGTTACCAACTGGGCTGAAAGAAAAACTGTAAGCGTGAATGTGATCTGTAAATGATGTTAAAAGATTATGGGGAAACACCAAGGCAAAGTTTGGAAGGTGGGGAATTGTTCAGGGGTTGAAACTTTTTGTCACTCAGATGTGTTCTGAGTGTGAATTTTGATTTTAGTGAATTCCTTTGCAGATTGTTTAGTTGAATTGTAGCTTTGAGGAGTTCACTGGGAAGGTTTTCTGTTTTAATGTTACCCTCAGCAGTGGTCATGCCAGTGTGTGACACCAGAGATGGACTCAAAGGAAATATTTCACTGCTTTGGGTTTGTTTGGGTTTTTTTTTAACAAAATACTAACTGACTTCTCTTTCCACTGTGCCTTCAGACCAGGATTTAAGGGCATATCTGTCCTGCTGTAAGTGGTTAGAAAAGCAAATCCTTCAAGCTTTATGTGGTTAATGCAGTGTTCTTCCATAACTGGGGCTGTGAATTCTTGCCCCTTTAAAAAGTAAAGATTTATAAAAGTAATTATTTCAGTCCCCACAATTTTACAGTCTGAATGTTCCTCTTTTCTATTTCATGGTTTTCTGCTTAGTTCAGATTAGTTGTGTCTGCAGTAGGAACTAAAATGGTGTTTTGTGGCATTTTTGTGAGCATCTGAGAGTTCCTGAAGTTGCATTTTGGGGAACAATGTCCCGTGGTGGTGCCCTGAGGGAAGGTTCTTCTGCATCAATCCCCACGTGGCTTCCAGAGCCCTTTTAGAGCAAACCCACACTGAACTCAGGAACAAGTATTACTGCTTGGCCTGGATGTAAATCAGCAGGCTATGGATGATAAAAACCCAAGCAGGTTTTCCCTGTTGCTGCAGGAATAGCAGGCATTGATCAGGTGTTGAACGTCCTGCTCACCACAGCCATGTTCGTCGGGGGCTGCGTCGCCTTCATCCTGGATAACACCATCCCAGGTGAGCCCTGAGCTGCCCTTCCCCTGGGTGCCAGCAGCATTCCCTGGGTACCAGCAGCACTCCCTGGGTGACAGTAGCATTCCCTGGGTGCCAGCAGCACTCCCTGGGTACCAGCAGCATTCCCTGGGTACCAGCAGCATTCCCTGGGTATCAGCAGCACTCCGTGGCTGACAGCAGCACTCCGTGGCTGACAGCAGCACTCCGTGGCTGACAGCAGCACTCCGTGGGTACCAGCAGCATTCCCTGGGTGCCAGCAGCACTCCCTGGGTACCAGCAGCATTCCCTGGGTACCAGCAGCACTCCGTGGCTGACAGCAGCACTCCCTGTGGCAGAGCAGGAGCAGGAGATCCCTGCTTTTGTGGCTGGCTGTTTTCACACCAGGAGCAGAGTCCTTACGCCTGCCCTCCCTTCCCCTGAGAATAGCTGGAATCCTTCCCGGGTTAAAATTCCATCCTGCTAAACACCTAAAAGAGCTGACAGAAACCAAACCAGTCTCCAGGAGACAGTAAAACTGGGTTTGAGATCCAAACTTGCTTCCAATTATGAGAAAAATTAGCCTTGACTTCCAGTTACAAAATAAAACCGATGATGTTTTTTTTCCCTTTTTGAGGAGTCTGGAAGATCTTTCCAGAGCTTTGCTGAACTTGGTGGCTGAGCCTTGATGGTTTTTTTTCTTCTTTCAGGTTCTGTTTTAGGCCTGTGTGTTCATATAAAGATAGCCATGAATATGTATATTCTTCTTTTATTTTGACTTCTAGGAAGCCCTGAAGAAAGGGGAATACGGAAATGGAAGAAAGGCGTTGGTAAGGGCAGCAAATCCCTGGAAGGCATGGAAACGTATGATCTGCCTTTTGGCATGAACTTCATTAAAAAATACAGGTGTTTCAGCTTCCTGCCCATCAGCCCCACCTTCATGGGATACACGTGGAAGGGCTTCAGGAAAAGCAGTAACTGCAGGAGTTCAGACGAAGACTCAGAAGCTACAGTATAGCCTTAGCTGAAATGATATTATCTAGTTGTAGTTAAAGATGTATTTGCAGTTTCTTGCTGATTAAGAAGCATTAAAATATATGTTTTGTATATCTGCATTTAAATTCTGGAACCAGAGCTGAGACGGAGTTAAAAAAAAAAAAAAAGAAAAAAAAAGCTTTTCCTGCTGTGGGTGGTGGGAGCCAGGTCTAGTGTCTCTGGGGCAAATCCCACTGATTTTGGGAAGTTGTAGAGAGCTGTGCACCTAAGTCTGTTGGGTTTAAATGGGTTTAGGTGGAGGTGTGGAGGTGCTGCTGCTGCTTTTGTTTTTATGATGATTTTATTGAAGCCCTCAGTGTTGGTTATGCCAGGAAAGCTGAACCTTGGAGAAGGAGGTGTGGAAAAAAAAGAAAAGGAAAAATTTTTACTTTTGATCATGTCAAATCCCATAGTTGCTGTTCTGCTACTCAGTGATTTGTACATTCCATGTTCTCAGCATCCTGGAAACCAGGCTCAGCTGATGCTTGCAAATCATGAGTTTAATTCTGAATTATCTGTGATTTCAGTGACACATCCAGTGCTCAGACAGGAAGTTTCTGGAATAACTTTGCCTTTGAAAACCATGACAGGTTTGGGTGGCACAGTGCTGCAGCAGCCACTTGTTTTATTCACAACGTTTCTCATTTTTGAACGTTTGCTTTCCCCACCTGGGACTCTCCCAGCTCACGGCAGTGCCCAGGATTTCCTTACGGGGACACACGAGGCTGGGGTGTTCCAGGGATGGGAAACCTGAACTCAGACAGGGCCTGGAGGCAGCGTTTATGTTCGGTGCCTGTGTCCAGCACAATGTTTCCTGGCCAGAAATGCTAATTAGCTGAGCAGCTCCAAGCAATTAACAGTTGTTCCCTGCAGGGAAACCCATGTGCTCCAAACGCTGCCGGCACTCCTGGCTTGGGTCTGAGCAGGGTTTTTTTTTGCTGATGCTGCACAATGCTCTTTGTTCTCCTCTTGTGGGGCTTCTCCAGAGACTGAGTCCTGCTGGGAAGGGGGTTTGGGACAGCAGAGACACTGCACCTGCCAGCCTCACCCACCGGGTGGGTTCACGGGTATTGGGTCCAATGAGGGCACCACTCAGATATCTTTTTGTTTTTTCCTGGAATAGTCTCAGCTCTGCTGTTATGTGGGTGTTCACGCTCATCATGCATTCATGATTAACAGTTTTATTCCTGTTTAATGTTCTTACTATTGCAAGTTAGTTTTAGACTTCATTGTGGCCCCAGAAGCATTTTCAGCTGTGGAGATCATCAGGGAAATGTTGTGTAATGTAATTTCAAGGCCAGTAATGCTCTACGGTGCTTGCGTTTTGTATTCCTGGAAAACCATAACAGTAGCTCCTGTAACCCCCTGATATATTTATCCAAGTTTGACTACTGGACAGGAGCACAGGAACTCTGTTTTCTCTGAGTCTGCTCCCAGGGGAATTTGTTCTGGGTTATTGAAGCATGGACGGGTTGGGGTTGGGGAGGGCAAGGACAGAGCTTGACGGATCAGTACTGAGTAGTGTAGAGTCGGAATGATTCCGTGGATATCGTTCTCAGCATGCCATGGCTGTTTCCAGAAACTGTTTTATCCCGCTTTTCCCATGTCCAAGCATGCCTTTGTTCCTGCTTCCTTCAGGGAACTTTCAGTAGTTTGCAGTCTTGGTGTCAGTTGGACTCGAGAGCTGGTTGGAAGAGTTGTTGTGTAGTAGACGAGGTTGGTTTGCCTGCGAAACGAAGTCATTTTTGCTCATTTTTCAGTGTTTCCTCTCCAGGTAGTGAGGTGTTGGACTCCCACACCCGCCTGCACACGGTTTGGGTGTGGGGACTTCTGAGTGGTGGCAGGAAGCTTCCAAATTCCCCAGCTTTCTGTGCAACCAAAGATGTGTGGCAGATGTGAGGGGGTTAAAAATATCCATCCAAAAGGAAAACAAAAGCCACCACAGTCTGGTGACTGTACAACCTGAGGGGTTGTGGTAATGTCAAATGCCAAAGTTGGTTATCCTGTAAAAGTGGAGGAAGGGAGGAAAAAGCTTTTAATTTCCAGCTGACTCAGAGAGAGGAAAGCATGAGAGCAGAGTTTGTCTCTCACCCTGTTGAGGGAAATCCGGGTGAGCTCTCAGTGGTGGTTCCCAAGACACTCCAAGTCCCAGGGCAGCAAATCCCAGGATAGTTCTCTGTCCTCCCTGGAGCAGAACACCTCTCCTTCCTCGCAGCACTCTCCGAGCATGTGCAGTCCAATTATCTGTTGGATTTAATTCTTTTTGTGATTTCTGCCCATTCCCCCTGACCAAGAGCGGAGCCGGCCCCTGGCCCTGGGAAGCAGCTGGAATTTAGGGTCAGTTTGGATCCCAGTTGGCCAACAGGACAAATCCCCACCTTTTCCAAGGTTGAATGGTTAAAGGTGAGCCGCAGGCTCAGGAAGGACACCTGGATGTGCAGCAAGGGCTGGGCTGAGGTGGGCACAGGAGCCATGGAAAGAAGAGCTGCCCTGTCCCTTCCTGGGGCTGCTGGAGCCCTGCCAGGGGATTGAGAGGAGTGCTTTTCCTTGTGGGGGAAATATCTGTGTTCACACCAGGTTTGTGCAGGTGCAGGGGGAGTTTTGGACCTTAAATCCTTCTCCTTCCCTTCTCATGGTCACTTTCCCAAGTGGCTGCTGTGACGTTTCAGGGAGCTGGGTGCCTGTGCCGAGCTGCTGGCAGGGGTGGTAGAGGATGAAGCTGCAGCTTTGGGGAGCACTGAACACGAGCTGTGTGTGCTGGGGACGTCCAGGTGTAACCTGACTGCCAGTGCAACGCTGGATTTTCCTCTCTGTTCTTCCCTGCCTTAACAACAGCCAAACTCCAACCACCCAGGGAAGGCGGCAGCTGAGAGTTGAGTGAAGAGGTGATGAGAAGTTTCAACCAAATTTTGAGAGGGAAGGGCAAATATTCATGGTAGAAATCTCATTTTGTCATATCAGAAATGGTATCAGTGTATACAAAGAAAGTAACTTGGGATTTTTGTAATTGATATTCTCTTGTATTTTTTTTAGGTTAAATTCAGAGTTCTTGCTGACATGTTGAAACACGTTTTCTAAAGCAAATACTTGCAAATTATGCCTATAGAAATTTAGGTTTCGTAGCTGACAGCTATGACTAACATTGTCATATTGGAGGGACTTCACTATGTACCTCACTCAGAAAGCTCAACCTTTTCAACCCCAAATTTGCTTTTATTGCCTTTTAATACTGACTTGAAATATGACAACTTGGTTTGTACATGAATATTGCAGTATTTTATTTCCATATATTAAGAAAATAACATTTCCGCTCAGGATAACGGCAGCGGTTTTCCTGGGAGGGAGTGGTATGAGTGTCATGACAATGTCATGTGATGGTAGAATTTCTTCATTGACGAATCTATAGTGGTTGTGTATACTTTATTTACCCATGTTTGTGTTCCTACCCAAAACTGGAGGGTTTTGTTGTTTCCTCCCTGCTGAGTCCTCAGGGCTCCTGGGGCAGAATTGGAGAAAAACCCTCAGTGGTGCCCTGAGGAGCACCAGTGAGCGTGACCCGTCATTGATACCCCAAAAGTGTGGAAATCCTGTCATTTTGGGTACAAACAGCACTCCAGGCACTCGTGGTGGCAGACCCTTGGTGTCTGCCGAGCCCTTGGATGCCTCCACCCCACCTCAGCAGCCTGTGCTTGCCAGAATCGCTGGGTTGATGTGTGAAACGTCTGTGTGAGACCAGCACCACCTTCACCTTTGCTTCTTTGTGGCCTTCAACCAAAAGCGGCTTCTTTTTGTTTTCCCCCTTTTCCTTTCGGTTTTTGAAGCGGGGCAGTGGGGGGGTCACTCATTTTTTGCAGCAAAGTCCCACTTGGTGCAGTTTCTCTGTTTTCTGGGACGCCCGCGGAGCTCGGGGCTGTGCTGGGGCCCTGGGGGAGACACGAGATCCCAGGGCTGGGTGGGAGTTGGGATCAGTGGTGGAGCCACCCCGAGCGTTCCTGGCTGGAATTCCCGCCGGGCTGTGGCTGTGCAGTGACATCCAGGGTGGCAGGGAGAGCTCGGGTGGCCTCTGCCCTTCCCGGGCCATCCTCGTGCTGCCAGTCCAAACAATTCCTGTATTTGTCTGTTTAGAACAACCTCTGGCATAACAAACTATTGACTGTTCTTAGGCGGTGGGGATAATTTTTTTTTTTTTCCATGACTTTTTGTGACTGACTTTGGCTGTAAAACTTTTTTGTTCAACAGCAGAAGTTTATTTGGGGGAGGGTTGGTTTGATTTTTTTTGTTGTTCTTGTTTCAAGATGTGTAATTCTTTTACGGAGGGTTTTTTTTTTTTAATTATTCCTTTTTTTTCTAACATTGCTTCATTAAACAACTAAATATTTAAAAATGTAATATTTGGACCAGATGTTGTGAATAATAGTAGATAAAGCTATTTTATTCTGTATTTTTAAAGCTGTTCAGTATAAATAAATGCGGGCATAGATGCAGTGTGGCAGTGTGGTGTCACAGTTCCTTTCGTGGAGAATCATGCAATCAGAGGATCCTGGAATAGTTTGGGTGGGAAGGGACCTTAAAGCCCATCCAGTGCCACCCCTGCCATGCCAGGGACAGCCACAGCTGCTCTGGGAATTCCAGCCCAGCTCCTCCCCACCCTCACAGCCAGGAATTCCTCTGTAATGGATTGATTTCTTTCCAAAGGATAAATAATTTCAGAATCCAGGTGATGGCAAGACCCAGTCTTTGTGGCAGGTGCTGCCCAAAACTGCAACCCCTAAATGCCTTCCTGAACTCCCAGCTCTCATCCCACAGCTCCCACCATGCACACGTGTAATTCTGGGATTTGTGGGGGAGAGGCAGAGCTTCCTGCCCGTTCCTGTGATTCTCCCTGTGATTCCTGCCCGTCCCTGCTCTCAGCTGAGGCACCTGCAGGTCCCCAGGTGTGCGGATGAAGTGTCACCTGGGCTGCTCACCACCTCCCCTCATCCCCAGCCCTTTAATGACCTCATTTCTCTGCAGCTCCGATGGCTCCAGGTTTAACCCCGGGGCAGCAGTGGTGCCTGGGAGGGGTTTGGAGCTGGGAACACCTGGCTGAGGGCACCCAGCACCCTCAGGTGTCTGCAGCCCCCAGGGGAGCTGCTCCTGCCCTTGGGGACATGGGGACACCCCAGCACCTCCCCGAACCCAGGTGTGGCCGTGGTGAGAGTCCAGCAGTGGTGGAGTGGGACAGGAATTAAAGCAGCAAAAACTCACTCAAATGCAGTGGGGCTGGGAGCAGCTGTGGGATCAGAGCCAGAGAAGCAGCTGTGAGCAGGGCCAGGGATTTCTGAGCGCTCCAGGTTTGGGTCTGTGATGAAAACCTGATCCTAATCCTGGCTAATCCCCTGTGCTGCGGGGTCACAGCTCAGGCAATAATTGTGTTTTCGCCTCGTGTCTTGCCCACAGTCAGCAGCAGCCTGAGGCAGGCAGATCCTGGGCAGGATCACAAAATTTGGGGATTTTCAGAACGACCAAAACACCCCCACAGAGCGGAGGAGATCGTGTGAGAGAGAGAGATGCAGGTCAGGGACAAGGAGTGGTTTTTCCAGAGCCTCGGCTTCCCATCTGCTTCCCAGAGCTCCCTAACAGCTCTCAGATGCTCCCACAGCAACGTGGATCCGAGTGCAGGATATTGCTCTGTACTCACTGGCAATCGGCTGAGGGGCTTAAAGCTGAAACCATGAGAAGCTGCCAAGGTGGGAAAGAAGGGATTTTGGCTGCTTGCATGGTCTGGGGGGAAATAATTGAATATTGGAGAATTTTGGAGCGGGTGCTTTATTCTGGGGCCTGACTGAGGTCCTTGGCAGGAGTAAATCCATCCAAGCTCGTGGTTTAAAGGCATCTGCTGTGATCCCTGCGTGGCGTTCAGCACAGAAATGCTGACTCAGCCTGCAGAACAGGTGCTGTAACATCCTTCTCGCCTTTTCCTGAGGGATTCGCAGCAGCCTGGAGGGGTGGAAGTTCTGCTCTCCTTCCCCGTGGATTTGATTCCTGAATCTGTGCTCACCCTGCTGTGGAGGCAGCATTGGCCTCGCAGCTGCAGGGAGCCTTCACCGGGCAGGAATGGGTCAGATTCCTTTTATTTGGTAAATAAATCCCCCCATCCAGGCTCCAGCCTCCCCCCCATGGCCTATGCACTGATGGCAGTGAGCAGGGCATGGCAAAAATCAGGATTTAACCTGAATTCTGCAGCCAAGATACCCTGTGCTCCTGCAGGTGCCTACCCCAAGCCACAGATTATTTTTATTTTTTTGTTTGCATCCATCCCACAAGCTGAGGGTCAGGGGAAGCTCTCCCTGTGTTGGAGGCCGAATCCCTGGGGTTTGGGGCCGGCTCCATTGTCCTCTCTTCCCACCACAAAGGGCCTCTCATCCCCGCCAGCCCTCGAGATGCTGCTGGAATATCAATCCTGACCCAGCCCCGCTCACTTTTGCCGAGTCAGTGCTTCCCTGAGCCAGATGGCTCCTCCAGAACTTCTCATATTTTACATAGAAATCCAGGAAAATAAGGGGAAAAAGGCCCATTGCAGTCTGTGCCTGCAGAGACGCCTGTTTGGCTCAAGCAGCTGGTTTGATTATTTCTTTGTTTTGGGGTTTTTTTTCCCTTTTGTGTGGGCTGTTTCTAGGCAAATTCCTTAAAAAGAAAAAAGCCCAGAGAAGCCACAAAGCACTGGGAAAGGTCAGGAGCAGACAAAGGAGGAAGGACACGGCCGCTGCTCCTCTGGAATACTGAACTCCCCCAAACTCTCCCCAAACTCTCCCAGGGGTGCTGGGACAGGATGGGCAGGATGGGACCCCGACCCTGGGAGTGCTGGGTGCCAACTCAGAGGTAACTGTGACCCCCAGCTGCAGCTGCTGCTTCCAGGCAGATTTTATTTTCATTTATTTCCTCCTCCATCCCCTTCTCGGGGGCAGTTTTGGATCTGGATGGGATCCCAAGGATGAGGTTGGGAACCTCACAAGGCCCCATCCCAACAACAGAACAGCCAAGTGTGCTGCCTGCATGGCTGTGGCTCTGGATATCCCCGGATTTGGGGTTTTTTAAGGCAGAAATAAATGCTTCAGCCTGCATGATGCAGTCCACAAAGCTCCCTCTGGGAATTCTGGACAAAGCTGAAGCTGATTCCAAGAACATTTCCAGCCTGACTGTGTGGGATGGGGATTCCTTTGGGATTCTGGTCTTGGCAACAGGGTTGTAGAGTCCCTTGGGATCCTGTTCCTGACAGCAGAAATGGGGCATTTTGGGGATCCTGGTTGTGACAGTGGGGATGGGGCGACTGTTGAGACTCTGGTCTTGGCACCAGGGATGAAGAATCTTTTCAGACCCTGGTCCTGAGGTGCAACCCGGGTGGAGCCAGGTGTCCTTTGGGAACCCAGAACGTGCTCCAGGGATGTTGCTGGAGCATCCTTCGGGATGTCCGGGCGGGGACAACCCGGCTTCCTGAGGCGGCATCCTTTGGGGTGCCCAGTCCTGGTATCCGGGAAGGGATCTCGGAGCCGGAGTGTCCTTCGGGATCCGGGTTCCGGGATGACCCCGGTTGCGGGAGAGGGTGTCCCCCGCGCTGCCACCCCCGGCCCCGCCCGCGCCCCTCCCCGTCGCGTCCCGCCCCGCCCAGGGGCGGCCCTACGGGGGCACCGGCTGCGAGCGGAGCGGCACCGGCACCGGGTGAGTGCAGGCGGGATGGGGCGTCCTCATCCCCGTCCCCATCCCGGTCTCTGTCCCTATCCCCGTCGCCTGAGCGGGGAGCGGCCCCGGGGCTGAGCCGCG
>VYXD01013493.1:181562-192914 GCA_013397195.1 Hylia prasina
TGATTGAGCGGCGGAGCTCGGCGCAGGAATAAATAGCGAGAGGGAGGAGCCGCCCCCAGCGCGGCCCAGCCCCGCTCGGCCCGCATCCCGCATCCCGCATCCCGCATTCCGCATCCCGCATCCCGCATCCCGCATCCATCCCCTTCCCCAGAGAAAACGCGGCCAGCCCCCCACAACCCCCGGCTTCACCCCAAATCAGCCCCCCGAGCATGGGGAGCGACGCTGGCAGGCAAAGGAGCTCCTGCAAAACCGCGGCTTTTCCATGGTTTGATTGAAGAATTATCAGGGTTTGTGGCTGGTTATAAAACCTTGGGATATTGCAGCAGCTGGATTTTATACTGAGGAAATATCAGAGCTCGGGGCTGATTTAAAAAATCTTGGGAAGCCACAGGACCTGGATGGCTTCATTGAAGAATTATCAGGGTCTGAGGCCGATTCAGAAATCTTGGAATGTTGCAGCAGTTGGATTTTCTACTGAGGAAATATTGGGGTGTGGGGGATGTTGGGAAATTGGAACATTTGGATGGTTGGAACAAATGTTGGTGGGATCATCAGGATTTGGGAGTCTTGGAAAATCACAACACTCTGATGGTTTATTGAAGAAATAACGATGGAATTGCCAGGATTTGGGGCTAGTTTGGGAATCTTAGGAAATTGCAGTGCTTTGATGGTTTATTGAAAAAATATTGGTGGGATCACCAGGATTTGGGGCTGGTTTGGAAGTCTTGGAATGTTGCAGCATTTGGATTTTAAACTGAAGAACTCTCAGGGCTTGGGGCTCATTTAAACGTCTTGGGAAATTGCAGCACCTGGATGGTTTTATTGAAGGAATATCAGGGTTTGAGGCTGATCTGCAAATCCTGGAATACTGCAGCATTTGGATTTTATACTGAAGGAATACCAAGGCTTGGGGCTGGGTGGGGAAACCTTGGGAAATTGCAGGATCTTGGTTTATTGAAGAAATACTGAATGGAATGAGGAGATTTGGAGCTGCTTTGGGAATCTTGGAAAATTGCAGTGTGTGGATTTTTTTTAATTGAAGAAATATCAGGGTTTGGGGTGGGTTGAAAATCTCCTGGTCGAGGCTCTGGGAGAGAACAAGATGCTTTTAGCAGCTGCTGACTGTAGCTCCAAATCCATTATCCCGTGGAACAGAGCTGCTCCCAGGGCTGGTGGAGAGGAAATAAAACCCGCTCTGACCCGTGGGAGAAAGGATGGATTCGTCTTTCAAATCAGTCTCCCTCCAGAGGAGCAGAACTCACTCCCACAATCTCACTTTATGTCGAGGAATCCGGACACTTAACAGGAGGAAATGCCACAGAAAACAATTAACAATTCCATGGGATGGCAAAATGGGAGGGTTTTTTGAGGGTAAGGATACGCGACTGGAATATTCCGTGATGTGAAGGCCAGAATGGGTGAGTTTCCCAGTTTTTAGGGTTTTCCAGAGAAGCTGTGGCTGCCCCTGGATCCCTGGCAGTGTCTAGGCTGGACGGGGCTTGGATCAGCCTGGGACAGTGGAAGGTGTCCCTGCCATGGCAGGGGTGGCCCTGGATGAGTTTTAAGGTCCCTTCCAACCCAAGTTACAGGATTTTATGATTTTAGCGGGGTGAAAACCCTCCTGAGGCTGCCCAAAACAGTTGGATGGGGAACGACCGTCCTGACCACAGAGAACATCTGGATGGAAAAGGGATTTTGCCCTGGTGCTCCATAGCCTTGTGATCCATCTGGCTGGGTTATATTAAAATAAATAAAAGTGGTTTATTTATGTCAGGGAACTGGGAAAACACGGATATTAATCTGGGGAGGAAAAAATGGAATAGGCAGGATTGAGGTCTGTGGGCCTGTGGAAGCCCAGCCCTACAGGGGGAGTTTGTTCTGTTTGTGGATGTGCAGATGGCTCCTGATTGCCTGGTTTGGGTTTAAATACTCATCCAAAGATTATCCAAATTCCATGCCAGGAAAAGAAAGAAACTAGGAATGGGCTGGTTGGGATGAATTAATCCTGCATAAATCTAAAAATCAGGGTTTTACTGTATTAATTTATTCCAGAAGAACAACAACAACGGCAAAATATGTATCTGAAAAGAACATCTACTGAAAACTGTGCTCTGGCCAAAACTGAAAAATAAACCATTTTTTCTCTGGAAACAGAATTTCTGTTTGCAGAAATAAAGACATTTTGTCAGATCCCAGCTGCACATCAAACAGGAGCAGCCTATGGATTATTAATGAATTTATAATTTATTGTGGAAGTAATCAGGGCTGAAACCTCCCCAACCAGCGCATCCACGGCAGCTCTTTAATGGTTTTTTAGCAACCCAGGGTAAAACTTCTCTCAGCCTGAAGCCAGGAGCTGCATTGATCTCCTCTGGAGGTTTGGCCCTTCTTCATCCACTGTGCAAATAACACACCAGGCCTTGTGCCAGGGCAGAAATCATTAATGGGATGAGTTTTTCTCGTAACGGCCGGGAAACGCTGACTTTGTTTTAGTGCTGAGCTGGGGAGGGAGAAAGGTTCATCTCCTTCATGGCCTCTCATTGATTTTATCTTGGCTTTTATTGCTTTAATCCATTGAGAAGGCTTTTATTCACCCAGCTCCGGCTTTGCAAAGGCAGGGAAGGCATCCAGGTGGTTTTTGGGGATGGATTTGGGGTAGTCTGGGGGGTGTTTGAGGAAAGGGTGAAGTCGCCACCCTGCCCTCACTCCCCGGAGCTGGCAAAAAATCCAAACTCGAGTTCAAATTCCGCTGAGCTCATCCAGAAAACTCTTAAAAAATAATCGGGAGCAGTTGTGATCAGAGGGTTAATGAGATGTGTTTTGCAGAGCTTGGCTTATTCTCTGATGGAATTCTCACTGTGGGATTGTCTCTTTGAAGTAAAACTCCTGGATTTTCCTTGGGAATTTTCTCTGGATTCTCTCTATGGATTTTTCTCTTTTCTTTTCTTTTCTTTTCTTTTCTTTTCTTTTCTTTTCTTTTCTTTTCTTTTCTTTTCTTTTCTTTTCTTTTCTTTTCTTTTCTTTTCTTTTCTTTTCTTTTCTTTTCTTTTCTTTTCTTTTCTTTTCTTTTCTTTTCTTTTTCTTTTTCATTTAATTTTCTTACATTTTCTTTACATTTTCTGGTATTTTCTTTTTTTTTTTTTAATTTTTTTTCCTTTTTTTTAAAAAAAAAAAATTAAATTATTTTTTTCTTGAGAAGGCGATATTTGGCTTCCCCCTGGATGAGAGCAGAGAAAATCCAATTTGGTGACAACGAGAGGTGGTGGCAAAATCCCCAGGGGCACTTCCTTCCCAGCCAGAAGGAAAGATGCCACTCAGGATTTTCCCATCTCGATGACTAATTAAAAATTCGAGGCTTTATGAGGATATTTTGTGGGGTTTTTTCATGGTGAGGCCTTTGTTGCTCACTTGGGCTGTGCAGCCCTGCAGAGAGGTCTCCTTCCAGAGGAAAAAAAAGTCACTTTTAGCCCATTTTTAGTGGCAGAAGTGCCACTGCATGGGAACCTTGGCCTGCATCATTGTTCTGTGTTCAACTGTAGGATTTCATGGATGGGATTTCTACTTTGCTCCTGACTCCTGGAAGCTTTTCTGTATGAAGCAAAAATAGGATAAAAAGGACTAAAAAAAAAAAGATAAAAGGTGGTCAGGGCCAGGTTGGACGGGGGCAGTGGAAGTCGTGATGAGATTTAAGGTCCTCTCCACCCAAACCATTCCATGATTCTGTGACTTACATAAATTTTTAGCCTTTTCTTGTGAGGGAAAACAGGCCAGGAGGAGGAAATGGGAGGAGCAGGACATTAATTCCATGCTCTTCCAGGGAGTCATCCTTACATAACCCACGGTGGGGAGGAGGAGAAGTCCCAGCAAATCCCAGAGAAACGTGCCAGGAGAAGAAAACCACAGAGGGGAAAAACCACCCGGCCAAACTTTCCATCCAGCCCCTCCTGCTGCTTCCAGAGGGGTTTTCTCTTTGGCTCTGTGGGGCAGCAGAGGAGTTCATGGTAAAAATAAATCAATTTATGGCTCTGCAGCCAGCGCAGCCCGTGTGCTGGGGAGGAGTTTGTCCCTTCCTTGTGGATCTGCTGCCCTCAGTGGTGACATTTTGGAGCAGAGGTGACTCACGGGCCCCAGGATCCTGCTGGAACCTTCCTGCCCTGGAGGCTCCCTGGCTGGCCCAGGGAAGGTGGGTTTGGGGCAGAAAACAGCAAATCAGCCAAAGTTTCTCCTCCCTGTGCTCCTGCAGATCCGCCAAATTAATTTAATATTCATTTCTCTTCTGCGGGAGGGGCCAATGGAATATGAAATATTGGGGGCTACACTCACCCTCCTGAGCTTTGCTCTTGGAAAAGGCCTTAAAAAGGCTCCAAATGTTCATCCTTTGGGGTTAAAATATTCATCTTTTGGGGCTAAAAATGTTCGTCCATGGGATTATAAATGTTCATCCATAGGGTTAGAAATTTTTATCCATAGGCCTAAGAATCTTTATTCATTGTGGTTATAAATGTTCATCCATAGGGTTAGAAATTTTTATCCATAGGCCTAAGAATCTTTATTCATTGTGGTTATAAATGTTCATCCATAGGGTTAGGAAATGTTCATCCATAGGGTTATAAATCTTTATCCATTGGGTTATAAATTTTTTATCCATTTGGGTTAAAAATGTTCATCCATAGGATGAAAAATGCTTATCCATGGGGTTATAAATGTTTATCCATAGGGCTAGAAATCTTTATCAATTGGGGTTTAAATGTTCATCCGTGGGGGTTAGAAGTGTTTATCCATTGGGTTATAAATCTTTATCCATGTGGGTTAAAATATCTATCAATTGGGGTTAAAATGTTTATTAATTGGGGTTAAAAGTTTATCAGTTGGGTTTAAAATGTTCCTCCATAGGGTTATACATATCCATCCATGGGGTTGTAACTATTCATCAATAGGGTTAGAAACCTTTATCCATGGGGTTATAAATGTCCCTGGAGCTGCTCCAATCTGCTTAGGGGTGTGCTGACCCTGCTCCTGTGCTCGCTGCTATTCCAGGCAGGGCCCCACGTAAGCTCCTTACCCTCCCTTCCCTGATGCCTCCCCAGTGATGCACCCAGGCCTTGGCAGATCACCTGCACGGGACACAGCTCCTAAAAATGCCTTTGGCCTCTCTTGGGCATCACCGGGGTGCTAGAAGATAAAATAACAACTTTTGGTACAAAAAAACCAAAACAAAACAAAACAACAACGACAACAACAACAAAAAAAAAAAAAAAAACCAAAACAACAACAACAACAACAAAAAAAAAAACCTCATTTCAGATTTTTTCAAAAACAAAAACTGATAATAAAAGTGCTTTGAAGCGGGGGGGGAATCGGGTTTGTGTATTTGAAGCTCTATCTGGATTAATTTATGGGAGATGGGAGAATTCAGCCCTTGTTTGCTGGCTGCTCCAGTTTCAGCCCAGCACTGGAGTTAAAAATAACCTCTGCCAGTGCCTTGGGAGCAGCTGCTGCAGGACACCAACAATTCCCTGCTGTGCCTGGGGAAAGCCTTCCCAGAAAGGGCTCCTTGTGCCCTTTGGAGTGGATAAATCTCCTTTTTCTGCTCAAACAAGGACTTGGCGTTTTTAAAACATGCCGTTCCTCCCTAAAGCTTCAGGAACAAACCCTTTCCCAGAAATCCTGGAATTCCCATAAACTCCCCTGAAATTCCATTACCCACCGCTGGCTCCTTGGCAGGAAAAACTGAAATTTTTTTCCCCCTCGGAGCAGGGTTGGTCACGCATGACTCACCGGGAGGTTTTCCTTTCTTTTCCTTCCCTTCTCTCCCGTTTTATTTTTAACCCGCGATCCCCTGGAAGGGCTCTCCGGGCTCTGAGCACGCTGGGTGACATCAGGTGGCAGCGCTGAGGTCACCTCCTCCAAAATAACCCGGGCTGGGCTCAGGCGCTCCCGTTCCCATTGTTTTGGCATCAATCACCCCGGATCCTGCTCGGGGAATCGCTCGGGGATGTGTCACGGGGAGCTCAGAGCTTGCAGGGACTTAGCAAAATTCGGGCATTCAAATTCTGGGGCGGGCAGAACGTTCTTGGTGCTTCCCATGCGTTCCTGGCTGGGTTGGGCAGGGAAAGGGCAGGAAAAATAGGTTTTCCTACTGGGAAAAAGGGTTGGGGGTGAGCTGGGGAAAGCTGGACCTCAGGAAATGCAGATAATGACTTGAATTTTATTTTTAAAAAAAGTAAGTCAAGCGATAGACTGAAACAAGGCCCAGGTTGGGGATGGAGAAATAACTGTAAAAGTATAATTAAAAATTAGCTTTCAAATATGTTTAAATAATATTTTTTCTTTGATACAGCCATTTTTGGTCCAGGTCTTCACCTCGTTTATTCACCTGAGAACTCACCAAGGTTTTCCATGCCCTGAGCTGGTTTCTCAGTGAGGATGAGATGATTGAACCCAACATGTAAATCCTCTTACCCAAGCTGCTGAGGAAATTTCGACCCGGATTTTCCCTTTTCCCTCCATGGGAAATGTTCCAGGAGCCTTTGTGGGGTTCCACCATCTTTTACTCTGAGCATAAATGAGAATAAAGAAAGGAACTGGGCTTGGGAAATGTGGATCAGGTGGGGAAATGGGCCCAGGATTTTATCTGTTAGGAGTTATAACATTTTGGAACAGTTTCCCATGGCATGAGCACCCTCTTATCCCTTTTGGGATGGGATGAAGACCCCAGACCCCACATGACTCTGCTCAAAGCTTTGCTGTCCCCTAAAGCAGCATTTTAGAGCTTCCTTATAAAGTTTGTCTTTATTAAGACATCAGGAAAATGTTATACACCAAATATCCTGGCATTAAATGACAAACCTGTCCTTTGACCCTGGAAGGGGAACTGCCCATGGGGCTCTTTATAAAGTTTGTCTTTAGTAAGACACCAGGGAAGTTTTATTCACCAAATATTCCATCGTGAAATGTCAAATCTGCCCTCTGACCCTGGTAGGGGAAGCTGGCCATGAGGAAAATCTTTGTCATCACCCACCAGGGAGCAGGGATTAGCCAAAAATCGGAGCCTGGCACGAGGAAAAGCCCGGGGAGAGGCTCTGAGGATGCTCGAGATGCTCCTGCGGGGTTGTCATGGGCACAGCGCTCCCCCGGGGCCGTTTCCATGGCTGCGGAGGGATACGAGGGATGCAGGAACGGTGCCCAAACGCCGCTCCCCCTGCCGCAGCTGCTGCAAATAAACCACTCTCAGAACCAGCCCAGAACTTTATCCAAGGAAAACGGCTGGGTTTCAGCTGGAGCTTGAAGGCGGCTGAGGTTCCAAAGGGTTTTATTTAGGAAAAGTCGAATTTATTTAGGAAAAACTGCGGTTTGCAGTGACACCCCCGAGGCGTTGCCGTGGTGGTCCGAGGCTCTCAGAGGTGATTCTACTCACCCTGTGCCAACACGATTGAAAATCCCAGATAAAATTCCTGCCTCTGACCCAGGATTATGCCATGGGAACGGCTGCCCTGAGAAATGTAGGACAAGGAAGCTGAGCTTTGGCAGGGATGAGGAGAAGATGAGGGGATTTTTCCCCAGCTGGAAGTATTTTGAACAAAACCAGAGATTGTTAACAGAGGGTGGGGCTGGGATGTGGCAGTTTTAGGGGCTAAAAGTGGAGGCAGGAGCACTGACAATTCTCCCAAATGATTTCTTCTGGATTTGATTTCCTCAACTTTTCTAAGCAGCTCCCGGCAGCTCAGGGCCTGCAATGGAGAAGGCCAGGGCAATTAAAGTCATGTTAAATCTGTGCAGAGAGCTGGAATTACCACCAAAGGAGCCCACAGGCTCTTTAGGGCTGGGGATTGCCGTGATCCACGTGCCAGCAAGAGGGAAAATCCAGAGGTACCAAGCACAAGCTGCAGGGTGTTTTTATCTTGTGGTGCTTCCAGAGCATGGAGGAGAATGGTTTGTAAACAATGAAAATAAACCTGGCTATGTGTCCAAGGGTGGGAGCAGCACCAGCTCGGGACAGGCTGTTTTACCCCAGAGATGGGCAAAAAGGACTTTTCCTGTCCTCAGTTGTCCCTAAAGCTGCCTCTGGGTGATGCCACCACCAGAATGTGCCCTTTTCCCAGCAGCTCTGGCCACCTCGGCCCTTGGTTTGGCTTCCAGCGCCTTCCCCAGTGAGCCCAGAGGGACTTTGGGCAGAGAACAACAATCAAAGCACAGAAAATGAAGGAAATTTGGTTTGCATTTGCAGCAGGGGGTCAAGGCAGGATGTTTACCCCCAGCTCACACCGGAATTACCCCGGAAGCAAAGCCCCATCCACAGCCATTAAATAACAATTAACAATCAGCATTAATAAAGCTCAGGTTGTTTTTCCCAGGATGTGTTCTTGCCTGTGTTCAGGCCTGAAACCTGTGTGCTCCAAAATATTTTTGTGGCATCGATAGTCCAAGGAGTTTTCATGTTAAAGACAAAGGAAAAGGGGAACAAAACCTCTGGGATTTGGTTTCTCACAAAGCTGAGCTTGGGAGCCTGGGTTAAGGAGTCAGTAGGGAACCAACCCATGCCTCAAAAAAAATGGGAACTTTGGTACAATTCCATCAACTCCTCAGCTGAGATTGAATGAAATCCATTGGGAACTGGGATCTCATTCCTCCCTCACTCATTGCTGGAGCTCTGCTGCAGAAATAGCTTTAAAAGGAACATTCTGGGGACAGGGATGAAATTCTGAACAACTCTCCACGGCAGCTGTTTTGTGTCTCAACTTCCTGAACTGTTTTTAGGAGCTGATGAGAAAAGCAGATGGAAGAGGTCACGGATCCTTTTTGTGGAGAAGAAAAGGAGGTTGGAGTTCAATGGAAAATGGGGAGAAAAATCAAGGGAAGTGAAAAAAGAATGGGGAAATTGAACACTGTTATAATTGCAGGAATAAGCTGATCCTGGCAAAACTGGCTGGATGTTTCCTGCATTTCTCCTCAGTTCCAGGAATAGAGAAGAACAATTTGTGTCCTGAAATAGGAGTTGGTGGGGAACAGCATCTGGGTTGAGCAGAGTTCCCAGCACAGCAGGAAGAGTTGACAGAGCTGCAGCCCTCTGAATTATTGATTATTTATGAATTATAGACACTTCCCAGGGGCAGCAGGGACAGCACGAGGGAGGTGAGGTGTCCCAGGGGCTGAATTCCAAGGGGGATTTGAAAAGGGAAGTGGTTTAATCAACCCTGGTTAATTGAGTCCTTAGAAGGCAAAGAACACAGATCCAGATAAACTGAGATAGAAACACCCCCCCTAAAATAGCACAGAGCCAGATAAACTGAGATTAAAAAACCCCAAACCCTCTAACAGGAAACACCAAATCATTAAATAAATATATTTTGGAGCTGGAAAAATTGATCTTTAATTCATCAATACAAGTAGTGAAGAAGAGACAAGGTGCCTTTGTAAGGGTGCACTGAAGGTTAATCATAAATCCTGGTTTTCCTTGAGGTGAGGAATCATTATCCAGCTCATCCTCACTTTTTATTTTTTTCCCCTAGTAAACAAAGTGCCCTCCAGTTGGTTTAGGACAATTTTCTGGATTATTCATGGATGATTTACCATTAACCCAAAGAGCCTCGCATTTTTAATCCATCCACATCCCATGCAAGGAATAGGGATATTCATGGATCTATAACAAACATTTATTTTGGAGTGAATTCCTCTGCCATTCAATATTTATCTGTTATTTAGCGTGGCCCAGCTGCAAGAAATAACCTCAGGAAGAAGATCCAGCTGAATTAGTCTCATTTGTTTGCAAACCCACTGGATCTGATGACCTCAAAGGTCTTTTCCAGCCTAAACAACTCCAGGTTTGTTTCTGTGATTTCTTTAATCAGTGGATGGACTTGGTAAATATTGTTGCTTTTATGTTATTTAACATTTAAAGTCGATAATCCCTTTGCTCTCCTGCACCACCAAGTGGGTATTACAGTATTTAATACTGCCATGGAGAGGGGCTTATAAAAAATAATTTATAAAAACAAGGTAAATCTCTCATTTTTAATTGTCTCAGAATTTTGTGACTGTAGGCCTTCAAAATTCATCCATCTGGGAGCATTTTATTTCCTGACTGAACCCCAGGTAAGAGCATCACTTTTCCACACACCTCTCCCCACCACAACCCCCTCCGACCCCCAAATCCTCTGTTTTAATGCTGATTTTTGATGCCATCAGATGGTTTCCACATGGGCTGAGGACATCCCTGAGGATGGGGCTTCCTGCAGAAATCCTTGGGGATTTCCACTCTCAATCCCTTTGGAAAAAGTCTTTCCAATGCTGACCTCTGCAGGCTGAGAAGCTGCTTAAAACCAGCTGGCTCCGGGCAGCAATAACCTAAATAATGCATAAACCAGGTGTTTTTACTGTTGCTGGCTGTGGGTAGGAAAAGCCTTTTAATAATGCATAAAACTGGGGCATTTCTCTCTCAGCTGGCAAACAGAGATTATTCTGGGGAGGGAAATCCTCACTGGATGGAATTGCAAACTCCTGTATGGATTTTGTGAATAATTTGCTGGTTGGACAAAGCCCTGCAAAAGCAGGGAATGAAGGATCTGAGTGAAAAGCAGGAATTTCACACACAAAAAAGTCACAAACTGGGAGACAAAGCCTGGCCTGGGCTTCCTTGGGACGGGAGGCAGAGCCCCCTGCCCATGCCAGGGGATGGATCAAGATGATATTTTAGTGTCCTTTCCATCCCAAACCATTCCATGGTTGTACCTACAGCGAAACCCCCTTCACCTGCAGTTTCGCCAGGAGCCCCCAGCGATAATTTAGCTTAATTAAGCTCTAATTAACAGTACCTCGAGGCCAAGAGGGGCCCCACTCCTGCAGTGGGAGGGGTTTTGTGTGCTGGTTATTGGGGTGCCATGGGGCACTGCCAGGGGCTTGGGCTGTCCATGTCCTCAGCCCCAGAGCCCTCTTGGCCTGAAAGCCACCTCAGACCTGGACCTGGAGTCCCCATGTCCCTGTCGTGCCCTTGGCCCTGGAGTCCCCATGTCCCTGTTACCCCCTTGGCCCTGGAGCCGCCTCAGACCTGACCCTGGAGTCCCCATGTCCCTNCGTCCCCATGCCCCTGTCCCCCCCTCGGCCCAAAAGCCCCCTCAGCCACAACCCCAGTCCTGGAGCCCCCCCCGGGCTATGGCAACTCCTCAGCCTTGTAACCCTCTTGGCCCTGGAGCCTCCTCAGCCCCAAAACCTCCTGGTCACAACCCCAGCCCCAGAACCCCCCTCAGCCATGGGCCCCCCTCAGTCCTGGAGGCCCCTCAGCCCTAACTTCAACCCTAAAGCCCTGGAGTCCCCCTAAACCCCTTCAAACCCAGAGCCATGGGGTCCCTGCAGCCC
>VYXD01013493.1:193336-207819 GCA_013397195.1 Hylia prasina
GATAATGGAGGGCGCAAACAAAGGAACCGGGGGCAGCTTTTTAGGGGAGGGTTTTAATGTGCCCCTCACCTCCCCAGGGGCCCTGGGAGTGGGGAATTGTCGTGGGGCAGTGGTGGGCACCTTTCCCTATGGGGTGTGAGAGGATGGGGGAGAGCTGGGGGAGCCTCCCCTTCCAGCCATGATCAGCCAGGCTCCGGGAGCATCCCTCACGGGTGCTCAGCCCCCGAGGCACTCCAAATCTCTGGGTGCCCCACACCCGGGAAGGATGCCAGACCCCAAAGGACACCGAGAAAGAGACGTCAGAGGGATCCAAAGCCCTGAGAGGTGACAGAGGGACATGGAGCCCTGCAGTGCTTTGGCACGGGTTTGTGGCAGTTCCTGGAGGGCTGGGTACAGGTTTCAGCTCCTCGGGCACCGCACCTGACAGAGCCCCACCCTAGAGCTTGAGCGCCGTGACACGGGGAATGTGGAAGGGACAGGTCTCCTCTGACCCCGTGGAGCTGCAAAGGAGAAGAAAGCACGAGAATACACACCTTCCTGTGGTCAGGAAGGAGTCCACATTTCCCATCCCCCTATCCTCCCGCCCCGTGTCCCCTCATTCCCGTGTCCTTCTGTCCCTGCCCGCCTCTCACATGAGCCGGTTGCGGATGGGGCGGAAGTGTTTGGTGAGTCTGATGGCGAAGATGATGTTGGGGATGAGGAAGAAGGTGCAGCACCCCAGGCTGAACCAGAATGCGTTCTGCAAGGAGAACCCACGGCGCTGAGCTGTGTGGGGACGGAAGGGCCGGGGCAGCCCCCGGGCTCCAGAGGCGTTTGGGGAGCCTTGGTGGTCCCGTAGGTCCTCACTGGACCCCCACAGAGGCGGATCCTTACCCAGGGGTCAGCGATGCGGTCACACAGGATGACCCGCCCGTTGTCCAGGGCCGTGGCGAGCGGCTGGCATGAGGCCACGTCCTCCCTCAGCTGGAACGAGGAACAGAGACAAGGCATCAGCCCACGCCTGGCTGCTGGGATGCATTTTGCTTGCAGGAGGGATCCATGGGGGCTCCTGGGCCCCAACAATCCCCGCCAGGTGACAGGGAGCACTCACCGTCTGCCCGACCCAGGTGAGGTACTGGGCGAAATACCGCAGCTCCTTCCTGGTGAAGCAGCCGAGTTCCTGGGTAGGGGGAAGGCAGCGTGGAGGGAGAGTCCCGCACTTCCCAGCCCAGCTCCAGACTCTCTCCAGCCACCTCGGGACTAATGTAGGCTGTGAAATGAGGGCTGGAGGCTCGTGGTGCCCTCTTGCAGTGCCTCTGTTCTCCCTCTTTCCTCCTGGCTGTGGGGAATTCTACCCCCAATAGTTCAGCCAGCCCCGCCTCACCTGCCGGAGGATCTGCTGGGCTTGCACGGGAAGCCGGGCTTCCACCGAGGCCGTGGTGGCCAGAGTCCTCTTCACCCGCTCCTGAGGAAGCACAGGGAAGGCAGAGCATCCTTAGGGCCTGGAGTGGGATGGGTGCCCGGGGGGTGCAGGGAGCAATACCGAGCTCCAAATTGGGTCTGGTTGCCGGAGGGCAGGGAAAGAGGGATGTGGCCTGAGCAGGAAAACACCTTTGCTGGGGGACTTCTGATCTGCAACAGCAAATCTAATCACTAAAGAAGACCGATTCTCCTGGCTGCCATTTTTCCTGGCTCTCCCATCACCCTGCCACAGGGGTTTTTTTTGGCAGATGGGACCCATGGGACACCACAAGATTTTGGGGGCTGGAAGAGACGTGTGAATACCTTGAGGTGCGGTGCCAAGTGGGAGAGGAACTGCACGCTTTCCCTCAGCTTTGCCTGTGGGACAGGGAGGTGAGAAAGGTTCAGAAACCTTGATGTCCCCTTCACCTGGAGGTGCCAGTGGCACCGCTGCCACCAGCCCAGCACAGACTCACCACCAAAGCCTCTTGCGACTGCACCGTGGAGTTCTGCATGTGCCACAGCGCCTGTGCCTCTGCTGCGAGCCGCTCGGCTACTGTGCTGTTCCTCTGCAGGGCACAGCAGGGTGAGCACATCCCCATGGGCACTGAAGGCTCCCCCACTGCCTGCCCCACCACTCACCTGCATTTTCTGCAGCCCTTCGAGGTTCCTCGCCAAGCCAGGCAGGCTGGTCTGCACCACGGGGTTTTTCATCTGCAGAGAAACGGAGTCAGGGGCGGCCCAAAATCCAGCCCCAGTGTGGGGCACATCCTGCAGCAGGCTCCAGCTCACCACGAGCACCCCTCACCTCCTCCTGGAAGTGCTCATAGTCCACCTCATCCACTCCACTGCGGGCAAAGGTCTCCAGGTCCTGCCTGCCCTCGCTGCGGAGAAGCCGCACATCTCCCAGGTTCGCCGTGAAGTCACTCAGGCGTTTTTGGAAATCAGCCGTGTACTGTGAGGGTCAGACAAGGGGTTCTGCAGGGCTCCCAGTAACCCCAGTAAAGCTCCTGCATCCCCCTGCCACTACCAGCAGCTCTGGCTGGAGCCAGCCCTCACCTTGGGGGTTTTCAGGTGCTCATCCAGGTCGTAGGACCTGTCGAGCTGCAGCACCTCCCAGAGCCCAGCACCGGTCTTGCACTCCCTGAAAGGCAGGGGAGCATTGGCAGAGGGACACTGGCAGAGTGGTCCCAAATCTGCCCTGGCTGCATGGCGGGGCTCCTGCAGTGCTCACCGGTATGTGGAACTGAGGTTGGAGTCCCTCCTGAGGTTGAGCTGGCGGGTCAGGTTCATGGACGGCGGAAGATTCCCAGGGGTGTCGATGAACTGGGCCAAACAGGAGGAAAAACAGGGTCAGCGTAAGGCGTGGGCATTCCTAGCAGTGATTCTAAGGGTGTTCTGCCCTCGCAGGTGCATCCTGGGGTAGCTCATCGCAGCCTGAACTAATTTTGCCTTTATCTGGACATTCCCCACTGCGGAGCCTCGCCGGGAGTGTTTGGAGGGGCAGCCCCGTGCTGGGACCTGCCCGTATGTGGCACTGCCATGGGAAGAATCCTGATCCCAGTCCCACTGCCCCAATCCCTCTCTCAGCCCCATCACACCGAACTGCTGGCCCCAAGCACAGCAGGGATGCCCAAGGATCAGGGAACAGTAATTAGCAAGTGAATTAACAGCACAAGGGCAGTTCCTAGTTGAGGTGCAAATCCAAGGAGCTAATCCTAAACTTAATCTTCTGGTCTAGGACGGGGCTTTTCCAGCCAGGTTTGGGGGGAGGACACAGCCTTTAGAGGTGTTTTGGTGCATGGAAGGAGAGATTTACAGGGCGATGGGTGGATGTGTGGCCACCCACCTTATAAATCTCCTGGTTGACCCAATTCCTGCAAACCAGGGTCTGGATATTGCCCCCGACAAGGAAGGTGGCGAAAACCAGGAGGATGAGGAGCCAGGAGAACAGGAAAGCCAAGCCCACGCCGCTGAAAGAGGGAGAGGAGGCGCTGGCCATGGCTTTGCAAACCCGAGCGGGCAGGAAGGGACCTGCCCATCCAGCTGCAGCCCTGCAGCTCCTTCCCGAGCCCGGGCATGCCGGGCTGGGCAGGGCCCTGGGAGCTGGGTGTGCCAGGCAGAGGGGCCGCTGCATCTGCCAGCTCCAAGGGCGGAGCAGCTTCTCCCAAACCTGCCGGCACAGGCGGTGGCTTCAAAAGCTTTTCCGCTGGGACAGCTCCCAGTCCCCCCCTTGGCTCTGCCTGGGTTTTTTGGGGGGTGTGTGAGAGCAAAAGCCCCCCAGCACCCAAAGAGATGCTTACACCAGGAGAAACTTGGCACCAGCTTCTCCTCGGCACTCGTAGTCGCTGGGGTCCTCCCGCTTGGAAAGCCCGTACGTCCCCAGGGCCATTCCCATCACGTTGCAGAGGAGGATGAGGAGGATGATGGAGCACAGCACCATGCCCACGATCCACCTGGAGGGATGGGCAGCAGGGCACAGCCTCAAGATGCAGGGCTGAGGCACCTGGGGCTTGGGGCCCTTCTCTGCTGCACCCCCTGCACCCCATCTTGCCCCCAGGGTCACCTGTACCGCTCGAAGCGATTCACCTCCCGCAGGTACGGCTGGCTCCGATCCTCCGCCTTCCCCAGCGCCTCGCTCACGGGCCGGGTGTAGTCAGGGAGGGGGAAGCTGTCAGCAATGGACTGCACCTTCTCTGCCGTGCGGGCCAAATCGCCCTGCAGATCTGCGGGGCCAAGGCTGTGCTGGAGGGGTGGATGGTCCCTGCATCCCCCTCTGTGTACCCAAACTGGGATTCACCACCTGGAGGATGTCTCCACTCCTTGTAGCAGCCCCACTCACCCTGGATGACCTGTGCCATCCTCTCCACAGCCAGCTCTGGGATAGAGTTGAAGGTGCCATTGCCCTGCAAGGAAAGAGGGGATGCTGAGCAGCTCAGCTGGAGTGTGCTTGGACCCCTCCTCCCTCCACCCCGACCCCCCAACCTGGCGAATCATCTCCGCAAAGTCACTCCGGGGCAGACCGGCCAGTGCCTTCAACACCTTCTCCACCGACGGTACCTTGGAGCAGAAGAAGGAAGCCTTGAGCCACAGGGCAGCTGGGTTGGGGAGGTGACGGTGGGGGACCAGGACCCCGTGCCCACCTTGCCATAGTCAGCACCCAGCTCCAGGCCCTGTGCCCTGCCCAGGACGCTGGCGCAGGAGGTGCAGCGCGGGTCGTCCAGGAGCGCGACCACGCGGCGCCTTCGTTCCCGCAGCGCCGGCTCCAGCTCGGCCCGCGCCACCGCCCGCGCCCGCGCCGTCCTGTGCAGAATCTGTAAATGGTGCAGCGAGGTCTGTAGGTCTTAAAGAGAAAGCCCAGGGCTAGTTCACTCTGCTCTGCTCAGCCGCCCCAGCAAGGCTTCGACCCCGGCCCCGGGGACAGTCGCGCTCCGGCCGTACCTCTGGCCCTGTCCTGCAGGTCCGCCAGCGCCGCGTAGGTCATGGCCTTGAGCTGCGCGTGGATGGAGAGCCCCACGCTCCGGCTGAGCCCTGCAAGGCACCGGGGCACTGTCAGTGCATCATCCATCCCTGGGGCAAGCTCGGGGTGCTGCCCGGCGCCGTGCCTTACCTCCCAGGTCGGAGATTATCTGCTTTCGGGGCACCTCGAACTTGTCCACCACCATCTGCACCCCCTGCCAGGAAAGAGGAGCCAGTCAGCCGGGGGTAGCAGCCGCCGGGAGGGGAGGGAGCCCCGCGTTGCCATTCAAAATACATTTTTAATGCGTCACCTTCTCTTGCCTGGCAAACTATCCCCTGAGGGAAATGCCGCCATCCCTGGGCAGCGCCCCATGCCAGGGGCGAGGCCGCTGGGGGACCCACCTGGGGGACACTGGCAAGGTGCTGCCGCAGCGTGCGCAGGGTGGAGGGCACAGCCCCCAGCCCCGGCTCCATCTGCCCCTTCACCCGCTGGCTGGTGACGAAGGCGCAGGCGACGCTGACCCTGCGGGGAATGAGCAGGCGGTGACTGCGCTGCCCGGCAGAACCTCCCCGTTCCTTAGCACGCGATTCCCCCAGCCCGGTGCGAGTTTTGGGGCGTGATTTAGGGGACTCACAGGATGATGAGGGAGGTGAAGGACAGGCAGGCCAGCAGGCTGCGGCGGCGGCAGCCCAGCGAACGCCGGTGGGCGCGCAGGCGGCCCCCGCACCGCTGCCGACTCCGGCAGTAGCAGAAACACATCCCGGCCACTGGCACGGCCACGGTGAAGAGCAGAGCCACGGCGGCACAGACGACATAGCCCAGCTCGTACTGCACCACCTGTGCCGCGGGAGAGCCTGGTCAGCACCTCTCAAGGCGCTCCGGGTGCGCAGGTGCCCTGTGCCAGGTGGGAAACACCCCGTGGGATCCCCCACCCCACGTCCCGGCTCACCTGCGACGTCCGCACAGAGCCGGGGTCATTCAGGGCTGTCCTAAGCAGCTCTGCAAAAGAATAAATCATGGCATAGGTAGAGGAGGCCCCACCCGGTGCATCCTCAACCTTCCTGGCAGCAGCACCGGACAGAGGCAGAATCCTCCTCCTGAACCCCTGGGGACTCCTGGAGACTCCTGGAGCAGTTCCGGGTGTGGTGATTGCTGCCAGCAACCCCCCCGAGGTCCCGGCACCCGCAGCAGCGGGGTCGCAGCTCCCCGGCTTGGGGCTCACCTGTGGGCAGCGGGTTTTGCTGGATGAGGTCCAGGCAGCGCCGGACGAGGCCGTAGAGGGGATCAAGCGAGCTGGGCACGCGGTGCAGCGCTGGCACCTGGATCTCGGCATGCCTGTCGGTGAAGCGGAGGACGCCGCCGGGGCTGGAGGGGTGGCACTGCTGGCTGGCAGCGGGATGCAGCAGTGCCCAGGCCAGCAGCAGCCCGGCCGCCCGCATGGCTCCGGCAGTGGCGAGCAGAGAGCCGGGGGCTCCGTCAGCCTGCGAGCGGGTGGAGAGGCATTCCCGGCCCCGCACGGCTTGCTCCGGCTGGGCCGCTGCTCCGGGAAACCTGCCTGACGGGTCAGCCGCTGCTCAAAGCCCAGACGCTGCCGTGGCTTGTTCCCCCCACGGGCTCCCCGGGGCGGCTGGGCTTGGCGGGGCTGTGTGGAGGCGTCTCCCAAACCATCCCAGGCTTGTTTCGCAAGCCCTGGCATCCCTGAGTCACCGCTGCGGGGTCCCCGCTGTCAAGGCCTTTCCCCAACCCCGTGGCAAAGCCTCCCCGGAGTTTTGGGGAGAGGGACGGGGGCTGGTGAAGCCCCTGTCCTTGGGCTGGAGACTGCTCGACCCCGCCACAGCCACCTCGGAAGGCGAGATCTGGGATTTCAAGCATCACCTGAGGAGTGGGAAAGCCCTTGTGGGGGGATGCTCATGTGTGGATGGGGTACCCGGGGGTCAGATTCACCCTTTGGAAAAGCATCCTCAGATCTGGGGTAGCAACAAGAAGGCAAAATAAGGAGGAACAGGTGGAGAGGGACACTGAGCCCCAGCTGGCTGTGCCCACTCGCCGGCTGGGTGTGAGATGAGTTTTCCAACCTCAGCTAGTGCCTGTCTCACACCCCGAGGCGGCCGCGGCTCCTTCCCAGCGCCCGGATCCTACTCCCAGCCATGGGCCGAGCGCTAATTACAGGCTCGGCTAGAAGCGCAGGAGGTCCAACCTGATCTCTTGGCGCGGGGGGAGCAGCCCCGCTGTGCCCAGACGGCCGCGGGGCATCCTGAGAGCCGGGACCCTGCTCAGCCGGGCGGGTCGGACCGGCCCTTCCCCACCGCCGCCTGCCCACGCCCCCGTCTCCCCGGCGTTCATGCTAATCCTGGTGGTTCCCCTCCCTCCGGAAAAGGGGCTTTCCGCCCAGCTAGAGGTGCCGGCAGCTTTTTTCCAGGTTGATCCCCACCACCCGCTTGGGAATGGGATGTTGCAGACAGGAAAATCCTGTCCCGGCTCAGCTCGTCCCATCCTGGGACAAAATTGCCAGGGCTAGGGAAGCCTGGGATTTTCAGCACGGCTCATTTCTGTGTGAATGTGTCTGCACTCAGATCCCCACACTGCTGCCGGTGCTGGGGCAGTGACAGGGAGCCCAGGGATGATTTCCCACCATGATTTCCCATTCTCATGATGATTTCCCAACCACAACCTCAATTTCCCATTCCCACGGTGATTTCCTAACCTTAGCCTGGATTTCCCATTCCCACGAGGATTTCCCATCCCACCATGACTTCCATGTCCATGATGATTTCCCATCCCCACAATCATTTCCCACTCCCACCATGATTTCCCATGGTGATTCCCCATAACCAGGACATTTTGCAGGGCCAACAATCTTCCATCCCAATGATGACATTTTTGGGGGTGGAGGTGATTTTCACATCCAAGGGGAAGGGATGGAGAGTCACTGGTGACCCTGCCACGTGTGTGTGCTAGCCCACCCTGCCCCAGGGGTGGGAGGGGACAATTTTGGGATGTTTTGGGGTTGGTTTTGTCCTCTCTGTTCCTGGCCCAAGGGAAAACTGCTGCTCCCAGCTGTGTTTGAACCATACCAGAGCAGTGTGGCTGTGATGGGAGCCCGTGGAGTGACCCTTCAGGGTGGTACTTGTGGGATACTTTTGGGAATGGGGTAGGGATGCTGGTTCCAGGGATGCTGGTGCCAGGATGGGGTTGGGGATGCTGATTCTGGGAGTACCAGCATTGATTTGGGATGCCGGTACTGGAGATACTGGGACCAAGTCAGGGATTCTGGTACCAGTACTGGCACAGGCTGGGGATACCAGTCCAGGGCGCTGTGGTGAACTGGGGAGCTGGGACTGGGACAGTGATACCGGTACCAGCACAGAGACGCACTGGGGTAATGATGCTGGTTCTGGGATGACAATGCTGGTTTGGTGCTAGGGCAGTGAAGCTGGTTCGGTCCTGGTGCGGTGATGCCTGTTCGGTGGCAGGGCCGTGGCACAGGTTCGGTGCTGGTTTGGCGGTGCCGAGGCAGTGCCACTGGTTCCGTTCCGGTGCCATGGCGCTCGTTCGGTGCCAGTTCGGTGGCGCCGGTGGCAATGCCGGGGCAGTGGCACTGGTTCGGTGGCAGTGCCGTGGCACTGGTTCGGTTCCGGTGCCGCGGCGCTCGTTCGGTGCCGGTTCGGTGGCGCCGGTGGCGGTGCCGCTCCGGGGCTGCTGTACCGCCTGTGACCGCTACGCGGCGCGAGAGCCCCAGGCCGCCGCGTTAGGGGCGTGGCCTCTCGTCGGGGGCGTGGCCTCGTGCGACTCCTCGGGCGCTTGCGGCGGGCGCGGAAGTGACGTCACGCGCTGTCGCGGCGTCGTCGCCATCATGGCGGGGAGAGGAGACTCGCGCGTGCCGGAGCGGTGAGCGCGGCCCCGAGCGCGGCCCCGCCGCCCCTCCCGGCCGCTGGGAGGGACCCAGAACCCGGCCGGGACCTGGCGCCGCATGGCACCGTCACTTGGGTGTCGTGGGGTGGGGAACGAGGGTCTCTGGGGCTACAGAGTTTGAAGATTCCCGGGCCCGGGGAGGTTGAGGATCTCTGGCCAGGGTGGGTGTTGAGGGTCCCTGAGCCACGGGAATTTGGGAGTCACGGGCTCGGTGGAGGTTTGAGGGTCCCCAGAGCAGGGCCGTGGTTCCCAGGCCGGGGTAGGTTTGAGGGCTCTGGCTTGAGGAGTTTGAGGGGTCCCCAGGACTGGGGGGAATTTGAAGGTCCCTGGGCCGGACAGAGTTTGAGGGGTCCCCAGGACAGGGGGTTTGGCGGACTGTGGGTCGGGGGGTGGTTGGAGGGTCCCTGGACAGGGGGGGATTGTGATGGTCTCATGCCAGTGGGAGGTGGAGGGTCCTCGGTCCTGGTGGATTTGTGCTTCCCAAGCCGGGGGGAGTTGTGTTCCCGGGTCTGGGTGTGTTTGCGGGGCCCGGGCCGGCGGTCCCTGCCCCGGTTTCACACTCGCATGGGTTCAGATGGACGGACTACATTCCGCTGGGCTGCAGGATGCCGGGCACGCGCTTCATCGCCTTCAAGGTGCCCCTGAAGAAGGTGGGGGACCAGCGGGGGCTGGGTAACAGCTGTGGGAAAGCATGGCTTGGTGGGGATTCCTTGAGGGAATTCCTGAGTGTCAGAGCTGGAGGAGAGAAAACGGCCCCAAGCTGTGCCAGGGGAGGCTCAGGCTGGACAGCAGGAGAAATTTCTTCCTGGGAAGGGCAGTCAGGCATTGGAACTGCCCAGGCAGGTTTGGAGTCCCCACACGTAGGGGTGCCCAAGGAAGGCCTGGACGTGGCACACAGTGCTGTGGACTGGGGACAGGGTGGGCATCGGGCGAGCTTGGACTGGGTGGTGTTGAAGGGCTCTTCCAGCCTTGGGGATTCTGTGATCCCACGTCTTTGAGCTGAGTCCCTGGTTTACAGCTTCCACCAGGAAACCTGCAGCATCTGGGTGTGTTTGTCACTGTGGGGTTTTGCCGCAGTTAAAGTTGTAACTCACCCCTGGGAACTCTCTGCTGACCAGCCCCAAAGCTCTGAGGCCCTGAGCACGTCCCTGTCCATAGAACTGGATGAGTTTTAATGTTTTTTTCAGCCCAAACCATGCCAGAATTCAGTGATCAAACTATGTTTTTCTGCTTCAGCCTTTGCTCCTTGCCTGAGTTGTTCTCCAGGACACTCCAGAGCAGGAGCCTCTCCCCACTCATCACAACACACCCCGATTTTAACAACTGCTTTAAAACATCATTTCCTGCAGAGCTTTGATCAGAATCTTCTGCCAGAAGAGAGATTTTCCCCTCATGACCTGATCAGGAAGGTGAAGGAGCAGAAGGAGGAGCTGGGGCTGATCATCGACCTGACGTACACCACACGCTACTACGGGCGCGAGGTCAGTGCTCAGAACCCGGGGATTCTCCTCAAAAACAGCAACTGGGAGACTGGGAGGGCCTGGAATCCCCTGGCAGGGGCTGAGGTGAAGCCTTGCAGGCCAGGGGGTGTATTTCTGATCAAGTCTCCAAGCCCCAGATCATCACCAGCCCAAGTTTGGGGCTGCCATTGAGGTGGCGTTTGTGGGCTCTCCTGAGGGAAGAGCTGATTGCAAACAGCGTTGGCAATCATGGGAAAGGTGTTCCAGGTTCTGGTTGAGTTTCATGTTCCCCAGGGAGAAAAGGCAGAGGCAGGAGAAATAATCCAGAATATTGGTATTTTGTCCAGGGAGAGAAACAGAACTTTTCTTATCTAAAACTGTGTAGCTGCTCTTTAGGGCTTGGTGGGAAAACTCATCTTCTTCTGGTTTATTACTCATGATTCTTTAATTAATCAGAATCCTTGTAGTTTTTCTGGAAATTACTGAGTTTTTTTCCGGTAGGAGCTGCCCCCCACACTGCGCTACTCGAAGATCCTGACCATGGGACACGAGATCCCAAACAGAAGGACCATTCTGAGGTTCAAGTACCTTGTGAAAAGGTTTCTGACAGACAACAAAGACAATGGTGAGTGTGGATCTCCCTGACTCTGCTGCTGGGATGGGCCAGCAGGAATTTCTTTTCCTCCTCTTGGGAATGTCAAGGCAATAGATTGGGTTTTTCCTAGTGAAGGAATTGACATTGGCTCTGATAATTCAGGCCAGGTTTGACAGGGCTTGGACTAGTCTGGGACAGTGGGAGGTGCCCTTGCCCATGGCAGTGGTGGCACTGGATGGGCTTTAAGGTCCTTTGCCCAGACCATTGCAGGATTCTGTGATGATTTGAGCCTTAATTGTGTTTGAGCTGTGGGATTGTGCAGATGAGCTGCCAGAATTAACGAGTTGATGAGCTGAGTGCTAATTAGACATAATTATGGTGATGTATGTGGTTATGTCTGATCATTGTATTGGTGTCACTGGTGGAGGGTTGATGCAGATGGGCTTGTTCTGGGGAGATTTGAGAGGTTTGGGAGGAAATGCAGCTGAATATCCCTGTGTGTGTTACAGATAAACTCATCGGGGTGCACTGCACACATGGCTTGAACAGGACTGGCTACTTGGTCTGCAGGTGAGTTCTCCTTGGTCAGATGGGGGTCAGTGATGGCATTTCCAACAGGAATCAAGAGTGGAGTGATTTGTGTGATCCCAGACTTAAAAGGATTTACAGCTTTTGTTAGGATTTTTCATCCCAAAATTCAGGAGTAAACGCTGATTCTCTAATCTGGCACACAAAAGGTTCAAAGCTCCCCAGTCCTTTTTTTTTCTGTTTGAATTATCACCAATCCGTTGGTGTTTTCATAATTCATTGTTTAATTATTAATTGTCTTGCTGCTTGTGTAGGTACCTGATTGATGTTGAAGGCATGGAGCCAAATGCTGCCATAGAGTGTGAGTATCCTGCTGGGATGGGGAAAGTTCAGGGAGGTTTGGGATGGCTCCAGGGAGGGAACTGTGCTTGCTGAAGGGGTTAAAACCCCTCTGGAGGGTTTCAATTGCTCAGCAGCCCTGGGGGTGATTTGTGCTGGGGTAATTCTGTCTCTCCCCAGTGTTCAACAAGTCTCGAGGGCATCCCATAGAGAGAACCAACTACATCCAGGATCTGCAGAAGAGAGCCCTGAAAAAGTGAGTCTGGGTGTTCCAGGAGGGAGGAGAGCTGCTGGAGAAGGTCATGGACCTCAGGATGGCTCCAGGAGGGGAGGAGGGAGCTGGGAGAGCACACAGGGAGAGCCAGGACAAGGGGGGAATGGTTTAAAACTCACAGAGGGCAGGGTTAGGTGGGATACTGGGGAGAGGTCCCTCCCTATGAGGGTGGTGATGGGTTGGGATGGAATTCCCAGAAAATTTGATAGCTCCATCCCTGGAAATTTCCAAGACCAGGTTGGAGCAGGCTGGGATAGGGGAAGGTATCCCTCCCATGGCAGGAGTGGGACTGGATGGGATTTAATGTTCTTTCCAACCCTAACCATTCTGGGATTGGAACTGGGTGGGAAAAGCCCCAGGCCCCCTTTTCTGGAAGGGCAAGGATCGGATGTGAAAGAGCTGCATGTGATCACTCAGTGAGTGAAAAACTCAGTTTTTCCAGTGAAAACATCTGGATTTCTCTTCAAAATTCCCTTCAAAAGCAGCTGTGAACTGAAGAATTTGGGCTCAGATCTCTTCGGGAAAAAAGGCAATGCCCCAGCCAAGCCCCAAAAGCAGCTGGTGAAGCACCCCCAGCACCACCCGAGCCAGGCCCCCCTGGCAGTGCCCAGGTAGGTGTTTGCCCCTTCCCCTGGTTGTGCCCTGAGCTGAGCAGGCTCAAGAGCTGCTCCCTTCCTTTGGAAACAATTCCAGCTGGATTTTTACAAGCTGCAGCCCACCCAGGGCTTTGACAGCTCTGGGAGGGTGAAAATAAAAACATCTCTGAAAGTTGTTCAGAGCCAAAATGCCAACAATGAAACTCTTGAGCAAAGCTGTGCCTGGGAATGCCATTCCTGTGCCTGTGGGAATGGGATGACATCCTGGCAGGGTGGGAGCTGTGTCCCAGTGGGGCTGGAACGTTCTCCAGCTGGGAATTTTCAGGGAATGGTGTGCCAAGTGAGGCAGCTCTTCCCTGAGAGCGAGGTGGGGACTCGCCACTCTTCCTGGGCTTCTCCTGGAACAGGGGATGCAGGGAAGAGCTTCCCCCAGCTGGGATCTGACCTCTGGCAGCTCCTGGCTGTGGGGGAGCTCCCAAACCATCTCCAGGACACATTTGGGAGCCAGGGCCAGCTTTGACTCAGCCATGGCTCCTTCCCCTCCTCGGGGGTGCAGAAAACGCTCCCTGATGAAAACCTCCTGCCAGAAATCAGAATTTAACCTCTCTGGGTGTTCTCATCCTTCAGGCTGCAGGAACAGGCTCTGGGTGCACCCAGAGGGGCTGAGGGCCTTCACAACCAGCCCTTTTTTGGGTGCTGACTCCCAAATTTCCTTGCAGGAACCCTGGCAGTGCCAAGAAGAAGCAGCAGCCTGACCCCACAGCTCAGGGACGCAGGCACGGAGCCCTGGGGCAGAGGCAGCTGGAGCAGAGGCAGCTGAAGAAGCCAGAGCAGAATAAGCTGGAGCAGAGGCGGCAGAAAAAGCTGAAACATCTGGAGCAGAATCATGTGGAGCACAGGCAGAATCACCTGGAGCAGAATTATGTGGAGCACAGGCAGCAGAAGAAGCTGGAGCAGAGGCACCAGAAAAAGGTGAAACATCTGGAGCAGCATCACCTGGAGCAGAGGCAGCATCACCTGGAGCAGAATCATGTGGAGCACAGGCAGCAGAGGAAGCTGGAACAGAAGCAGCAGAAAAAGCTGAAACATCTGGAGCAGCATCACCTGGAGCAGAGGCAGCATCACCTGGAGCAGAATTGCCTGGAGCAGAATCATGTGGGGCAGAGGCAGCTGGAGAAGCAGAATCACCTGGAGCAGAGGCAGCCTTGCAGTTTGGGCCCCAGGAACTGTTGGCTTTCTCCAACCCCCAAGAAGCAGCACAAGGAACTGTTGCCCCCCCAGAGCCCCCAGCCCTGGCTGCCCCTGGAGCTCTCACCTGCCCAGAAACGCCGGCGCAGGAAACATAAACTGAAGCAGCAGGAAATGTCCTGACAGCACTGGGAATGTGTTCCACCAGGAAAAAACCCTCCAGGGCTGGAGGGAGCAGCTGTGGATCAAACAGGAACTGCCAGGCCAGGTGTGGGGCAGCTGATCAGGGCTATTTTTTAATCTGTTTTCTCTTGCTTCCCCCAGTGCTGACGCTTTTACAAGGAATTTTTTAATCTGATGCTGTGCAGAGTCTGATCCATGAGGAATGTGGAGGATAAAAATAAACACAGACTCAACCAGAGCTGGAATAATCCTAAAAGAGCATCCTCAGGCATCCCTAGAACCTTCAACCAAACGGGCCTCACCACATAATGAGGACCCGGATTGGGCCTGAAAACACGAGATTTTTTTTTTTTCTCCTTTTTACTCACTTTTGCTAAAGTAAATTTCCCCGGTGTGCAAACTCCAGCCTGGGTGTGGAGCAATCATTTTCCCTGGGGGGGCCCGTGCCGGATCCGCGCTGCGGGGGGGGTCGGGCGGGGCTCGCGCTGTTTTGGGGGGAGAACGGCCG
>VYXD01013493.1:208270-231964 GCA_013397195.1 Hylia prasina
GGCAATGTCCTGCTCTCCTTTTAGGGCGAGGGCTGCGGGACTTGCGGGGGACTCTGATTTTGGGGAGGAGTCTCTCTCCTGGTGGGCTGGGGAGTTTGGGGGAGCAGCTTGGGGGGCGTGATTTCAGCACTTTATTTTTTGAGGGCTGCTGTGGGATTTCGAGGAGGTTCCAGGGTGTGGGTGGGGTCCGTTCTGCCGGGGGGAGAAGGACTGTGAGACTTGGCAGGGATTAATTTGAGGAAGGGACTCAGAGCTCTGGCTTGGGGGAGCAGCAGAACCCCCACCCGCAGTGGGGCTGAAGCCCCCCTGAGCTGTGGCTGTCCCATCCCAAAGGATTTTGGCACAGGAGCCTCTGGCAGAGCTGAATTCCACAGGACAAGAGGCTCCTGCAGGGTGTGGGCTGGGAAACACAGCTCTGCCTTCCTCAAAAAGGAGCTCCTGCTCTGGGGTAACCCTGAGAGGGGCTCCCCTCCTCTCCCAGGGTCCCTGGGGACCTTTCCCTCCCTCAGGGAGGTGTCTCAGTAATTCCTGACACTGCAGGTGGCAGCTGAGGTGCTCTGGTGGGTCCCATCTGGGTGGCCAGAACAATTGTCTTTTTTTTCGATTTGGAAATGAAACTTGAGGTGATTTTCAGTGAGGAGGTAACATAAAAGTGGATTTTTATTGGAAGCCTTGCAGGGGCAGTTATGGAAAGGTGTCCACAAAAGCCCAGCACCACAGGGGTGAGGACATTTTGACACGTTTTAGGAAATTAGTGTGATTTCACGGGGGGTTTAACCCTTCCCTTGGCCCAGTTTTTCCAAGGAAAAACTGCTTTTGGTGGAGGAGGAGGAGCCTTGTAGAGGATTTCTGGGCTCCCTGGCTCTTCATCCACTTGGAATCCACCAGCTCCTGTCTGTGGTGATTCCCACATGGATCAGGTCATGGTGCATTCCTGAGGTGATGGTAGTGCCTCGCACAGCACAGGCAGAGAGGGATTTGGGATGGAGTTGGGTCAGGATGGGTCTGGGGGCATCCTGTTGGGTCAGGATAGAATTGGGATGGATCCTGTTGGGTCAGGATAGAATTGGGATGGATCCTGTTGGGTCAGGATGGGTCTGGAGGGTTTCTGTTGGGTTGGGATGGATCTGTTGGGTCAGGATGGTTTAGTCGAGGTGGTGTTAGGGCATGGGTTGGACTCAATGATCTTAAAGATCTCTTCCAACCTAGTGATTCTGTGATTTCTGTAATTGGTTCTGTGAATCTGTAATTGATTCTGTGATTTCCGTGATTCTGTGATTTCCGTGATTTCTGTGATTTCCATGATTCCGTTATTTCTGTCACTCTGTGATTGATTCTGTGATTTCCATGATTCTGTGGTTTCTGTGATTTCTGTGATTCTGTTATTTCTGTCACTCCGTGATTGATTGATTCCATGATTGATTGATTCCATGATTGATTCCGTGATTGATTGATTCCATGATTGATTGATTTCGTGATTGGTTCCGTGACTGATTGATTTCGTGATTGATTGATTTCGTGACTGATTCCGTGTTTGACCACGTGGCCCCGTGCCTCGGTCCCGCCGGGCTGTGACGCCGGTGCCTCGGTCCCGCAGCAGCCGAGCGCGGCCCGTGCGCGTGGCCATGCCGGGCCCCGGCGGTGCCGGCCTGGCACCGGAGGAGCGCGTGCGGCGGCTGATCCAGGCCGGGAGCAGCGTGGAGGTCAGCGAGGACATCCCCCCGCGCCGCTACTTCCGCTCGGGCGTGGAGATGCTGCGCATGGCCACGGTGTACTGTGAGGAGGGGAACCTGGAGCACGCCTTCATCCTCTACAACAAGTACATCACGTAAGGCCGCGGGGGCTCTGAGGTCTGGGTGAGGTGGGAGAGCTCCACAGCTCTGCGTTCTGGCCAGAGCTCTGCTCCTGAGGGATCTAGGGTCCCGCAGCTGGCCAGGAGATGTGGGAAAGGTGGGGCACAAAGCCACAGATGCAGCTCAGACTGACCAGGAGGTTTGGGAAAGGTGAGGCACAAAGCCACAGATGCAGCTTGCTTGTGAAAGTTTCCAGAATCCATATCCCAGAAAAGTTTGGCTTGGAGATCACCCAGTCCAACCCCCTGCCCAGGCGGGGTCACCTGGAGCAGGTGACACAGGGACACGTCCTGCTGAGTTTGGAATGTCTCCGGAGAGGGAGATTCCAGCTGTTCCAGGGCTCTGCCACCCTCCACGGAAAGAATTTCTTCCTCCTGTTGAGGCTGAACTTGTGGTTTGGTTTATGGCCCTCACTCTTCCACTGGGCACCAATGGAAAGAGTCTGGCAGCATCCTCTAACACATCCTCTGACACCCCTTTGGGATGTTGTTGTCATGGGAATGAAATTCCCTTGGGAACCAGGCTGATCTTGGATCTCTCTGGCCCTCTGGAGACTCCTGTCAGCAGCAGAGAGATTTTATCAACTTGTAGGTCAAAGTTTGCAGGTGTTTCATCACTTCAATTGGCCTCAGTTTTTTTCTAGGTTGGCTGTGACATCCTAGGGCTGGGCAGGGATCCGTGGTCAGGGATTTTTGTATCTGGTATCTACTTGGAAGGATCGAGGCTGGGTTGTGGTGTCTCTACTAATCTACCTTCAGAGGAGAAGCCTGTTTCTGTCTGAGCCTGTTTTACTCTGAGGTTCCTGCAGCCTTGCGCAGCAGGGAGTTCCTCCTTTGGGACCAAGGAGATTTATTTTACACCTCAGGAACATAACCCAGCCCCCTCAAACACAGCTGTCTGCCTGTGGGTGTTTAAAGGGATGAAAACTGATCTCAAAGGCAGTGTCCTGTTCCTGTGGGGTGTTTTTTCCCTAAATCTGTCCCTCCTGCTTCCACCCAGTGCCACTGGTGTGTGGTCTGTGCTGTGCCCACTCTCCCCACTCACCCCAAATAGGGTTGGCATCTCTGTGGGCATTTTCCCTCCCTTCCCCCGTGTGCAGGGTTGCTGTCCCTTAAACCCAACACATTTTTCTCTGATTAGCTTTGCTCCCCGCCTCGCACTTCCTGAGCTTTTATGGGCATGGTGGCGAGGGCCTGGGAGGCTGCACGGAGAGCTGGGAAGTGTAAAACCTTTGGGAAGGGTTCCAGGCCTGTTACGCAGCTGGGGCCTAAGGAGAAACTGTTTAACTAAACAAATGAACGGGAGGCTGTTTCATTGTAGCAGCCAGAGGTGCTGACTTGTGTTCCCAGCAACTTTCAAATGATTCTCCTGGCATTTCCAGCCTGGCTGCTGGGCTGAAGGAAAACCTTCCCCTGGTGGGATTTCTCCAGTGCTGACGAATGTGAGCTCCTGCCTGGGATTGTCCAAAGATAGGAGCTTAATGCCACCGTCATTTCTTCCAGTGAAGATGGGAAGCTGGAGCTCGAGCAATAGGTTGGATGTTTTCTAGATGTCCTCATCCAGAAAGCAGGAGGAGGCACTGGCAATTCACCGAAGCCTCTCGTGGATTTGCTGTGCTCTCCCTTGCCTGGGAATGGGGCCAGGCTGGGGGAGCTGGGGGTGTTCAGCCTGGAGAGCAGAAGGCCCTGGGGAGACCCGAGAGTCCCTTCTACTGCCTAAAGAGGGGTTATAAAAAGGAGGGAGAGGGACTTTTTACACAGGCAGAGAGTGCCCAGCCAAGGGGTGATGGTTTTGAGCTGACAGAGGGTAGGGATGGATGGAATATTGGGAAGGAATTCCTGGCTGTAAGGGTGGGGAGGGGCTGGGATAGAATTCCCAGAGGAGCTGTGGCTGTCCCTGGATCCCTGGAAGTGTCCAAGGTCAGGTTGGAGCAGCCTAGGACAGTGTGAGGTGTCCCTGCCATGGCAGGGGTGGGATGAGCTTTGAGGTCCCTTCCCATCCCTGAGATTTCATGATTCTGTAAGTATCTCCAGGATTTTTAACACGTGTCTTGTCACCTTGCAAGTCTTTCCTTGCCTGTGGTCCTGAGCAGCTTCTCCTGCCTTGATGCCAATGGGTGTTTTCCTTGAATCACCAGCAGGAACACTCGGGTTAATTCGGTAAAGGCAAATAAGAAGAAAAAAAGTAATAAGACACAACTTTGAGCCAAATAAGAAAGAAAAAAGTAATAAGACACAACTTTGAGCCAAATAAGAAAGAAAAAAGTAATAAGACACAACTTTTCTATAACGTTGGGGCTCCTCGATTTGCTTGGTTCAGCTCCAGGAACTTGTGGGGGTGTCACTCCAGAGCCACGGGCTTGGCCTGGGCACCAGAGCTGGGCTTAAAAATAGTCCTGGCTGTGGCTGCTCAATGCCAAACAGCTGCTGCTCCGCTGGGCTCAGGAGCAGGTAGAGGTTTGAACCAGCCCAAAACTGCTGGCTGTGAGAGGTTTTGGTCTTGCCAGGCATCAGCAGGGCTGTCCATGGGAAACATGAGCTGTTCCAGCCCTTCCTCTGCCCCATCCCAGCCTGCCACTGCTGCTCCTGCCCTGGAGTTTTCCTCTGGCTGCCTGAGCCCTCCTCTCATCCTCCTGCCCACTTCTTTCCCCTGCTTCCTGACTTGTGGAAACCCAGCTGTCTCTGCTGGTTTTTCCATCCTGCCCAGACCAGCATCTGCTCTTAATCCTTCCTAATTAATCCCTTCCATTTGAATCTACGAGCTGCTGGCAGCGCTCGGGGCCTTGTTGTGTCTCCTCGGCACAGTGACCTACTTCACACCCCCAGCTGGGAGCGGGGACCTCGCTGGGGCTTTGGGAGGGAGCCACGGCCTCTCCAGGGCTCCAGGCTGTGCCCTGGCTCTGCTGATCCTGCAGCCTCACCAGGAGCATTCAGGGAGACAAAAAGTCTTTCCTCGTCCCTGAGGGCTTGGAGCAGCTGGGTTTGTTTACTGCACACACAGAGGTTTCTCAGAGTTTCTGTGCCCCCTGAGTTTTTCCTGCTTGGCTTTGCTTGGTTGGTTTGTTATGCTCTCTGTGGCATGGTCTATTCCCTTATTCCCTGTGCCTGGGCAGGAGGCTGATCTCCAAAGGAGCTGGAACATCCTCTTGTGGGTGCTGAAGCAGGAAAGAGGGCAGGGATTTTGGGTTATCCCCAAAGCTTTGTGGGTGCCCAGGGCCAGCAAAGCTCTGCTTATAGGAGAGAAGGGCCTGACTAAGCTCACCCTGAGCTCAGCCTGAGCACTCTGTCAGTGCTGGGGACTTGGTCACAGATGAAGTCAAGATGTCTCAAGCCTGGGGAGCCTCAGAGAGCTGAGCCAGAGTGAGCTGCCCCTTGTTTGTGAGATTTTTCTCCTTGTTTTAGCGCTTGTAGAACTCTCTGGAAGGATCTCATTGTGGCCTTCCACCACTTAAAGGAGCCTTCTAAAAAAGAGAAGAGGGACTTTTTTACCTGGGCAGTGACAGGACAAGGGGGAATAGAAAGCTTTAGATTGGATGTTAGAAAGAAATTCTTCCCTGGGAGTGTGGGGAGGCCCTGGCACAGGGTGCCAGAGCAGCTGTGGCTGCTCCTGGATCCCTGGAAGTGCCCCAGGCCAGCCTGGATAGGGCTGGGAGCAGCCTGGGACAGTGGAAGCTGAGTGAGATGATGCTGAGCTCAGTCTTGATTTCCTTCCCCAAAGGCAGCACGGAATTCTCCCTCCTGCCTGGAATACCTGGGCTGCTCAGGCTGCAGAGCCCAAATGCTCCTGGTGCAGCAGCTGGGGCTGTTGGGAACTTGCTTTTTGCTCACCTGCAATTTTCCCTGGCCAAGGTCTGAGTTAATTTCCCCTCCTGCACAAACTCTGTGTCCCTCTGTGCAGAAGGACGGGGAGCTCTGAGTCAGCAGAGTCCTTGAGCTCAAGTGGAATCCTGGGATGCTCTCAGGTGTGGGCAGGTGCCCGAGCACCTTCCTGAGTCACTGCTGGTGGTTTGGACCAGATTATTAATGGTTCTCTTCAAAACAAATGTGTTTATCCTTGAGGATCACCTCCAGAGGCCAGGTGGAAGGAAAACCTGTCTGAGGCGCTCCCTTGGGACCGAGTGAGATCTGAGTGATGTGCAGAGCTCTAGGGGCTGTTATGGGATGGAGGGTTCCTGCTGACAGACAGACTACCCTGACAGGGAGCAGAGGGATCCTGCAAAACACCACTGACTGTCCTGAACTGCAGCTTCTGTCCCGTTTTTCCAGGCTCTTCATCGAGAAGCTGCCGCAGCACCGCGATTACAAAAGCGCCATCATTCCTGAGAAAAGGGAGACAGTCAAAGTAAGTGGGGACAGCGCCAGGTCTGGAATGAGAATGTGGTCAGTGTCATCCACCTTGGGCTTCTGTGGCTCTGGGATGAGAGGCCTTGGCTTGGCCAGGTAGTTCTGATCCCTTGGGAGTTCAGTTCTGGGCTCCTCACTCCAAGAAATCCATTGCGAGGCTGGAGCGTGTCCAGAGATGGAGATGGAGATGGGGAAGGGCCTGGAGCCCCAGGAGCAGCTGAGAGAGCTGGGAAAGGGGCTCAGGGGGAGAAAAGGGGGATCAGGGGAGACCTTCTGGTTTTGCACAACTCCCTGGCAGGAGGGGGCAGCCAGGGGTGTCAGGCTCTCCTTGCAGGGATCAGGGACAGGAGGAGAGAGAACGGCGTCATTGCACCAGGGGAGTCTTAAGTTGGATATTGGGAAAATTTCTTCCCCAAAACCATTGTCCAGTCCTGGCACCAGCTTCCACTATCCCTGGAATGTTTCAAAACACCTGGGGACATGGATTGGTGGTGGACGTGGCAGCAGTGGGGGAATGGTTGAACTCTATGATCCTGGAGGTGTTTTCCAACCTAAACAATTCCACAATTCTCTGAGTTACAGTTTGAGGGATTCACTGCACTTGCACTCGACTGGCTGTGGTGTCCAGTGTACCTCCGGTTGAGCACTGGGGTGTGCTTTCTTCCCCGTTCAACTCCCTGCTTTTTAAAGGTCATGTGTGGTGGCTGGATGTCCAAAGCAGTGATTTTCCAGGGAATCCTTGGAGATTCCTCACAGCCACAAGAAGCTGCAGCTCCTCTGCTCAGTGCTGACCAGAAGAGGAAAGAACAGCACTGCCTGAGCTCTTGCTCCGTGATTTTGGTGATGGTTTTTGGGCTTTTGAGCTGCATTTCCTTTGCCTTGGGGCTGCCCCACGCTGATGCTGTGTTTCCTCCCCCAGAAACTGAAGGAAGTAGCCTTTCCCCGAGCCGAAGAGCTCAAGGAGGAGCTGCTAAAGAGGTACGCCAAGGACTATGCTAAGTACAAGGAGCAGGAGGTGAGTGACAGGAGACTGGAGGCCTGTGCTCCCCAGGAGCCCCTCAGCCTCTCAGGGTTTAGAAGCTCCAGGGCTCTCTGGGTGCTCGGGAATGTCCAGTCTGGGTGGCCCTAACTTTTTCCAGGCTCATCCCCTGCTGTCACTGTGGGTGACTCTGTCAGAGGTGTCCCTGGCTCTTCTCCCCGTGCATCCTGAGCCAGCCTGAGCTGGGGCTGTTTGCTTGGTTTGTTCGCTCTCTCCCAACACCAACATCCACATCTTACAGTCCAGAAACTCAGTGTGGGCAAGGATCTGGGTTTGTGTGGGCAAAGCAGACGCCTCTGACACCTCTGCAGTCAGCTTTGCTCTGCACGAGTGTGACTTTAGAGACAGGATAGAGGGAAATCAACCTGGGATTGTAATTCCAAGGAAGAGGGAGGGTAAAGCCGTGTTTTTCCTGCCCTTGGTTCAGCTGGCTCTGGATCTGTGCCCTGCAAGCTGAAGTTCCCTTGCAGAAAATGCTGTTTGCTGGTGGCCTTTTGCAGACCCTTTGGGAATAACCTGGGAATGGCTGGGGGTCTGCAGAGGCTTCCTGTTCTGCTCCGGGCCGGTGTCCCCCTCTCTGCTCCTGTCCTTGGGTGTGTTCCTCCTTGCAACAGGAGGAAGAAGAGTAATTTGCACACACTTTGGCTTTGCAGCAGCAGCTGGAGGAGGAGAAGACTCGGGTAGCCCTGATGAAGCAGCAGCAGGCAGAGCAGGAGCAGTTCCTCGCCTTCGAGGAGATGATCCGGCGGCAGGAGCTGGAGAAGGAACGCCTGAGGATAGTGCAGGAGTTTGGAAAGCCAGAGCCAGAGTCTATGGATGGACCCCTCATCCCTGGTGTGGAAAAGCCTCCAACAGCTTTAATCCCAAAGGTTCCAGTCTCTTCAGTTCACCCAGCAAGTCCATCAGCGGGGACTGTCCCATCCAAACCTCCTGTTGTGGACAGATCTTTGAAGCCCAGTGCTTTGGGGAGCACAGAGAACAGTTAGTACCTCTTGGAGCATCCCTTCTCCCCTGCTGGGGCTGAGCCAAACACCACCAGTTTCTCTGGGAGGCTCTTGGAATTACCTGACCATGGCTCCATCCCTCCTGGGAGTTTGCTCTCCTGAGTCACTGAGTGTTGTCCAGTGAATGCTCACAGGGCTGGGGAGAGCTCTCTCCTCTTGGGAATGTGCCCTCCCTGCTTTTCCAGCCCAGTCTCTCTGCTGTTCCAGGGTCTGCAGCCTGTTTGTCTTTCCTTGATCCAAATACTTGCTGGAGATTAGGGTTTAGCTCCTGGCTGGGTGGATTTAATCCTCCTTCTAACCAAATTCCACTAAATATGGTTCCAAAATACTAATTCAGACATGTCCAATGGCTGAATCTTGCCCAGTGACAAGTCCTACTTTAAATAACATTTTCTGAGGGTGTGTGGTTTCATTTCTGCTAACAAAACACTCCTTTTGACCCCCTGCTAGAGGATCTTCCCCCTCTCCATCTCCCTTTCCCTGTTGTGAGAGAGGTGGTGCCTGTCCTTTATCAAGTGCCACAGTGACACATTTCCCTGAGCCTGCCACTGGAAGGGGACTTTATCTTCCCAGGTGGATTTTCTCCATTTCATCCTTTCAGATCCTGCCCTGAGGGACCGTTTCTCCAGCATTCCTGACTCTCTGCTCACTGTGCTCCCCTCCTCCCCACAGGTGCAGGTGTGGATGTCCTTCGCCAGGTCATTGTCCCCAGGGAGCTGTGCCACAAGTTCCTGCAGCTGGCTGATGCCAACACCGTGCGGGGCGTGGAGACCTGCGGGATCCTCTGCGGGAAGCTGGTAAGGAAACAACCCCAATGGAGACCCCAAAAGTGGCACAGGGACTGTTTGTCACAAACCCTGATTTTTGTCCTGGAGTTCTCCAGTGTGATGTCAGGGATGATGTGCCTCTCCCTTTCAGGTTAGGGTTTCCCCACCCCGAGTGAGGTGCCAGCCTGAGTCCCCATTCAGCCTCTTCTCCCATTGGTGACATTCCTGGTGGCAGGCAGCTCCAGGCACTTGTCCTTTGGATGTCCCAGCTGGTGGCCCTCACGCAGACAAGGCTGACAGGACACTGTTCCCCAGACTTTGCGTGCCCAGGTTTTTTTGGCAGCTCCAGCCCATCTACCCTGAGTCACTCCCAGAAGTTTGCTTTGAAATGAAGTTGTTTGATGTAACAACTTCCTGCAGTCCAGCTGCTTCCAGACACTGGGAATGGTTTAGGGATGAGGCATTCTCCCTTTAGAGTGTAGAGCTTGGTTTGGGGGATGTCCAGGACTTGTCTGAGCTCCTCTGGGTGCTCTGTACAGCAGGGAGAATGAAACAGGAAGAAAATCCTGCAACACCCTTGTCAGTAACTTGGAGCTGCACCTGCAGATGGGTGGTAGATGCATCCATGGGGTCGTTCCAAGGCTTAGGAAATTCCCTCATGTCTGGGGGTTTACAGCCTCCTGTGCTGTCACTACCTTGCAGATGAGGAACGAGTTCACCATCACCCACGTCATTGTCCCCAAGCAGCTGGGAGGCCCCGATTCTTGCACCACAGAGAATGAGGAGGAGCTCTTTGTCATCCAGGACCAGCATGGCCTCGTCACCCTGGGCTGGATCCACGTGAGTCTCCTTCCTTTGGCACTTCCCTGGCCTCCAGCCCCAGGGGAAGGGCTGGTGGAGTAGGGCTGGTGGAGGAGAAGCTACTGGAGGAGATGGCAGGGAGTGGCCAGCACCTTCTGGTTGGGTTTCTGCCTCTGGTTGAGTTTCTCTCTCTGGTCCAGTCTTGTTCACTATTCTAATGGAGAAATCCAGGCCTCATTAATGTTTGGGTTCTTTCCTAAAGCATCAAACCCTTTGAAAGGGAGGGATGAAAGGTTTAGATGAGATATTGGGAAGAAACTCCTTCCTACAAGGGTGGGGAAGCCCTGGCACAGGGTGCCCAGAGCAGCTGTGGCTGACTCTGGATCCCTGGAAGTGCCCAAGGCCAGGTTGGACAGGGCTGGGAGCAGCCTGGGATAGTGGGAGGTGTCCCTGCCATGGCAGAGTGGCACTGGATGGGCTTTGAGGTCCCTCCCAACCCATTCTGGGATTCTCTGGAAGTGGGATCTTGGACATGAAGCTCATGTTTCCTCCAGCTATGACTCTGGTGGCTCTGTGGGAGCACCCCAAGCTCCTCTCCTAGAGGGACACATCTGCCATGCTGTGTCCCTGAGCAGCCCTGTGCTGCTCTGCTGTGAGCTGTGCCAGCTGCAGGCTCCTCCCTCGCTGCTCAGTGTCCCCATGGAGCCTTTGGCAGTCAGATTCCTGCCAAGCACAGCTGAGTAATCTCTCGAAAGCAGCAGCTGCCTGAGGGCTTGGGCAAGGAAATGCTGCTGTTCCAAGTGCCTGGTGCGTGCAGGGTGGCTGCTCCAGGGCCACCTCTGCAGTGACAGCCCTGCCACATTTGGGGACTCTCTGGAATTCCTTTGACCCTCCTGCTGGTCTTGGCAAAAAAACCCAAACCCAAGCTGCAAAAGCTATCAGCAGGAGCTGAGGTGAGGAGGTGGCTGTCAGGGGTTGTACAGCCCTCCATGGAATGTCATATCCTCCATGGAATGTGATATCCTGAAGTGCTGTGGCACCGTGGGATGTGCTGAGCCCCAGGAGCTGCACTTCAGAAACATGTGAAGTGCCCTGCAAGGACATTATTATGGCTTCAAGGTGTGATTTTTCATGGCAGGAATGTAGAACTCCTTTTGTAGGTAATTCCAAATGGAAAAGAGGAGCGCACATTTTAGAACAATTCTTAGGACAAAAAAAAGGGGGCTACAAGAGAGCCGGAAGGGACTTAGGACAAGAACAGAGAGTGTGATAGGACAAGGGGGAATGGCTTCCCACTGCCAGGGGCAAGGTTAGATGGGGTACTGGGAAGGAATTCTACCCTGTGAGGGTGGAGAGGGGCTGGGATGGAATCCCCAGAGGAGCTGTGGCTGCCCCTGGATCCCTGGCAGTGTCCAAGGCCAGGCTGGATGGGACAGTGGGAGGTGTCCCTGCCCATGGCAGAGGTGGCACTGAATGAGCTCTGAGGTCCCTCCAACCCAAACCATTCCACAATTCCATGAATTACACACCAGGTGTGTCCCCTGTGCCCTGCAAGGAGCCGTGTCTCTGCCACAAGATTCCCTTGGCAGACACCATCCCTGGGGAGGATTTTCCCAGCCTGCTGTAACTACTGTCCCTGTGTCCCTGTTGCAGACCCACCCCACCCAGACAGCCTTCCTGTCCAGCGTGGACCTGCACACCCACTGCTCCTACCAGATGATGCTGCCGGAGTCCATCGCCATCGTGTGCTCCCCCAAATACCAGGAGTGAGTGTGGATTCCAGGAGTGTGGGCTGGGGAGGCTTTTCCCTCTGCCCGGGCTGTCAGCCACACCCTTCCCCTCTCAGATTGCTGGCCTGGGGATGGAATGTCACACGTGTGACAGGACAGCTCCTGTGAGCTGTTTGCAGGGGCTGTGTCTGGGCAGGGGTTGCCCATCCCTGACAGAGCAGGGGAGAGGCATTTCCCTGGAACTGGGATGTCCCTTAGCCTCAATCTGTGCTCCTGCTCGAGATGGGCAGCCCCAAACATGCCCCAGGGGATGTGGCTGGGCCTGCAGATGCTTGAGCCTCAGAGCTGCTGTTCCTCTGCTGCAGGACAGGGTTTTTCAAGCTGACAGAGCATGGCCTGGAGGAGATCTCATCCTGCCGGCAGAAGGGGTTCCACCCACACCCCAAAGACCCCCCTCTCTTCACGGTGAGTTGGTGTGTTGGACACTGCTCTTGAATTAAATCCACCTCGAGGTGCTGGGCTGTGACTGGGAGGCTCAGCCTGGCAGGGGCTGCTCTCCAGTTCCCAGAATGGAGGTGCAGGAGCTTCCCAAGATTTTCTGGGTGTTGGGAGTGTGATGCAGAGCTCCTGGCTGCACGAGCAGGACAGGGCAGCAGCCCAGGGCTGTTTGAGGAGGGGAGTTGTGTTTGAGGCCTGACGTGGTTGCTGTGTGGCCCCAGGCAGGGTCAGCAGCTGAGGTCATCCAAGGAACTGGATCCAAGGGCTCTTCTGGGAAAGCACTGGCTGCAGGTTGTGCCAGGAGGTAGAGGACACTCACCTGAGCTGTGGGAACATCTGAATAACCCCCTGTCCCCTCTTCTCCTCTCTTCCAGACCTGCAATCACGTGTCAGTAGTGGAGAGAGACGTGGTGCTGATGGATCTCCGATAAAGCCTCTTGCCTTGTCCCTTCACAGGAGCCACCCACCTTCCTTTAGGCCTAGGGAACTGGTTTTCTTCTCCTGTAGCAGATGGTTTCTACCGTGTAGTGATCCCTCCCCTCCCTCCCCCACAGTGGAATCGGATCCCTGCCCTCAGCAGGAGCCCCTGGAACCTCAGTGCCTGGCATGGGGCTGGCAGGGGCTCCAGATGTGGGGAGAATCCAGCTGGGAGCTCAGAGACAGAAGCCAACACTAAAGCAGTTGTTTCACTCTAATCCTGGGTTTGAACGACCTCCTGGGGAGGTTCCCCATGACTTGCTGCAACCCTGAGGTGTGGAAACCTCTTCAAGTGCTTTTGGGACTTGCCCAGTTTAACCCATGCCCTGTTTTGTCCCTCGTTCCGAGCTGCTCAGTCTCAGCACAGCTTCCAGGAGCAGATAAATCTTTCCTACAGTTCAAAATCAAACCTTGCTGATCTCTTGACCCCCACACAAGCTCAGTGCTGCTTCCTGGTACTCACGTGTCTGCCTTGGGGGGGAAGAGGGCCCAACCTCCTTCAGGATCCCTCTTCCAGAATTTCAGGGCTGAAGATCCCTGGATGTGGCCCTGCTTTGCATCCCAGCAGTGTCTGGGGATGTCTGGGCACTCCATCCCTTTTCCTGGCTGGGGGATGCCCTGGTGTTACCATGGAGGAGCTCAGTCTCCTGGCTGCCACCACCACTCCAAGATGGAATTCCAGCGGCTTCCACCACTTCCACTCCACTCCAAGATGGAATTTCCAGCAGCTTTGACCACTTCCATCCTCCCAGATCCCTGTGCCTGATTGCCTGTGCACATCCCAGAGCAGCAGGAAGCCTGTCCTTGCCAAATCGGAGCGCTCCGTGACGTCGCTGTTGTGTGGGACCCTCCTGGAGGTGCTTTAGTCGGGTGCCAAGCCGAGATTTTCCTTCCCCGTGCTCCAGGCCGAGCCCCCGCCCTCGGGGGGAGGGAAGCAGCAGCATTCCAAGGTGGAAGGCAGCTGCGCCTGGCGTGCTCCACATCCCCACATCCCACAGCAGGATGAGATGGTCGGCACATGGCCGTGCGGGGAGGGGAGGGGGCCGGAGCTGCCTTCCCACCTGGCATGCAAACATCCCCGTCCTTATGTCGTGTGCTTGTACAGCCAGCACCCCGTGGCTTTCCGTTTGACACACATGGATGGGATTATCCGGGCTGGGCCTCCTGTGCCACTCGTTTTCTTTGAGCTCTCTCTGTGGGGTGGGGTCTGGCTGGGGGGGACGGGGGGATCCATTCCTTTGGGGGTTGTGGCAGCCCCTGCGTGACAAGTGCTGCTCCCAGCCTTTCCTGAGTCACTTTTGGGAACAGGCTGGCCCCGGGGCTGGGAGAGGAGTGAGGGGCCTTTGGGGCATCTCTGGGAACTTGTTTTCAGCCCTAATTAATTTAAACCATGCTCGGGAGGGGGGTGCAGTTTCTGTGTAGGATTATTCATCCCGAAGCTCTCCACAGCTTCTCACCCCAAGGGCTCCCCGGAGCAGCATGAGGACACAGAGTGGAAAATCACATCTTGCAAAGCGGCAGTTCCTTCAAACCTGTGGGGAATATCCCACGGGCTTTATCCCAGCTCCCTGCAGCTCTCAGGTGTGAGCTGTCTCCAGGAGAGGAGCTGGTGGCACATCACCACTTTTGTGTTGTCCTAATGACTGATAAACCTTTCCAGGGAATTTTCCATGTTCCTTGGAGCAGGGAGTTACTCAGGTCCAGCTGTCACCTCCCTCCCAGCACTGTTCCCTGAGCTCCCAGCTGTTGCATCACATTTTCTCCCTCCGAATCCCTGAGTTGTGTGTCGGTGAATGTCAGCATCCTGGCACTGGGTTCCACAAACCCACCCTGGCTCTCCAGCTGTGCCAGATGTGACTGTCACACCTTAAACCCACTCAAAATTGGGTTGGATTTGGGAGGAGCTGAACCTGAACAGAACCTACACCGGGCAGGAATGATTTATTGGCTGTAACAATGTGGGCCGTGTGTTTTGGGGGTTCCCACAGGCAGGGAACAATGCTTATCTCTGCCTCAGCAAAGGGAATGGACCTAAATGCCTCTTTTCAGGGGTTTACCCATCCTCAGCAGCATCCCGAGAGGTTCCAGGCATGCACATTGCCCCTGAGGGAGGTGCCGAGGGCTGGGCCGGTGCCGGGAGTTTAGAAGTGCAGCGGCCAAGCAGGGATCGCCCCCTCCTCGTCCCACGCCGCTCCCGGCCTTGCCTGTGCCGTGGGATGCCTGGCGTTCCTGCGAGCATCCCGGGCCCGCCGGCGGCTGGATTGGCTGCGGGGGCCAAACCTTTCCTTTTTAGGCTGCGCGTGGGCTCCCGCTCGGGGCTGCTCTGCCGCCGGCCCTGCTGCAGCCCCGAGCGGGCCGGGATGCTCGGGGATCCCCCAGGGATGGGGGCAGTGTCACCCATCCCCAGCAGGAGTGATGAGTGCTGGAGCTGCTGAGGCGGGTCTGGGGTTGTTGGGATCAGCTCAGGGTTCAGGGATTTCTCTGGGTTTGGGAATGTCCCCCTGCCTGGGTTGGGGTGGGATCCTGCCACCGATTCCGTGTGACTCCTGGCACAGCCGTGCTCCCTCCACATGAGGCTCTGCAGCTGCTGCCTCCATCAACGCCCTTTTCCCACCCCCACTCTGCTGGGTTCGGGGAATCATTTATTGTAAAGGGTTTTTTTGCAGTATGTCTTATATGGCAGCCTTTCCCCTCGGTGACCTCATGTTTGGCGGGGACCCAGCCAGGCTGGGGTGTGAGGTGGCAGCAGGACCCCGGGGCTGGGGCTGCGGGGGGACACCAAGTGCAGGGCCAGGGGACAAATCCAGCCCCTGTGAGCTGTTTCACAGGGAAGGGGAACAACCTGGCAGAGCCATCCCTGGGGACGCTGGAGCTGTGAATGGACTGGCAGTGCTGGGGGGACACCGTGTCCCTGTCCTGCTCTGAGGGTGACAGCCCAGATGGGACAGAGCCATCTCTGGGGGATGTTGGAGGTGTGAACGGGCTGGCAGTGTTGGGGACACACCGTGTCCCTGTCCTGCTTTGGGGGTGACAGCCCAGAGCCCATTCCTCCCTCTGGAATCATGGGGGACACCAGGACCTTTGGGTCTGTTGCTTGTGGTGGCACCGTGCAGCTGTCACTGCTCCAGTGCCGGGATGTTCCTGCCCCAGGCACAGCTTGGGATCAGCCTGGGCCTCCCGTGCCTCAGTTTCCCTCAAGCCCCCCTAGCTCTGGAGGGTGACTCCGGGGCATCTCTGCTGCCTCCCCCAGGTGCTCCGGGAGACTCCCTGGTGAGGGCCCGTTGTCCTTAAAAAGGCAGCCAGGAGTTTGAGAGCTGCTGGTTGGCCTCTGCCAGGCCAGGGGCCTCTGCGGCTCTGCTCCCACTGCCAAGGCTCAGCCGCAGGGCTGGGGGTGGCCCCGGCCCCCCCGGGCTGTGTCCGGGCAGGGGGGCTCAGGGACAGCACCCGCCGTGTCGCCTGGGGGGGTCTGAGCTCATCCCGCCTCCAAAATCCTCCCAGGAGGGATCAGAACTAGGCTCACCCTCAGGGTCGGGATTTGGACCCACAACCTGGCTCAGGCTGAGGATTGATTTGGGGCACGAGGGGCTCTGGGATACCAAAAGCCCAAAAATGGGGGCGGAGAGAGAAAACCGCAGGGAGAGGCATCCCAGAAGTGCTGGATGCCAGGGATGCGGGGGAACCGAGGCCAGGAGGAGGCGATGCACCGACCCTGCGCGTCTCCAGCATCTCAGCCACGCCACATTCCCTTCCTGGCTGCAGAGTGTCCCCAGGGCAGAGCCCCAACACCCACCTCCACCCTGCTGGGGTTCCCACCCGTGCTCCCCAGCAGCTGGAGTCACTTCCACCTCCTTTTTCCCAGCCCGTTGCTTATAAGGACTTGCGTCTCACTTGTTTATCGGAGCGGAGCATAAAAGGAACGGACTCACAACTGGGCTGTTGCCTCCCAAGCATCCCTACCATACATTTTCCTACAATAATTAACCGTGCTGGGTCCTACCACCAGCCCAAGGTCAATTTAATGAAATAAAACACCTTATATGGCCATATGGCCAACACACCATCACTGAGCCTATTTAGGGTCTTTGTTTAGAGAGGATCCGCCTCTGAGGTTCCTTGGGCTCGCTGGTATTTATACCCTCAGCACATCGGGGCTCGGTCCCAGAGGAAAGGAGCTCTCGCCTCTGTGGTGAGTACTGCCCTGCCCAGCCCTGCTTCCCTTCTTCCTTGGAGGAGAGTGGGAAGGAAAAACTCCCCGAAGGGTTTTTCAGGGTGCCCCAGCATTTCTGGGGTGGCCCCAGCTTGGTTTGCGTGGCATGAAGGGGATGCCAACCTCGGCACGACCCCACAGTTGGGGGCCTCGCTGGAGGTGACGAGCTGGGCTGAGGCCAAAGCAGGTTGTGCTCATTCAGCAATCTCTGGGATTTGGGGTGTGTTTTTTGCTTTCTGGGCTCCTGCAATGTTTTGCCTGTTTCCCTCTGGATTCGGGAGCTCATCCTCTGGCACAGGGGGCACCCCCTGGGAAGGGCAATTCTTTTTTCCCTGTTTTTGGGAGTGGATGCGAGGTCAGAGCAGCAAAAGGCTGCTGAGACAGAAACGGATAAGAGGGCATCACCTGGCACCCTCTGCCCGCTTTTGGGGGGCACCAGCCGGGCATGGCAGCACTGGAGCTCCCAGGGAGCGTGGGCAGGAGGCTTTGGCACCGATTTTGGGCAGCAGCTGGAGAAGGATGGAGAAGCAGCACCAGCATGGAGCAGCACCCATGGGAAACGAGATCACCCCCTCCCAGCATGGCCACACTGGGGTCAGACCATCCCTGGGCACGGCCCATGGAGGATTTTGTGGGGCTGTCCATCCCTGAGGACTCCAACACTTCTGACCCCGAAGCTGGACATGGTGGCACAGGACAAACCCTGTCCCCCACCTGCTCTTTAACACCACTTTCCCCCTCGCCAGCTTTTCCCCCAGGTCCCCCTGAGCACCAAACGCTGCCAGCTCCACCATGTGCGACGAGGAAACCACTGCCCTGGTGTGCGACAACGGCTCTGGCCTCTGCAAGGCCGGCTTTGCTGGCGATGACGCCCCTCGTGCCGTCTTCCCCTCCATCGTGGGGCGGCCCCGGCACCAGGTGGGTACCAGGGGGGCCAGGGGCAGCCCGCGCCCTGCTCTAATCACCAAAGCATGGCTAACGAGGCCTCTCTCGCCGGCATTAGGGTGTCATGGTGGGCATGGGGCAGAAGGACAGCTACGTGGGCGATGAGGCACAGAGCAAGAGGGGCATCCTGACCCTCAAGTACCCGATCGAGCACGGCATTGTCACCAACTGGGATGACATGGAGAAGGTGAGACCCTCCCAGGGCGGGGAGTGGGCGTCAGCCCTGCTTCAGTTTGGGGTGACACCCCAACTCTTTGCCCGCCCTAGATTTGGCACCACTCCTTCTACAACGAGCTGCGTGTGGCCCCGGAGGAGCACCCGACCCTGCTCACTGAGGCACCCCTCAACCCCAAGGCCAACCGGGAGAAGATGACCCAGGTATGGCACTGCAGGACCCCCGCAGATGGGGCTGCACCCTCCAAAACTGCAGGAAGGGCTGAGGGATTTGGGGGTTTTGTGGGGTGGGTGAGTGAGGTATGGGGTGCAGGATAAGGGCAGAGATCTTGGTGAGAATGGCCCCGGAGGGCTCTCGGCAGCTCCTGCAGGATTTGCTTCACCACCTGTTCCCACTCTGTGCACGGCCCCATGTGGCTCTGTGCCATCCTTTGACCCACGTTTTCCCACAACCCACGTGTTTCCCAGAGCGGTCAGTGGTCCCTGTCCTCCTCTGTGCCACGCACTGCCTCACGTGTCCAGTGTCATCATCCACCTGTTTTTCCATGCACCGCAACAATCTGTGTGTTTCTCCATGCAGTGCGCAGACCCCAGGAAGGCACAGCCTGCAGGGGTTGGGGTGGGCTTTGCTGGAGACCCCCATGCCCGCCCCTCACCCCCTGCCCCTTTCCTTTCCCCTCCCAGATCATGTTCGAAACCTTCAACGTCCCCGCCATGTACGTCGCCATCCAAGCCGTGCTCTCCCTCTACGCCTCCGGCCGCACCACCGGTGAGTAGGGGACCGTCGGTGACAGGGACCAGGCCAGCCTGGAGTGTCCCCCCTCACCCTCTCCCCCGTCCCAGGCATCGTCCTGGACTCCGGGGACGGCGTCACCCACAACGTGCCCATCTACGAGGGCTACGCCCTGCCCCACGCCATCATGCGTCTCGACCTGGCCGGCCGCGACCTCACCGACTACCTCATGAAGATCCTGACCGAGAGGGGCTACTCCTTCGTCACCACTGGTACGGGAACGGGGAGGTGGGCTGGGGGACGGGGACCCCGTGGTGCCACCGCAGTGCCACCGGCCTGAGCCTGTCAAGCCCTGGTGTCCCACAGCCGAGCGGGAAATCGTGCGTGACATCAAGGAGAAGCTGTGCTACGTGGCCCTGGACTTTGAGAACGAGATGGCCACGGCCGCCTCCTCCTCCTCGCTGGAGAAGAGCTATGAGCTCCCCGACGGGCAGGTCATCACCATCGGCAACGAGCGCTTCCGCTGCCCTGAGACCCTGTTCCAGCCCTCCTTCATCGGTGAGCCCATCCCCAGTGCCCCCAGACCCTGTTCCAGCCCTCCTTCATCGGTGAGCCCGTCCCCAGTGCCCCCAGACCCTGTTCCAGCCCTCCTTCATCGCTGGGCCCACTCCCAGTGCCCCCTGGGAGTGGTTGCCCCATCCCCACCAGTGGGCAAACAAAAAATGGGCCTTTGGAATGGGCCATTTACCACCTCCCATGAGCACCCCTTGGGGATGTTTTGGGGCTCCCCCAAGCCCTTTGCACCAGGAATGGTGGGACAGACCCATGGGTGTCCCTATGGCTCTTTTGGGGAGCCCTGAGGAGGCACAGGCAGGGGGCAGGGAGGTGACAGCCCAGTCCAACCCCAGGCATGGAGTCCGCTGGGATCCACGAGACAACCTACAACTCCATCATGAAGTGTGACATCGACATCCGCAAGGATCTCTACGCCAACAACGTCCTGTCCGGCGGCACCACCATGTACCCCGGCATCGCCGACCGCATGCAGAAGGAGATCACCGCGCTGGCTCCCAGCACCATGAAGATCAAAGTAGGCCCTGGGTGACCAAACCGTGGCCACCAGCACTCCAAACCCTCTCCCGGTGTGGGTTTTGGGGGGTGATCCTACAGGCCGGTGTCTCCGCAGATCATCGCCCCGCCGGAGCGGAAGTACTCAGTGTGGATCGGCGGCTCCATCCTGGCATCCCTCTCCACCTTCCAGCAGATGTGGATCAGCAAACCCGAGTACGACGAGGCTGGACCCTCCATCGTCCACCGAAAATGCTTCTAAGCCCCTTCCCCGCCCCACAGGGGCTCCCCGTGCCCAGGCTGGGGTGTCCTGCTCCTCCTCGGACCCCGCTGCTCCTCCCCACTGTGCATTAAAAAGCCTTTTCTCCAGGCTCTGCAGCTTTCCTGGGAGATCTGGGGGTGGCAGGGGCTGGGGGAATTCAGGGTGATGGGGGGAACGGTGGGGGAGTCCTGACCTCACGTTAGTCCTGCTGATGGCTTTGACTCTGCCTTGGTGCCCCCAACCCCATGGCAATGCCCTTGACCCCATGCTGGTGACCCCAGTGCACCAACAATGCCGTGTTGGTACCCCTGACCCTTTGCTGATGCCTCCAGACACTGATACCCTCAGGCTCACAGTGGTGTCCCCAAACCCCCACTGATGCCCACAAGGATGTCCACAACCCCACTCTCAGGGGAAGCCTCCAACCCCATTTCAATGCCCCCGACCTTGAGCTGGTGACCCCAGTCCCACACTGGGGATGTCAACCACATGTCCATGCCCTTGACCCCAACCCCTCTTGGAGACCCCAATGTTGTTTTGGGGACCCCAACACCATGTTGATGTCCTTGGCCCCATGCTGGGGATCCCAGTGTGGTTTTGGAGACTCCAATGTGGTTTTGGAGACCCCAATGTTGTTTTGGTGACCCCAACCCTAGGTTGATGGCCTTGGCACCATGCTGGGGACCCCAATGTAGTTTTGGGGACTCCTATGTTGTATTGGTGACCCCAGTGTGGTTTTGGTGACCCCAACCCCACTTTGATGCCCTTGGCCCCGTGTTCCTGCCCCCGACCCCCCGTTTTGTGCCCCACCCTCTCTCCCCTGCCCCCCGCNCGAGTTAACGTCTGTAATTATCTTAATTATCACTGCTGTGGGGGGCACCCCAAACCTCCGAGCTCCTGGGGGTTGGGAGGAGGGACACAAAGGCTGCCCCTGGGTGAGGGACACCCAGGCTCACCCCGCGTTCCTAGGAGCCGGGATGGGAGGGACACCCAAGCCCACCCCGTGTTCCCGGGAGCCAGAACGGGGACATCCAGGCTCACCCCACATTCCCAGGAGCCGGGGGGAGGAGACCCCCAGACTTACCCCATGTTCACAGTAGCCACACTGGGGAAACCGCAGGCTCACCCCAATATTTCCGAGATGTGGCGTGGGGGGACACCCAGACTCACCCTGTGTTCCTGGGAGCCAGAGCAGGGAGACAGGCTCATCCCAAGTTCCCAGGAGCCGGAATGGGAGGACACGCAGGCTCATCCCATGTTTCTGGGATTTGCTGGGGGGACACCCCACATTCGCAGAGTCCAGAGCTGGAGGACACCCAGGCTCACCGCACATCCCCAGGAGCTGGGGTGGGTGGGAACACCCAGGCTCACCCTGCTCTCCCTCTGCTCCTGCAGCCGTGGGGAAATCGACCTTCCTGAAGCTGCTGGGTGCCACCTTCCCGTGGTGGCACCTGGTGACAGAGCCGGTGGCACAGTGGCGCAAGGTGCCGGCCGGTGGCACTGCCCAGGTAACGCCAGTTCCGGTCACACCCGGCTCCGTCAGCACCATCCTGGGACCCCCCTCATCCCCCCCCGTCCTTCTGCAGGCGGCTGTGGGCTCTGCCAACCTGCTGCAGATGATGTACCAGGAGCCAGCCCGCTGGTCCTACACCTTCCAGACCTTCTCCTGCATCAGCCGGCTGAAGGCGATGCTGGAGCCGCCGGACGAGGGGCCCCCCGAGACCCCCCACCCCGTGAGGGTCTTTGAGCGCTCTGTGTTCAGTGACAGGTAACCAGCACCCCAAAATGAGGGATGAAGGGATTGGATGGGACAGGGAGCATCCACAGCAGCGGGGTTGTGATGTTGGGTCCTCAGAGAGAGCAGAGCCTCCGTCCCCAGTGATGCCAAGAGTGATGCTTAATTACAGGACTGGGATTTTGGGGTAATTTGGGGGCTGCCCCATCCTCACCTGTGTCCATTGTGGCAGCGTGAAGCCCTTTGGGAGATGCCAGGCTCTGTGGGTGCTGCACGTGCCCCAGAATAGGGATTTTTGTCTTAATTTAACCACCTGCAGTTCCTCGGTGGTGCAAAAAAAGCCAAAACTGAAATGGCTACAAGGCCACCTGGGCGTGGGGGGTGAGGGAGCTGCCCGGTCCCCTCTCTCCATCCTTTCTCAGGTATGTCTTTGCCAAGAACCTCTTTGAGGCCGGGCACCTGCAGCCCCTGGAATGGGCCATTTACCAGGACTGGCATGACTTCCTGCTGCGGCACCTGGGGCCCCGTGTCACCCTCCACGGCTTCCTCTACCTGCAGGCCAGGCCCCAGGTGGGTGCCAGGTGCAGGAGGCCTCCAGGTCCGCCTGGATCCCGGCAGAATTGCCAAAATGTTGCGGTTTCACCATAAGTCCCCATCCTGGAGGAGCAGGGCCTGCTTCTCTCCCTATGGAAATGTGGGTGGGAGTCTTGCCATGGACTCCAAGGTAGCTTTTGGGGAGAAGGGGCTGCAGCATCTCCCAGGTTCATGCTTCCCACATTCCTTCCCTGCCACTGACCCTCTGTTTCCCTGCATCCTGTTATCCTGTGTCTCCCGTTCTCCCCCAGACGTGCCTGGAGCGGCTGCGGCAGAGGGCGAGGAGCGAGGAGGGCGGGATCCAGCTGGGGTACCTGCAGCAGCTCCACGCCCAGCACGAGCACTGGCTGGTGGACAGGACCACAGAGTGAGCCCCAGTCCCTGCCCAGCTTTGGGGTGACCCCCTGGTTTGGGGGTGGTTGTTTGGGGGATTTAATCCCTCCCTTGCTCCCTCTCTCCCTCCTGCAGGATCCACTTTGCGGATGCGCGGAGCGCGCCCGTCCTGGTGCTGGACGTGGACAAGGACTTCGAGCACGATGTGGCCGTGCAGGACGTCCTCATGGCACAGGTGGGGTGGCACAGCCTGGTGGCTTCCCGGTGCCATCAGAGCCACGCTAGCTCCAAGCCTCCGCCCCTGCTGAGTTTTCCTTGGAAAAAATAACTTCCACATTGTGGGTCCGAGGTGGTTTAAACTTCAGCTGTCACAGGGCCATCCAGGTGCCACCCTTGCACAGTCCTGGTGCCACCCCAGTCCATTCCTACACCATCCCAGTGCCAGGGCCATCCCAGGGCCATCCTGATGCCACCTTAGTGCATTCCCACACCATCCCAGTTCCATCCTGGTGTCATCCCAGTGCCATCCTGGTGCACCCCCTGCACCATCCCAGTGCCACCCCCTCAGGGAGGTTGTCCTTGCAGGTGGAGGCCTTCGTGACATCCCTGAGCACCGACACTTTGCCATCACATCCCGACCGTCTCGGAGGCGGGGCAGGGGCAGCATCCTCCTGAAGATCCCGATCCCAAGGACAAGGGACACGTCCTGGTCCGCAGCTGCACCCTCAGCCTGCTTGTCCTGGGCCAGGGATGGATTTGAGGTGGATCCTCAGAGCCCTGTAAGGAGTTTAGGGGGGCAGGGGGGCTCCCCGAGCTCAGGGGACTGGGTCCTGTGACCCCCTCCCCATCTTTAGAGATCCTCAGCTGCAGATGCTCCCTGAGGTGGATTTCCTGCACTGGCTGAATTTCGATTGAAAATCCCCGTGTTAGGGTGACACCCAACCCTCCTATTTTGTTATTTTGTGTCTTTTTTTTTTTTTTCCTTAAATTAAAATCAAATCTCTGCGGAGCTACTCGGTGTCTCAAACCAGGGGTGTGGAGGGTCGGGGCAGCTCTAGGGGGGACATGGGGGGACATTATTCCCCCAGTTTTGGGGTGTTGTGATGGGGGGATGAATGCCCTGGGGCTCTG
>VYXD01013493.1:246193-263333 GCA_013397195.1 Hylia prasina
TCCTCATGGGGATTTTCTCCCCTTTTATAGCGCCCAGAGGATGCAGAAGGGGATGTGCAGGAGCAGCGGAGTTAACCCGAACCATATAGCTTGGTTTTCTCTTTATTTTAATTTATTTCCTCCCCCCTGCCTCCCCTCCTCAGCTTTTATCCTTTCCTGGGGTGAGTGGAAGGAGGTTCGGGAGGTTTGGGCAGGTAGCACTTTTTCTTAGGAAAATAGGCTGAGGGCGGAGGAATTGATGCCCACAGCAGTGAGAGGGGATTGCTGTGGATGCAGCCAGAGTACATCGGGGTGGGGAGGGGGGATCAGTTTTTAGGGAGAAGCTGTGGGGTCTTTCTATCTCCCAGCCAACAGGTCCAGGAACAAAAGGAGCTGGATGGGAGAGCCAGGAAAAAAATATTGTTTTTTCTTTCTATCTATCTATCTGTCTGTCTGTCTATCCATCTCTAGGTGTGTGTGTGTGAAGTTTTTTTCCTTCACTGATTTGGGGAAGGCTGTGGCTTTCGGGTTAAGTCTTTAGGAGCAGCGGGGGATGTTTACTCCTTCCTTTAGTTCACACGATGGACTATTTTCCTACATTCCCAGCCCAGTCCCATAACCGAGTTTATGGGATGGAGCAGCCCAAGGTGCCTCCCTGGCCCTGTGGCTGATTTTTGGGGCTTCCCCTGCCCTTTCCCAGCAGGTTCCTCCCTGGGGAAACCCTTGGGGCTGCTCCCTACCCAGAGCAAAACAGGTTTGCTATCATTTCTCTGGGCTGGCATCACTGCCGCGACACTTTGGGGCACCAGCATGTCCCCCCGAGCCCCTTGACGGGGGTGGGGCTCAGGGCATTTATCTCTTTGAACTTGGGAAAATCCCCTTTGGCTGGGCAGGAGGAGGAGGAGGATGATGGCGTAGGAAGGACGGGCGAGGCTGTTCCCCGCTGGGTTTGCAAAGGAGAGCGGAGGTGGAGGTGTGCTGTCCCCACCCTGCTCAGGCTGCTGGAGAAGCACTTTCTCCCCAGACCTGCCGGACCGGTCCCATCGCTCCCGGCTCCGCAGATGCCCCGAAGGCACCAGAGCCCCTCTAAAAACCCAAGGCAGCATCGGGGTGATGCTGGAGTGGAGCCAGAGTGATGTGCTCCCCTGGGGGTTTTCACCCAGGGAAAAGGGGTTTTTTGGAAAGAATCATGCTGGGAGTGGTTCCTGTGAGGTTTCGCTGGAGTCAGCAGCGTTCTTATCTCTCCAGCCTAGTTCTTATCTCTCCAGCGTGGCTCTGCTCACGCTCTCAACCGCGAAGGGTGAAGGGGCTGTGTGGAAGCTGTAGTGTCTGAAGGGTTAAAACAGCCACACATGGACACTTTGAGCACCAGCTTAACTTGGAGCTGTTTGTATTTCGGGTCTCCCCATGAATTTGAGCTGCGTATCCTTCCCACGAGCCACTGCCGGCACCGTCCAGAGGCAGGAAACTCTGCCCACAGCCTCTGCTTGCTTTGGCATGGTTTTTCCAGTGAACTTTGCTGTATTTTTAGCTTGCCGGAAGCTCCCCCTGGTTATTGGCAAATGGCTCAATGCACTGCCAGCGCCTGACAACAAAATCCCCACTGCCAAGGTTGGACAGCACCAGAAAACAGAAGGACCCCCTCCATCCCTGCCAGAACCCCTTGGAGGGTCTTAATCAGGGTGTCCAACCCAGACGCTGGGGTGTTGGGCTCCCTGGGTGCCACCACCTGGCGTTGGCGTGGCCGGGTGGGTTTGGCAGTCCCTGGCACACCACCAGTGCTGCCAGCACTGCCGCTCAGCCCTGCCGGGGGCCCTGGCCAGCCGTGTTGATACAGACACTGGGTTATTTGAGGTGAAAGCAGCCCCTGGCGCCAGCATAGCCAACTCGGCGGCTTCCTGCTGTGCCATGGCCCCCGGTGAAGGACGGCTGCTCCCAGCCAGGATGTTCGCTCCTGGCACGGCTCCAAAAACCCCCCTCTCCTCCTTGTGCTGCTTCCTTCACTGGAGGCAAACTGTCACCACAGCCAGGGATGCCCTCCCTGTCCCACCCCGTGCGTGTCGCGCTCGGTGGTTGATGGAAATCCCAAACGGTCCCATGAGCAATTTCGAAAGCGGGTGGCGGGGTGGGGATGTGGGTGGCACGGGGCCGGCGTGGTGGAAAGCAGCCGCCTTCCGAGCCGAGGTGCTCCTCACTCAGCTGGGCAGAACCCGCGTGGCTTTGCCTGTGGCCATCAGTTTCCTGTGTGGCTCGTCCATCTTCATCCCTCCCCGATCAGAACAAGAGATGGGGAAAGGGGAACTGAAGGAAACAGAGGGGAAAAAATAGGGTTGAGAGCAATGGCACGTGGGGATGCTCACATCTCTTCTCTGTCCCTCCTAACAGACAGGTTCAGCGGGCGACACGGTTGATGGACCCAGCAGAAGCCAAATGGAAGAAGGGCCAATTAATTATGTGGAAGAAAGGCGGTTGAACGAGGGCAGCGGGCTCAGCCTGGTGAATGGGGGCCGGCCAGAGGCGGGGGGGACTGTACTGATGGAGCCCAGCAGGTGGTCGCCGGGCCAGCCCCCCGCCGCTGGCAAAGCCCACTTGGAAGACGTCCGGAACCTGGTGGCCTTTTCAGCGGTGGCCGAAGCTGTTTCCTCCTACCGGCTCCCACCACTGGGGTCACCGTCACTGCTGTACGAGAAGTTTGACTCGGAGATGAGCCGGGGCAGGCTGGGCACAGCAGACGGGGTGCCGCGGGGAGAGGATCTGCACGCCCTCAAGGCTGCCCTGGCTTTGGCCAAGCATGGTGTGAAGCCCCCCAACTGCAACTGCGATGGCCCCGAGTGCCCCGACTACCTGGAATGGCTGGAGCAGAAGATCAAGACGGCTCTTGGAGAAGAGCTGGCGTCACCACGGCCCCGCGCTGCTGCCATCCCCCCGCCTCCTCCCCTAGAAGGTGCTATTGACCCCCAGCCGGTGCCTGAGGCTGCCGAGCCATGCCCGCCCGATGGCCTTCCCTTTTCCCAGAGCGCGTTGACTATCGCCAAGGAGAAGAACATCAGCCTGCAGACCGCCATAGCCATTGAAGCCCTCACGCAGCTCTCGGCCGCCCTGCCCCAGCCCGCAGGCGATGGGCAGCCCCCGCCACTGCCGCCGCCGCCACCCCCCGCCGTCCCCTTAGGCCCCGGTCCCCTTGGCCCGCCGGGGGCCGCATGGCAGCAAGGGGATGAGCCCCGTTACCCGCCAGAGCCGGGAGCAGCACCTGAGCCATTTTTCGGCGCAGCACCTCCGCGGGGGAACTTCGCGGCCACTTGGGGGCTGGAGGCTGAGGGGGCAGCAGGGGCTGGAGACCCCATGGCAGAGCTGGAGCAGCTGCTGGGTAATGCTGACGATTACATCAAGGCGGCTTTCAAGAGACCCGAAGCAACGGCCGGCAAAGTGACAGCCCCCAAAACAGACCCCCCTGAGCGAGCACCCAGCAAAGAAGCACCGGGCGGCCCCCGCTTGCCACCGGCACCGCCGGAGCCTGACCTGCACAAGAAGACGCAGCTGGTCCTGCAGCAGCATCTCCACCACAAGCGCAGCCTCTTTCTCGAGCAAAGCCTGGCAACAGCGGCAGCAACACCCCCAGACCGGCCGAGCGGCTGGTGGGCTCCCAGCACCCCGGCCGTGCCCCCCAAGCCCTTCGAAAAGCAGCCCAAAGAGAAGAAGAAGAAAACGCTGCCCGAAAAGCCCCCGCCGGCTAAACCTCTCCGCAAACAAGTGCAGATCAAGAAGGCAAAGCAGAAGGACTCACAGCCACTCTTCCCACCCCTCTGGCAGANCACCAGCCACCTCAGCTCCCATCATGGTGGATGACAAGTTGGAAGAGCTCATCCGACAATTTGAAGCCGAATTTGGGGAGAATTTTAACCTGCCGCCCCCCGAGACGCCTGCCCCTCTCGCCCCTGGGGCTGCCGAGCTGCCGGGAGGGACAGCACCAGCCCCGCAAGGGTCCCCCACTGCCACCGCTGCTGCCCCGGTTCCGAGCAGTGCTCCCCAAGCCGGACCCAAAAGCATCTCTCCAGGGAAAGGGCTGCTGTCAGAGCCACCCTTCACTGCCCGCTCCCCCAAACAGATCAAAATCGAGTCTTCTGGTGCTATCACCGTGGTGTCTACCACGTGTTTTTACTCTGAGGAAAGCCAAAACCCAGACGTGGACGATGTCGACAGAACACCCACCAAGGATGAGGTGCCGCTGACGCCGACCCTGAGCGGCTTTTTGGAGTCTCCGCTGAAGTACCTGGACACGCCGACCAAAAGCCTCCTGGACACCCCAGCCAAGAGGGCACAGGCGGAATTCCCCACCTGTGACTGTGTTGGTGAGCAAGCAGCTGTGCTGGGGGAGTGGTGAGGAGGGTGTCAGAATGAGGAGGTGGATTTGCAGGATGGGATTGACCTGGGTAGATAATGGAGTGAAGCCATGGGGCCAGCAAAGCCCTGATTTCTGGGGAGGCACTCACGTGGTGAAACCCCGGTGCTGTGGAGCTCCCTTTTGCTTTCTCTTCTCCTCTCTTATTTTTACAGTTGGATGGAAATCCCAAGTGCCTGTTTGTGTCACTGCGGGGGTGGCACTGGTGCCACTGACTGTGTTGGGGTTGGGGGAAGGTGGGTGGATGAGCAGCAAAACAAAAGGACTGTTGGGTTTTCCTTTTATTTGACCTTAACCGGCTGAATCCCATGAATCCATGGTGGCCCCAGTGCCAAAACCTACCTAACTCCCCTCTCACCTGGTTATTCCTGGTATTTTCAGCCAAATTAGCTGGTTCAGATTGCTTTGAGTAACCTAAACTTTGGCTTGATGCTTGTGCTTATCACTGGAGAAACACTTGCTGCTGGGATGCTGCCTTGTTTGCTGGCCAGTCCCACTGGGATGCATTGAAAAATCACCATACTCTCAGATTTGTGACATTTTTTTGTGGGGCTTTTTTGGCATTTGTTAGACTTCGCAGCAAGTGCTAGAGAATTCCTACCCAGTCCTTTCACTCCACCTCCATCCAGGTGTGGGTAGCTGGATATTCCCTCCCCAATATTTAGACTGGACCTGTGCGCTCCCCTGGGAGCAGTAGGGTGAGGATTTGGAGCATCCAGCTGGAAAAATGACCCCCTCACTGTTAGGAGAGGAGGCCCTGGGCTAAGCACAAGCTGCACCTTATTAGTGGGGCTTATGACTATTTATTTATTTGCCTGTAAATGGCAGCAGGAATGAGCCCAAACTTCATAGAGAGGAGGGAAAGCTTTTCTGAAGCTACTCAAACCCAGTCTTGAAGTTTGCCAGGAAAAGATTTGTTTAGGGGCTGGGAGAAGGGGGATTCCCCCCTTTCCACTTCTCTGTTTTCTCAAGGAAAAGTTGTGGGAGAAAGAAATGCAGCAGGAGCCAGGCTCGGTGCTTTATTGGGTACGGGTGCTGTTGGAGGCTGTAATAAAATGAGCCTTTTCCACGCGTCCCATATTGATCCCTGTCTGGACAGCTGCAGCCCAGCTGAGCCCGGCTTTCTCCTCGGCCTGGCTCCCAGCCAGCTGGACATGACAGGAATGAAAATCAGGGCAGTGAGAGCAGAGGGATGCAAAGACAGATCAGCCTGACCGTGGTGCCGGATGCATCCCCCTTGGTGGCGTTGGAACATCCCCATGTGCTGGGGATCTGCCCCGCACCATGGGGCTGCTTGGGGCATCCATTGCTTCCCACACTGGCTCCTTTGTGCCCTGAAAGCCCCCTGGGTTTGTTGTGTGAGGAGGGTGTTGGTTGCAGGGCTGTATCCCAGTCTCTTGCAGCCCCAGTGTCCTTCTCTTGAAGCCCCAAGATCCTATTCTTGCAGCTCCAGGAGCCTCCTGCAGCTCCAGCATCTGTCTCCTGTAAATCCAAGATCCTCCTGTAGCTCCAGCATCCTTCTGAAGCTCCAGCATCCTCCAACAGCTGCAGCATGCCTCTCCTGTATTTTGAACACTCTTCCCATAGCTTCACCATCCTTCTCCTGAAGCCTCAAAATCCTCCCACAGCCCCAGTGTCCCTCTCTCATCGCCCCAGTGTACTCCTGTAGCTCCAGTTCCCTTCTCCTAGAGCCCCAGGATCCTCCTGCAGCCCCAAGGTCCTCCTGCAGCCCCAGCATCCTTCTTCTGTAGCCCAAATCCTTCTCTAGTAGCCTAAATCCTTCTCCTGTAGCCCAAATCCTTCTCCTGTAGCCCCCTCATCCTTCTGCCTCTCCCCCATGCAGCAGCTCCTTCCTTGCACGGGCTCAGCCAGCTCAGGGCATCCCATGAACATCCCCAAATCCTCTGGGAAAGCCTGAAGCAGGCAGCAATAGTTTCCTGCCCCCAGATCATCCCGTGATGGCTTTGGCAGCATCCAGCTGGGCTGGTGTCTATGAGAGGTTCTGGGCAGGAGCCCTGGGTGGGAGCTGGTGGGGAGCAGTGGGTCCAGGATGAAGAGGGGGTTTGGAATCTGAATCTCGCACTCAGCAGAGCTCAAGTGGTCAGAGCAGATTCCCTGGATGGAACTGTGGTCACTGCCAGGGTGCTTGGAAGGTCTGCGGCTGCTGAGGGGGGGTTTTTGGGTCCCAAAAAGGAGTGGGTGAGGGTCCATTCCCCAGCAGCATTTCAGTGCTGGCAGAATCTTCCAGAGCAGGGAATGAAGAGTTGCTGTTTAACAAACCCTTGATTTTTAGTGCAGAAGTGCTCGGTTTGAGGGAATTCCAGTGTTTGGAATCCTCTGGGGCAGCCGGCAAAGATGCAAACCCCAAAATCTCTGTCCCTCATTCCTGTCTCTGCAGAGCAAATAGTGGAGAAGGATGAAGGGCCGTATTACACCCACCTGGGCTCGGGGCCCACTGTGGCCTCCATCCGGGAGCTCATGGAGGAGCGGTAAGAACCCCTCACCACAGGGCCCAGCACGGGGGCTGTGAGGGCAGGATGGGCTGGGGTCCTGTCAGGGGAGTGGGGACTTGAGAGAGTGAATGGGGTCCTGTCGGGGTGAGTGAGCTCCTAGCAGGAGAGGGGGGCTTGAGAGGGTGAGTGGGGTCCTGTCAAGGGAACAGGGGCTTGAGAAAGTGAGTGGGGTCTTGTGAGAGTGAGTGGTGTCCAGTGAGGGTGAATGGGGGCTCCTGAGGGGCCCATGAAGGCCAGTGGGGGTCTCATACACGTGGGGGCTGTGGGGCTGATGGCGGTTCCTCGGCAGGTACGGTGAGAAGGGCAAGGCCATCCGCATTGAGAAGGTCATCTACACGGGCAAGGAGGGCAAGAGCTCCCGCGGCTGCCCCATCGCCAAGTGGGTGAGTGCCTCTCGTCCCCCTTGCAGCCTCCCTGAGCTTGTGCCCCCCATGCCTGAGCACCCAAAGCTCCCCTGCTGGTTTGGCCACAGTGGGCAGGGGAGGGATGCTCAATATGTGGCTGGCAAGGAGGAAGTGAGAGCTGCATCCAACCCCCGGGGAAACTCCTTGGGGCTTCCCACCCTCAGCACCTGTGGAATGGTGTGTCCAGCCGCTCTCCTCAGCCTCCCAAAGTCCACGGGGTGAATGCAGCCATGGGAACATGCCCAGCTCTGCCCGCCCCACGGCACTGGGGAAGGCATCCAGGACATCCAGGACCCAGCTGTGGGACTCTCCCCACCCTGGGAGGTGTTTATTGGAGCGGTCTGACTTGGCCTCTCTGTTTCCCAGGTGATCCGCAGACACAACCAAGAGGAGAAACTGCTGTGCCTGGTGCGACACCGGGCTGGCCACCACTGCCAGAATGCCGTCATCATCATTCTCATCCTGGCCTGGGAGGGCATCCCCCGCACGCTGGGGGACACGCTGTACCAGGAGCTCACTGACACCCTCACCAAGTATGGCAACCCCACCAGCCGCCGCTGCGGCCTCAACGACGAGTAAGTCCCACCACCACCACCACACCCCAGGCTGGGGAGACAGGGTTGGAATGGGATGCGGGAATGGGATGCGGGGCTGGCTCCCATTCCAGAGCTGCCATCACCGTGCGGCACCGGCAGCTGACGCTTCTCCGCCATGTCCCCCCTGCAGCCGGACCTGCGCGTGCCAAGGCAAGGACCCCAACACCTGTGGTGCTTCCTTCTCCTTCGGCTGCTCCTGGAGCATGTACTTCAACGGCTGCAAATACGCCCGCAGCAAAACTCCCCGCAAGTTCAGGCTGGTGGGAGACAATCCCAAAGAGGTGGGTGATGAGGGTGGAGTGGGGTGGTTTGGAGCTCCTTTCCTTTCAGGACTCTGAAAATAGGATTCTTTGTGGGGTTTTTTATGGACTGGGGAGATGAGGCAAAGAAAGGTGGCACGAATGGGGCTGCTGAAGAAATCCCAGGGAAGAGTCAGAGGGCTGTTTGGTCAAGCGAATGAAAGCACAGCAGTGAGGCTGGAGACTGAAGAGCCAAATCCTCACGAGGAATTTAAGCTACATGTTTTGTGCTATGGTGGATATTGTGGGAAGTGTTGGGTGCTGTGTGATGTCTGTGGGCTCTGTCCCCAATTCCATGCTGCCAAAACCCCTGGGTAACATCGTTCTCTTATCCCTACCACAGGAAGAGCTGCTCCGGAGAAGCTTTCAGGACTTGGCCACCGAGGTTGCTCCGCTTTACAAGAGGCTGGCACCGCAAGCCTACCAAAACCAGGTCCTGGTCATCCCATCCCTTGGCAATGGTGGCCACGCACCTGGCATGGGTGTGGGGTGGTGGCGTTGGGGATTTTGGGTAACCAAGTCCCTCCTTCCACAGGTCACCAACGAGGATGTAGCAATTGACTGCCGGCTGGGCTTGAAGGAGGGGAGGCCGTTCTCGGGGGTGACAGCGTGCATGGACTTCTGTGCTCACGCCCACAAGGACCAGCATAACCTCTACAATGGCTGCACTGTGGTAAGCAGGCATTGGGCAGGGCTTTTTGAGGTGCTTTTCCCTCATTTGGGATGCTCCTGTTTGAGGGGCTCCATCCCCAGTTGTCCCACCCTTATGACTCCAGGTCTTTGGTGTGGGCACACCTCACATGAGCTGCTCAGGTCTAACAGGGACCAGCATCTACATTTGTCCAACCCAAACTCCATGGCAGGTTTCCAAATACTGGCTGGGGACCAGAGCAGGCTGGGGGGATGCCAGGCTGGTGTGGCTTCATGTCAGTGTGGGGAAGAAGTGGGAGATTTGGCTTGTCCAGCACAGGCTACATCCGTCAGCATCCCACTAACAGCACCTGCTCTGGCCAGGTCTGCACGCTGACGAAGGAAGACAATCGTGTGGTGGGGAAAATTCCTGAAGATGAGCAGCTGCACGTCCTCCCCCTCTACAAGATGTCCAGCACGGATGAGTTCGGCAGCGAGGAGAACCAAAACGCCAAGGTGGGCAGCGGGGCCATCCAGGTGCTCACGTCCTTCCCCCGCGAGGTCCGCAAGTTGCCTGAGCCTGCCAAGTCCTGCCGGCAGCGGCAGCTGGAAGCCAGGAGAGCTGCTGCTGAGAGGAAGAAGCTGCAGAAAGAGAAGCTGATGACACCAGAGAAGATCAAGCAGGAAGCGCTCGAGCTCCCCACGCTACAGCCAAATGCAGGTAACGGGGGCAGAGGTGAGGTCCTGCTGCCCCGAGCCGCTCAGAAAGTGCGTGAGGGGATGGGGATGTGGTTGGGGCCTTTCTTGGGATGCTGTATTGTGGTGCTGGATGGCATCTCTGTGCCACCTGGGTTTTCCCAAAAGTGTGAATCAATGTCGGTGCGCCAGGTGGTGGCAAGTGATGCCAGCCTCTGCAGTTGGCTGGCAAACCCATCACTGTGGCATTTCTGAGTCTGGCCAACTGGTTTGGGGTCCTGGCTCCCCTCCGGTGGTTTCCTTGGCCAGCAGGTCATGGAGGCTGTGTGTGCTGTCCCACAGGTATGGCGTTGAAAGGCGGGATACCCCCGCAGCCACTGAAACCTTCCATCAAGGTGGAGCCCCAGAGCCATTACAACGCCTTCAAGTACAACGGCAACGCGGTGGTGGAGAGCTACTCGGTGCTGGGCAGCTGCCGGCCCTCGGACCCATACAGCATGAACAGTGTTTACTCTTACCATTCCTACTATGCACAGCCCAATCTGCCTTCCGTGAACGGGTTTCACTCCAAGTTCGCACTTCCCTCCTTCGGGTATTATGGCTTCTCCAGCAACCATGTGTTCCCCTCGCAGTTTCTCAATTACGGGGCGCCTGAGAGGAGCGGGAGCAGCTGGGTGAGCAACGGCTACGAGAAGAAGCCCGACATCTCAGCGCTGCAGGAGAACCTCAACCACACCTATGGGAACACCAGTTTCCCAGAACCCATCCCGCACAGCGTGCGGAGCAAAAACCATCACCAGCGCACCTACGAGCGAGCCAACCGCTACGCCAGCCAGCAGAAAGCAGCAGCGGCAACGGCTGGAGCACACAGGACTAAATCGGGTTCAGAGGAGGCGCCGTCGTTTGCACAGAACTGTTTTGACAGCCGGCCCATCAAGCAGGAGCCTCCAGACCCCCCGCCTGCCATCGAGCCCCTTCCCAGCACTGCAGCCATGCCCAGCACTGGCTTAACGCTGCCGGCCGTCCCTGCGCATGGCACGGCACCAGAGCAGCGATGGAGCCCCTTCAAGGCCCCCCAGGGCACGGCTTCCCCTGAGAGGACTAACATGGCTGAAGGCTCGTGGAGCGCGCTGGCGCCGGGCTCGGGCGGGCGGGAGAAGCTGAACGCCTTTGACACTGCTGTGCGCTTGCCGCCGTCAGAGAAGCAGTGGTCCAACGTCCTGGCGGGAGAGCCAACGGCGGCGGCGCAGGGCTCGGGCTTGCTGCCGAAACCTTGGAGCCCCTGCAAGCTGGGGGAGACTGCACTGGCCGGCACGGGTACCTCAAGCCTGCTGGGGTCACTGGGATTCAGCTCGGCTCTGCCAGGGCTCCCCAGCTTCCCTGAGGAGCCGTGGGGCTCCGTGAAGGTGGAGGAGCGGAGGACGCCGGCACCCAGCCCGGGGCTGCCGGAGAAGCCATGGGAGGCAGCGGTGGGTGAGAAGGGGGTGGTAGGGCCCCGCCAAGAGAAGCCGTGGGACCCCTTTGGCCTGGAGGAGGATCTGCCGGAGAAGGCGGTGAAGGAGGAAGAGGAAGAGGATGAGGAAGAGGAGGAGGAAGAGGAAGAGGAGTGGTCGGACAGTGAGCACAACTTTCTGGATGAGAACATCGGTGGTGTGGCTGTGGCGCCTGCCCATGGCTCCATCCTCATCGAGTGCGCTCGCCGTGAGCTCCATGCCACCACCCCGCTGAAGAAACCCAACCGCTGCCACCCCACCCGCATCTCCCTCGTCTTCTACCAACACAAGAACTTGAACCAGCCCAACCACGGCCTGGCACTGTGGGAAGCCAAGGTGAAGCAGCTGGCGGAGCGGGCTCGGGCCCGGCAGGAGGAGGCGGCGCGTCTGGGGCTGCCGCCGGACGCCAAAGCCTTTGCCAAGAAGCGCAAGTGGGGTGGCGCGTTGGCAACTGAGGCGCCCAGCAAGGAGAGGAGGGACTCGGTCCCCACACGGCAGGCGGTGGCCATCCCCACCAACTCCGCCATCACTGTGTCCTCCTACGCCTACACCAAGGTGACGGGCCCCTACAGCCGCTGGATCTGAGACGGAGGCGACCGCCATGGCCCCATCTTACCTCAACCCTCGGCAGCGCTGGAGCCCGGCGTTGCTACGTGGTGCTTTCTCCTCGGGTGTGGGGGAGAAGAAAACAAAAGTAAATAGACAAAACCGAAGCGAAACACAACAACCACAAAAAAAAAAAATTCCAACCCATAGGAAACAAACCCAACGTGCACGCTCGGGAGCAGCGGAGCCAGCGCGGGCTCACGCCATCGGACAGCTGCGCCCGGCGAGGAGTTGGCAAACCAAGGAAAACTTGGTTAAAAAACCCAAGAGGAATGATGCTGTTTGATGATTTTAGGTAATCTCATATTTATATCTCCATGTTTTTTAATCTAGCCTTGGATGAATTTCCTAGCATCCTTTCGCAAGGAGAGGTTTTTAATTCCACTTAAAATGGCCTATTTGTTGGATTTGACTTTATTTTAGTTTTTACTCCAATGACAACGACGAAGCCGATCTTCAAAAGAGAAGCCAACATAAAAAAGCCACCCTAATCATGAATCCAAACCAACCTGAACACCAAACCAGCTTAAAGGCAAGAGGTGACTCCCTCCAGCTCCGCCACGTGGGCGCTGGTGGGACCGTGTGCTTTACTGTCAACTGGACACACTGAACATCCAATTTTTATTCCAAGGACCTAAAAATACCAATTCTGCGGCTCGAGGAGTCCTTTCTCAGCAACGGGAGCCCGTGAGCAAGCGGGCTGTCCTGGGACAGAGTGTCTCCGCTCGGCTCCTCGCCTCTGGTGGGATCAGTTCTGCCACCACGGAGTAAGCCGGCGTCTCTCCTGGCGCCGGACACCTCAGGACCCATCCGGGCTGGGGAACGCTGCTGCTGGGGGGCTGCACTCGGCCTTGGACTTGGGGCTCCTTTGCCCACGGCCCCAGGGCGGGCGGCAGTGGCAGCATCTCCATAGGAGCCGACGGGACAAAAACAGAAGAAAAAAAAATATACAAAAAACAGGAAAAAAAACCACAAACCAACCCCAAACTGTGAATAGCAAGTGTTGCTCTCTGTACATCACTGTTGCTAAAGTCTGGTGCTTTCCGTCTCTGGGGGACTTTCTCCGTGCAATCGGCTATGGGAAGAGCGAATCCCAAGACTTGGCTGGCCAAAACCCCTGCTGGGTCTGCCTTCCCTGCCGGTGCCGGCGAGCCACGGCCAGTGCCGCCGGGGCTCGGTGCTCTTTCTCTCCCCGGGTGCCATCCCTCCTTCCTACGGATCGCCGTTCTTCCCACAAAAAGCAAACAAAAAAACAAAACAAAAACCCAACCCAACCAATAACCCAGCAACGACGACAACTGCGTGGTGCTTTTCTAACACTCTCAGTTGAGACTTCCCACCCGGCACTGGAGCCGCGCTGGGACGGATGGAGTGCGGTTGAGCTTCCCCGCGGCTCGCCGAGAGTGCGGTGTGGCCAGAGGCAGGGGCCAGCGTCCCCGGGTGGGGTTGTTGCTTTTGCACTTTGAGGTGCCTTTTGGAGAGCCAGTGAGGCAGCGCCGACACCGTCACCGTGCGGGATCACCTTGTGTTTACTGTCACCCTCCTTCCCTTTTGCACGGGCACGGATCAGCAGGATCTTGGTAAAACAGCCTGAACATTTACATGGTCTGATTTTAAACCTGTAAATAGGGAAAGAAATTTTTTTAAAAGCACTTTCACCTAGATTTAAAAAAAAATGAAAGCAAAACTTAAAAAGCAAACAACTCCCCTCTTTCCTCTCCCTCCACTCTCCCCAACTTGAAGCAGTATGTTTTAAACAAGATTATTGTGGGAGAACTGTAAATACTGGCAGAATATTTAACATGCTTTGTCCGTCCTTCATCATTAATTAATTTTTTTTGTTTGTTTGTTTTTTAACCGTAATCTGTAAAGTCACGTATATTTGACAAGGAAACTCAACGAGCTATTCCCGCTTTTCTTATAAATACCCAATAGCATATCAGGATTGTAAGAGTTGACGGCAAGTCAGATTTTAGGGATGCCTGCGGGTGATGCCGGGGACCCGCCGTGTCACTGTGGTTTGGAACGCGGAGAGGGTACCTGGCCAGTCCGGGGCCGGATTCGGGTGCCGGCCCCGTTGGCGTTGCCCGGGGTCTCTGGCTGGCGTGACGGGGGTGCCTTGGAGCTCCGCCTGGCAGGGCGAGCGTCAGGAGGAGGAGGAGCGTTCGGTCCGTGTAACCTGTCTAAGTCCTGCTTCCTCAGAGGTTTTTCGGTGCAGGGAGGGGTCAGTCTGGCGCGACGTTGGCTCCGGCGGGTTCAGCCCGGGAGAGTGGGGAGCTGCCAGCGCCGCGGGTCGAGGAGCAAGAACTGCTGCAGTCTCACTTTTTTACACTACATAAATGTCTAACCTACCTCAACTCTCAGTCATTACAAATTCGCACGCTTCAGACTTCTACACAAACTCGAAATCTATGCACAGCTCTTTACCCCTTGCTGCTGAGAGGCTGTTTCCAAGCAAAATCTTTTCCCTTTACCCGTCCTGGCGGCCGCGCTTGTCCTGCCCGTGCCGAAGCCACGGGGGTCACGGAGCTCGGGGGAAGGGATGTTTTTAATGAGTGTGATGTGGAGACCTGATTTTGCAGCAGGTCGTGGCCACAATGGTGCTAGAACAACACCTGCGGTAGAAACCCCAGGGAGGGCTTGGCACGGGGAGCCCCGACCGGCTCCTTTGTCCCGCTTTGGTTTTTCTGGCCGCGATGCTTCGCCTCGGGCAGGAAACGGGGGATACAATTTGGGTCCCCCCCCATCTCGATGCTCTTGGGATGAGGCATGGGAATGAGAAGGAAACCAGAATCCCTGAGGTGCCTCAATTGCTGATTTTTCCTTTTAATACTGGAATAGGCTTTGTTGGCTCTATAAGGCATATTTTTATTAAATGAAATCTTGTAATACAAACGGTGCTATGGTGTTTTAACAAACTGTATCACGCTTCTGCCTGATTCCATCTCGCTGAGGTGCTACTAATGTATATATAAAAATTAAGGAACCAAGATTAAAAAAAAAAAAAAATTAAGCAATGTCGTTGAGAAGGAAGTTTACCTTTCCGGAGCGACAGCTCGAGGCGTGCCGGGAGCCGGTTGGGTTTATGCAAACTGAAAGAGGTGCCCCATCCGAGGTGTGCCTCCAGCCAGCTTCATGGTGGAGCCATTCTCTGCGGATCTGGGCGCAGGTGTGGTCCTGGGATGAGGTGCTCAGAGGTGATGTCTGGGCGCAGGGCTCGGCCAGGTGTGTGGTCATGGTGCTCGGCCGCAGTGCTCAGACAGGTGTGTGGTCTCGGTGCTCAGCTGCAGTGCTCAGACAGGGTGCTTGGCCAGGTGTGTGGTCATGGTGCTCGGCCGCAGTGCTCAGACAGGTGTGTGGTCTCGGTGCTCAGCTGCAGTGCTCAGACAGGGTGCTTGGCCAGGTGTGTGGTCATGGTGCTCGGCCGCAGTGCTCAGACAGGTGTGTGGTCTCGGTGCTCAGCTGCAGTGCTCAGACAGGGTGCTTGGCCAGGTGTGTGGTCATGGTGCTTGGCCACAGTGCTCGGACAGGGTGCTCAGACGTGGCATGTGGACATAAGTGCTTGGACACGGTGCTTGGCCACAAGTGGTGGGTGTGGTTCTTGGATGTGGTGCTCGGACACGGTGCTCGGTCACACACCATAGACACAGTGCTGGGACTCGGTGCTCAGGCTCAATGCTCAGCCACACATCATGGACAGACGCTGTGCTCAGTCGTGGTGCTCGGCCACAGCTTCTGGACGTAGTGCTTGGATGTGGTGCTCAGGAATGGTGCTCGGCCACACCTTGTGGGTGTGGTGCTCAGACATGGTGCTCAGGCACGGTGCTTGGCCACACCTTGTGGGTGTGGTGCTCAGACATGGCGCTCGGCCGTGGTTCTCAGTGCGGTGCTTGGATGTGACACTCGGCAGTGTGCTCGGACATGGTGCGTGGACATGGTGCTCGGTCCCAGTGCTTTGCCACATGTGATGGACGTGGTGCTCAGACATGGTGCTTGGACATGGTGCTCAACCGCGGTGCTTGGACATGCTGCTTGGACACAGTGCTTGGATGTGGTGCGTGGACGTCATGCTGTGTTTGATGCTTGGACTTGGTGCATGGTGTTTGGGCACGGTGCTCTGCTGTGGTGCTCGGACATGGAGTGGACATGGTGCTTGACCACGGTGCTCGGACATGGTGCAGACCTGGTGCTTGACCATGGTGCTTGGACATGATGTGGACATGGTGCTTGACCACGGTGCTCTAACATGGTGCGTGGACACAGTGCATGGACATGGTGCTTGGACATGATGTGGACATGGTGCTTGACCACAGTGCTCGAACATGGTGCGTGGACACAGTGCATGGACATGGTGCTCGGGCATGGTGCTCAGCCGTGCACTGTGGACATGGTGCTCAGCTGTGGTGCGTGAGCATGGTGTGTGGACAGTGCTTGACCACAGTGCTCAGACATGGTGCTTGGGCATGGTGCTCAGCCATGCCACCGTGGACATGGTGCTTGGGTGTGGTGCTCAGACATGATGTGTGGACACGGTGCTCAGCCAGGGTGTGTGGATATGGTGCATGGACATAGTACTTGGACATGGTGCTTGGACATAGTGCTTGGGCATAGTGCTTGGACATGGTGCTCGGACATGGTGAGTGGACATGGTGCTCGGACATGGTGAGTGGACATGGTGCTCGGATATGGTGCTCAGGCACGGTGCTCAGCCATGCACTGTGGACGTGGCGCTCGGACGTGGTGGGTGGACACGGTGCTCAGATGTGGCACATGAACATGGGTGCTCTGCCACAGTGTGCTTGGACGTGGTCCATGGCCATGGTGCTTGGCCACGATGTGATTGACCATGTGTTGTGGACATGGTGCTTGACCATGGTGCTCCGTGGTGTGCTCAGGCATGGTGCGTGGACACGGCACTTGGCCACACACCCTGGACACGGTGCTTGGCTGCTGTGTGTGAACCTGGTGCTCCGCCACAGTGCTTGGCCACAATGTGTGGGCGTGGTGCTGAGCCGGGGCGTGTGGACACAGTGCTTGGCTGTGGGCCTTGGACATGGCTTCGGACACGGTGTTTGGGCATGGAGCATGGACACAGAGCATGGACACCCGTCTTTGGTTGTGGAGCATGGACACAGGGGTTGGGCACAGAGCACGGACATGATGGTTGGGCACGGAGCATGGACACGGTGGCTGCCCACCCTGCACGGGCACGGCGCACAGCTCGGTGCTGCTCGGGCACTGGGCACCCCCATGGCACCACACAGCCCCCAGCACTGCCTGGCTGAGCCCGGTCCTGGCACTGTTCCCCTACAGCACCAACCCCACGCTCCTGGTGCTNCCTTCATTTTCCCCTTCTTAGTTTTCACCCTCCTCTTTTTCCCTTTCCGCCCGGGTTTTCCTCATTTCTCCACATCCTTCAGGGATTTGCAAAACCGCCTGAATTTCAGCCTCATTTTGATTCCGGGAGCGAGGAGGTTTTTTTGGCTGGTGGGATTTTTTTAAATTTTGGTTTTAGTTTTTTTTTC
>VYXD01013501.1:1076-17994 GCA_013397195.1 Hylia prasina
ATAGGTGTATTGGAACCTAACTTAAAAATGCTGCAACCCAATGTTTATAGCCAGATATGAACACTTTGGACCATTTTCACACTTCAAAAGCTGACCCTTATAAATATTTACTATTTAAATATTTATTTAAATACTTACCATTCTAGTACTTTTTCCATGAAGTGGGTGGTTTTGTACAAGTGACTGGCCTAACACGTAATTTGAATTTACTACAATGCCTTTTAAACCTCTGTTTTTAGCAGTTTATAACCCTTCTGATTTATTTTCAATGTTTAGTTTACAATTATGGTTTGGAAATCTTTTTTTAATAATTAAGGAAGTGAAGAGCAGGGAACCAAGCATTTCTGCAAGTGAGAGATCTGCTGATATGTACTGTCTCCCAGGGGTGCTGTAAGAGAAGGATATACACAAAAAAAAAAAAAAAGATGGAGAGAGGGAGAGAAATGTTGTGATAAATGTCTTGCAGTTATAGCAGCAGCTGGGAAAAAAATTATTGAGCATCAGATTTTTATTTATCTTAACAGTGCAAACACTTCCAAGGAAGTTCTCTAATCATTAATTTACCAGCACTGCATAAAACATATACTAAATAGTGTTTTAGCTGCCACTTCTCATGTCCCATACAGTTATTTTCTTGTTAGGCTTGTGATTCTCCCTAATGAAGAATTTTTCATACTCTGACATGAGTCTTCTTAACCTGTCAAAAAATTACTTCTTTAAGCAGCAGAAAAGTGAGCTTGACATTACTCATCTTTTTCTGCCAGTGTTTAGCAAGAAGTAAGGACTTGTTCTTTTAATTATCTTAAAATATTTAATTATTTAAGAATTTTTTTTTGCTTTTTGCAAATGCTAAAAAATAATGAATGAATATGTGATGGTTCTTATGCAAATATTGTAACATATAGTATACATACATCTGATTACAATGTGCAGGGGTTTGAAATTTAAATTGGACATGATGGCCTCTGTGGAAAACAGACATTTCAGGGGTTTATTTAAGCTTTTCATAAGAACTCTGATTTTGTTTTGAAATCTAGATACTAATACAAGACATACATTGAAGTTTATGCATCAAATAAAATTGTTATGCTAAACCAAAATATTACACTTTACTAAAATATCTATGGAATTTTCTTTGCAGGTGCTCTAAGCAATGAGTGAAACTACACTTCTACAAAATAACAGCAACAGAGATTTTAAGTGTACAAGGCAATGGAAAAAAAAAAAGTCTGGGGAAAAGATGATACATTCATTTTGCCTCAAATGTGTACTTCCAAGTGTCTTGGAAGTAGAGAGTTCTGTTGCAGAAATAAATCTGATGATTTCTCCGTGGTTATGACCTTCAAGTTAGAAAATCTTTAGATGCCACTACAGAGAGTCTGACATCTTTGCATCATCTTCAGTGAAAACAGAGTGGTAACAACAGAAGAGATTGATTGCAGGAAAGTCTCATTATGTTCAGTGTGCTGCATCTCTTTTGTTATATGTGAGTTTTGTTCAATTTCTTCTACAGAACACAATTTGTGTATGTCTCACAACCACCCAGAAACTGAAAAAATCCCCAAGCAAACAAACAAAGTAATTTTAATTATGACACCTGAAATGCCCTATTTAATAAATATATTAAAATCCCAGTGAAGAGATTTCTTGTTCAGCAGCCATGAGTGCAATTCATAAATGCATCAGAGTTGGAAAAGAAATAGGTAAGAATGAGTTGTATATGGCTCTAAAAATATTTTTGAGTAACCATACATCCTATTTATTCGATAGGATATGAAGGTATCTTGTGAAGAGAAATGGAGAATTCATTGCACTTGAAAGAAAAAAAAGAAAATGAAAGGTCAAACTTACCAAATAAGAAATCCTTCTTTCCAGAGGAAAAAAAAAAAAATCACATTCTTCTATGAGGAGCTAGTTAAAAAATAATGTGGGTTTTCATAATTACTACCTAAAAAACTCTGTCCTTTATGTTTGAGCTTTAGCCTGGCTTTTCTGTGTTTAATAGTGTTTCTGAGAGTATATTTAAACCTTTTAATGAAGTATCTAAATTCATGAGCTGATCCACTACTACACCACGAGATTCCTGTTTGTTTACGGAGACAAAATGGCCGAGGTTGGCAGGGACATCCCGAGATCTCCTGGTCAAAACCTTGTGCTCAGGCAGGGTTAGTCTGAGCAAGTTGTTGTTCCCTTCAGGATGCCCTTCTTTTTCTAGAAAAATTTAGAATGAATGCTTGGGGATGAAATGGCTACTCCTTTGGGCTAGATAGGTTTGTAAGGTATTCCACCTCTAGTCATCACTTATTGCCAGTTTGCTGGCCGTTAAACTAATGGCTCGGTAGAGAGATCTTTTAGGCTGTTCCATAGAGATTTATGTGGACTATACTGCACTGGGAAGTTTAAACAGTAAATCTACTACAGATTGATAATTGAAGAAACACCAGAAACTGGGAAAATTAGGAAAGTAAAAGAGCCATGTAACAGTATAGCCAGAGAGGGTAGGAATTCCTCTAGTGAGGAGAAAACAGAATGAAGCATTATCAAAAACTAACAGCATCATTACTGATCCTGAAGTTTCCCACCTTCCCACCCCTTCATTTTGTTCTGCTTGCTGCTCAGTTTCTCACAGTATTCTGGGATTGTAAACAATACTTTATAATGTCTCATGCAAGTGATATATCTCTAACACAGATGTATATAACAACCTTAAATTGTAGTAACCTGCATTCTAATTGGTCTATGAAATATCATTCTAATTCACCATAAATATTGTTTTCAGTAAACTATTTTCTTTATTTGATTGTGGGTTTTTTATCTCGGGAAAAGGTCTACAAATATTTCCTGAATTTATGAAAATGAAGACATTTTGTGAGAAATCTGAGACCTTCTTAATTATTGCATGTTTAGCATGAGACATTCTTAAAGCACTGCTGGCACTTTGAATAAATTTTTGGTCTTAATGGCATCTTCATGAATATAAATGTAGAAGCACTGCAGGGAGTTTTATCACAGCTTCAAATCAAGTTGTTCTTTCGATGCATTTTACTACAGTAGTCACAAAAATGCAAGTTTTCTCAGAATCAATCCTGGGTCATTTTGATTAGATTTTAAGCTAAGAAAATTAATTCTAGGTACCTTTTTAAATAGTAATTTGTTCCATTCTTGTTATTGTGAAACATGATTAAATTTTTTCTAATTTGCAAATACAGTAACCCCCCTCTCTTTCATAGACAGTATTGATGATAACTAATACTTTCCAAGTGTCTTACTGAGAATGCATATATTTAAAATAATAAAATGGTCAATTTTTTCAGCATCTCAGAGGGTAGACTTATATTAGATCTTACAAAAATATTCTTTACTATGAGAATGGTGAGGCACTGAAACAGGTTACCCAGGCAATTTGTGGATGCCTTATCCATAAAATTGTTCAAGGCAAGGTTCTATGGGGATTTTGGATTAGAACCTGTTCTTCTGGAGGGTGCCCCTGTCCATGGCACAGGGGTTGGAATTAGATGATTTCTAATGACCCTCCCAGCCCAAAACATTCTATCATTCTATGATTTGCCTTTCTTGATGTTATACCAATAAATTTTACACTAAATTGAAAACCATGTCTCACTTGTAATGATCCGTATTTCATACGAAAATCTAAAACCTTGATGGTCAGCCTTGAAAGTGAAGTACACAAGAAGTGGAAGTTGAGTTTTCTGCATCAAATCATAAATCATCCTAAAATAGACTATGACTGAAAAGTTCTTTAGCATAGAGTTCATGTCAATGCCAATTACACATTTGTTAAGACCACGGGATACGAAATTTCCATCCTGCCAATACAATTAAATATCTGGACTGTCTTAGCCAAACCAGGTACTGAAGCCTCCAGTGTTCTTACAAACGTGGTTATGTTCACTATGATATTTTCTATAGTTACATGGGTGTTGCAAAAAAAATTTTGTCTGAACTATTAGTTCCTGAATCATGCGGGTGTTTTGCAAATATCCTGCCCAGTTACTATAAACCAAAGCCATTGCTAGACAAACATGTTTGTTCCTTACATATCCACCATGACATGATACAAAAGAACATAACCACCACTACTTATGTAAGTTGCCGTTATTTAATCCACAGAAATCAGTGAATATTTACAGGGCCCTCATTTTGCTGACATGAAATAAATTAATTGCAAATTGATTTATCAAACTGAGACCTTCAGATGCTGTGTCACAAAGTTGAATGATCTGGAGAAGTTCTGGTACAAAAAGAACTGAATATTCACAGGCATTTTCATGCCCAAAAAGGAGTTAACTACTAAGTTAAAATGTTAGTGAACAGAAAACACCAGAAAAAGAAGATATAGACATCTACATCCATATTCTAAGTCTTTGGATCTCATTTTAGTGTGTCATTTTAACCTGATTTCTTCTTGTTTATTCATGGCCAACAACATGGAAAAAATCAAGATCTGAGTGCTCTTACTATCAGAACTGCAATTCAACAGTTAATCTATTCTCATTACAGGTTTATTGCACAATTTATTTATTGAAAACTGAGACAAAATTTAATCTCTGGGAAATTTAATAGTCACAACTGTAAAATCTAGACCACTACCCAATTTATACCTCTAAATTTAGGTCACAAATTAGTAATATCTACGTGCCAACACTTCAAATGAATTCTGCCCTTATGACTTGTTTGGTAATTTCAGTAAATACTATGTAAATTGAAATAGTCAATAAGGAATTTTGTTTTATTGTGAGAAAAACTGGATTGTTTTGTAAAGCTGATCCGTACATATAGGGATTTTAGTGCTGCTGAAAATATCTGTTACTGCAAACTGAGCTTTCCTTTGGAGTACAAAGACCAAAACCCAGTGTCTCAATATTTTATTTCTTAGCTCCTCTCAAATTAATCAATAGTTGCAGAATCTAAGTATTTTGAATATAAAATTCGCGCAAAAGGTTGTGTTGTACCTTGTTACAGCTAGTAAACACAACTGCACAACTGCTCCAATGAGCTACTGTCTTTCCATGAATTAACTTTGTGTGACTAAATATCTGTGATGTGCATAAGAGCAATTTTTTTTCAATATAGAATTAATACAACAATATTTGTGACTAAATATTTAGGCATGGACCACAAGACTTGAATACTTACACTAAATTCAGTGAACCCCTCACAATGTTTTACATATATGTATTCCAGAAAGTAATGGTAAAGTTCTCACTGAATTAAAATCAGAGTGAAACTGTGAAATATGTTGCTATGCTAAATTTCAAATCTATGCTGGGAAGGGCACATATGTGGTAAATATATTCCAGCACCATAAATATTTTATATTCTGTGCTAGAAGAAAAGTAGAAGTGTACTTTCTTTTTCCCTTGTTTTATTTTGGTTTAAAAATTCTGCATTTCTGTCTGCTGCTATTCCATCTCTTTGTGTGCTGTTAGGCAGAAGATCCACAGGAACAATGATCTAGGAGACACACTGTGAAAGAAAAAGACTTGACTTAGCTTGATTTGCAAAATGGTCAGGAATTTCCTCATTGATTTTTCTAGAAAGTGATGTGCTGGATTTCTGAGCTTACAGAAGGGCATTTAACAGGTGTAGCATGAAAAGTAGTTATGATTCTGCCTTTGAGGATAATGCAGAAAAAGTGGCCCTTGTGTAGTCATTACTGATGGAGACTCTATAATATTATTGCATGTAGATTGTAGAGTACAGGTCTACTTGAACATGAGAAAAATCAGTGGTTTAATATATTTATTTTATTTTACCTTTTGGCATAAAGTTTTAAGCACTGGTTATGACACTCCTTTCCTTGGGCAGTTATTTTCCAAACTGTGCTTCAGCTCCATAGATGTGAGAAAAGAGTAAGAACACCGTTGGATGAATAGTGCAATACTGAGATATTTTGATTGCATTTCAGCTGTATTTCAGTGACAACAGACCACGCTTATTTGGTACTAGACTCTGCCTGCACATAGCAGCTGTAGCAAAGATGACTTGCCTTACTGCACAAAAAAACTGTGCCGTTAAAAACAGACTTGGAAGTCATGTGACCTCAGCAACTGTATTAGTTTCAAAGGCTTGACCCAGACAGAAATTTCAGGAAGACATTTAGACTGAGAAAATATATATATATATATCTTTAAAAAATTCAAGCAGAAAACAATCCTTGAAGATTAGAAGAACCAAATAGTTGTCTATTGCAGGGCAGAGAATTCAATAAAACTCAAAAAAAATGAAATCAAATACATATAATCATGAAAAGCAGCAGGACTTTTCACGTGGTCTCTAAAGAAGCATAACCATACACCCTGAAGTATCAAATTTCTTCACACCACAAGCAGTGAAATTAAGCACTTGAAAGAACACTGGTGATCTTACACCATTCATCTTTCCCATTAATTTAGACTGCAGGGAAACGATGAAGAAACTAAGGCTAGACATAATTGCCATGATCCTGACTGCTATTGTGAAGTCCTCATGAAGACAAGGAATCAATAGGATCTACTTCAGGACTTTCAGTCTCCAGCTGACCCTTGCAAAAAAAAAAAAGGCAATTAACAACCATTGTCTTCTAATAAAAATATCTCCTTTGTTCTTAATCTATTATTATTGAAGAGGGATCTCCCAGTCTCTGTTTTATATGTAACTGATACCTGTGATTTCCTGTTAGTTTTCAAACTCCTTCTTAGGGCTGGGGGTTTTTTAAGCATATTAGGAAGGTGATTATCTGGTGAGCCCAGACATACAGGAATTCTATGTCCTAGCCCTTTAAACTATTTTTAACATTGCAAATTTGTCAGTATCAAATAGATGAATGACTGCTTATGCCTGGTGGCAGAGGATAACATTTGAAGTATGGAGCCACTATGTAAGGTGTCACCTTGTTCAGATGAAAAACCTTACCCTATCAAGAAAATTGTCAGTATTTCCATGAGACTAAAAATGCTTGTAGCAACTTTGGCAGCTTTTCTGGTCTCAAGGCTGGCTGGCATATCATGCTGGCTGGCATGATATGCCTTTCACAAACAATATATTTTTCCATATTCAAGAAGATCAATCACTTAGCCTTTGAGAAAAAGTAGACAGAGGATTTTAGCATCTCTATCTACATCTGATATTTTCTACCTCTACTAAACTTATGGAGAAGAAATGCAGTACTTATTTTCTTTCACAGTTTATAGTATGAACAAAAACAGGGCTTCTGTCAGTTTCTCAGACAGGACTGAACAAGACATACTTATGAGATACAGTGAGTATGATTATGGGCCTTGATTTCTCATCTGAGCCAGCAGCAAAGAATTTTGTTAAATAATGAACAAATCTCTATCATTCTGATGGAAATCTACTGTCTTGTTATAGGAGTTTAATTGTTCAATATTATTTTATTTCACATTTTAAAAATTAGTTAGAGGGAAAAAGAACATTTGAAACCTTTATGGTTCTAAACAAACAGGTACATGCCACGACCCCAGTCTGTATGCTAAAACCTGCTTTTGGCCAGTAGAATCCCCAAATCTGTTTGGCTTGACAGCAACAAAGAATTAGCTGCCTACCTCTTGCACAGGCTTTTTGAGCACCATAAAATAGGTATTTCCCATTCCTGTCTCAAGCTCACAGGCTATTAATCTTTCTCTCTGAATGTCTGCTGCGTTGAGCTTTGAAAAGATACAATGGGAATAAGTACTGAGCCCAACAGCCTTTCTGTTAAATAAGATTATGTAGGTTATAGGAGATAGGGTAAAAATATTGCTTTGCTAACAGATACTTGAATTAACTACTGCCTCTCAGGAATGTATCTTATCCGTGATGACAAAAAAGACTTTCTGTGATGTGCTTAAGCATGATATAATTTAATATTTATGAATACATTAATGGTGAGTGCACTTGTGTGTCTGGGTTTACTGTAATTTCTGGTTTAAAAAAATATCTGAATACTCCAAAGTTTAGGTATGTGGGTTGCAAGTCTTTTACTTGCATTATAATGCTCACATTTATTCTTCAAGCGCTACATTAGGACAGAATTCTATAAATCAGACCTGAAAATCATTCTCGCTTCAGAACACGTACCTGAAAGGAAAGTGAAAAACTGACTGTGTACCAAAATACTTTTTCCTAGAGTTTAGTCTTACAGCATCCCAATTCTACATTACAGGTGGATAAACTGGCTTAGTTAACCTAAAGGTAAACTACCTGATTAAACCTCTTTTAAATTTAAACCTTCATAATTTCTGTCCTCTGTCCATTTTACATATAAAACCATTACTTTATATAGAAATATTTCAGAATACCTAATTTCCCAGTATTTTATAAAGTAGGTAGACAACTGAGGCCTCTAAAAGAATTAATAGCACTGTTTCTTCTGCATGAATATAATTCCAACTGATGATGACAAATTGACTCATCTGAAGGACAGTTTTTCCTTTCAAAATTTGTGGTGCCTCCTAAAGTAAATCTCAAAGTAAACTAATTCTGGCTCCTTTGAGAAAAATATTTACTTCTTGAGGTGTGATAGAATTTTGTGTGGAGCTATAGTTCAGATATCTGTTCTTCATTATGAATTAGCCTATCTTTCCAAAGGTTTTTAGACAGGCTCACCTCTCTGTGGACATTTACTAAACCATGTATTTCATGATATCCCAAGAAAATGTCCTTGTTTAGTGTAGAGGTATGATTCAATGAACCACAGCACCTACAGGTCATAGAATCATCTTTCATATAGATATCACCAGATAAGTCAGATTCTCTTCACCACAAACATTTGATATTTTTTGCATTATTGAGTAGCTATTTTTCAGTCTTCACCTAATAACACACATCTCTAAAACAAGCATATTCTGATTTTGCATAGGTTTGCTATTAGAAAGCTAAATTTTTACCAAAAGCAAAAGTTATCTCCAAAGACCATGTCAAATTTTGAAATGCAACACTAAGAAAAGCAATTCATAAAAGATAATTACAACACAATTAATGTTGAGGTGGTATTTACACACTAGACAAAAAAACCTCCAGTGATTACATTACATTCTGTGGCCTGCAGGTAGTGAGAGCTCAAGTTGCTTCTTCAAATTCATCCCTAGCTACCCTATCCTGTAGAAAATTCTAATTTTAATACTCACAAGGTTCTCAGAAAATTTCTAGTGTTTTCTTCTTTTATTAACATAATGAAGGAACATATAATGTTCAAGTGAAAGAATTTATTACAAATCATTTATTAAAATTCAAATACTTCATTATAAAATAATTCTCTTTTTGAACTTTTCAAGTGAAATCTTCTTGCAATCACAGTTGAGCTTTTCCTTATTAGGAAAGGAAATACATTCCAAATGCATATTAGAATACATACAGACATTTTTCTAGCTGTTCTAAGGTTAAATGTCATGAGAGCAACAGACAGAGTGATCAGGGAAGGCATCCCACCTTTCCCTGGTTAAAACCCTCTCTCAGCTGGAGGAGCACAGCCTTATGCAGCCATTGCACCTTACGTGGTCTACTCTTTAAGAGACCGCAGACTACCAGTAAATGTTGAGATCTTTCACAAATACTTTTATTAGAAGAAATGTATGGCCAGATCTACTCTCCTTTTATAAAGGAATAACAAGATCTACAAGCAATTCATGGAAAAATAATCTCTGAAGGTGTACTTCTACTAGGGGCTTCTGAACTATCTTCTCTTGGATTTATCTCTGAGATTAGCTGAATTTGAGGGAAAGCAGCTAAACTGGGAGACATTTAAGTACCACAGATATTGTGTTATCTGCACAGCACAGCTAATATACTTCCTAAAATATTTGTATTAAATGTTTATGAACTTCCTCTTTGACATTGGATTGCCTTGGGAAAAAAGTTCTGAATTAATCTATATTCACTCTACCAAAGATTTATAAAGTTTTAAACTACTTTAGTTATAATTAGCAGGATATCCAAATATCATTTTAACTTTAAACATCTATTAGATTCCATTGAAAATACTGTAGCAAAACATTCATAAAACAAATTTCTAAAGGCTTCCTTTCAATGACAATTCATAAGATAGACTGAATGGCTTCTTCAGGTTGACCCTAATCAATCTATGCAAATAGAGTAATCTAGCCCAGGAAATGGGTGACAACTGAATTTTCATCTGCGTCACTTCAGACCCTAGAACTGGATTTAAAACATGATTTTCTACAAAAACAATACATCTGTGTATATATAGCAGGAGTCAGACTAGGCATAGTATTATGAAAAAACAAGTGTCAAAGCTCTTTCCAAACTAGGTTTTAAAGCAAGATATTGCTCACTAACTAAATTTATGGACATAGTTAAATTAAGATTCTCTATGTATGAGACCATTGGAGAAGTTCTGTATTGCATAATTTTTTAAAACTAATCAATTTTGACAGCTGTGACAGCACTGCTGTGCTAAAAAGTTGGAAGAGGAAGTGTAAATATCTGAGATATTTTTGGAACAAAACAGATATATAAATATTTAATGGAAATTAGAAGAAATCAAAACTCTCTAAAATGTGTGCACAGAAGGGGAAATCTGTGGCTGGATGTTTTCTGGTTGTGGATTTGTTTGTTTTATCATACATCTTGCTGTCTGTTGATTCCATCTTTCTATGCTGCAGGCTTCCAATTTGTGAAACTGAAATACATAATTCTACATAGTTTTGTTAAATGGCTTTGCACAGCCCTTAGACGTATGGAAGTGCTAGATATCTGCTCTCTTTTTCTCATAGATCATATCAGAATAGATACACCTTTTTCTATGACAGAACTTTATAAATAACATTCAAAACCACTCTTTCAATAAATATTCATATGGCAAGAGTTATGAGTACTTTAGTTGAAAGCAAAGGTATATTTGCTATCCTAGAGGACCTAAAAAAGACCTACACATCTAAGTCTACTCTGAATAAGTAATATACAGTGATGTATTACATGTTTTATTCTCTAGACCTCTCAAAAGTACGAGTTCTTTTTTTTCTCTCTCTACGAAGAAGTACCCAACAATGTATATGGATACTCTAAATATTTTTGTTCAAAAGCTGTCATTTTGCCCTTCAGAAATTAGTGTGGAAACCAAACCACAGTGGAGAAATTCACTTTTTGTTAAAAAAGTCAGCACTTTTCTTTAGAAATTTACTGTACTGTTACAAAATTGGTTATTAGTTGTCTCTCCTGCATTTAGAGCAACTCAGTGTCCAAGGGCATTTTTTGAGTTGTTCCTGCCTTGCAAATGATAGCCCGTAGAATGCTCACTAATGGTCAGGGAAGACCTGGTATATCCTGTGGTTTTCATCATACTTAGTCAATACTTAAATGCTAAAAAGTGGGAAAGTCCATATTTGGAAACCTCTGGTATCTCCAGAAGTAATTCTGCCCACTGACTTCCTGTAAAACATGGGAGAATTATTTTACCTGGTTTTGTGACTACCAATCCACTGGATAATAAGATGTACACCAGTTTCAGAATAAGTTCTTTCAGTTTCAGTTTCAGAATAAGTCTGCTTTTGTCTGTTTCTCAGAACAAGCTATCTTTTTGTGTTTATTTGTTTTAAACATGTTAATTTGTTTCAGAGAGTTTATCTGAAGCTTTGAGCAACCCATATATAAGTTTTGAAAGTATACTTTTCAGCTTTGGGCTTGTCCCTACTGTGCTATTCTCTGTGATAAACTTAGTTACAAAAAGTCAAGATTTAAAATTTTACATTATTCAGAGGAAGGTCTATAATCTGCTGTTTATGCATTAAAAAAAAAGTGTGTGGCCTAATTATTGGCCAGCTGTTTTATTCTAACTAAATATTCTGTCTGGACATAATCCCTCTGTTGGGTTGTTTTAAATACACATATTGAATTTTCCAATGTAAAAATTTTGTTTTATTAAAAAAAGGCTTGAAGCTTGAAGTTGTCCAATTTATTAGATCTTTCTATCTCTTTATTACATTTTTACAAACGTTCTTCTTAAAAGGAAAATATGTATATACATGTAATCCACAGACAATAAGAAAACATGGAACTGCTAATTTCAGCATTGTCTGCTAACTTTTATGCAAGGTTCCTGTTAGCTTTTCTTGTATTGACAGAGGAGATATGCAACATAGGTGATGGTACTGGTGAAAGACTATTTCCAGTCACTGTACTTTTCCTTATCAACAGTGTGAATGACCAGCCACACAAGGGCATGGGCATGCAAAAGCACAACGCTGATCATTGGTAAATTCATGTGAACAACAGCTTGCAGTTCATTAGAGAAACTTGATAGGATTTATCAACAACGAGTAATACACACCAGCAAAGAGCTGGTTAGGATTCATACATAACACTGAGTGAAAGTTAAACCTGATTTCCTACATGGCATTTAAGATAGTAACTATGTTTTTGGCCTGGATTTTTAAAACAAGGCATTGTCTTTATATTTTCTTTTCACATTATTCTTACTGTGCAGATTATGAAAATTTGACTTTGAAAGCCTTCTTCATAATTTCAAGATCTCCTGTAACTTCCTTATAATATTTTAGTCCTACCTCCTATCTACAAACTGACAAAATTTGTTTTTGTAGGGGAATGTCCAGACAAAATTTTCTGTGAAACAATATGACTAAAAGATATTTGTTTCAATTATATCTTTTCCAAAATAATGATCAGTGAGATATATTATTTTTGTATAATGGGTAAATGCTAATATATTTTCACTACTGTTACTCAACATGATAAATGCCTATTTCAGTCTGAAAGAGAAAGGTGTGTGTGCTGTAGTTTAAGTTGTTGTTAAAATAACATTATTTTGCTTTGCAAGACTCTGATACCTATTGCATCCTGAAAAATGGGATTCATCTTTTGTTTTAACTAATTCTATCTTATGGTATGATATTAACAAAAATAATGTAATTGGGTAAAATGTCTCCTAAACTATGAACTGCATCTTGGAGATTTATTTGTTTGGCTGGTTTCTGGTGGTTTGGTGTGGGAGGGAGCTGGTATGATTTTTTTTATTATTGGTTTGAGTTTGTTCATTTGTTTACTTGCTTGCTTGTTTTGAGAGCAGGGATAATCAGCCCATTTGATCTAATCATTTTGTCTGGACTGTAAAAGGAAAAGTAAATTGAGTGATAAATCCACAGATTCTGAGGTAGTATACTATTAATTTTAATCAGCAAAGAACATTGAGAAAAAATAAGATCTCTTACTGTCTTGGTTTAGAAAGCCAGGTATCTTTAAGGTATCTTTTAAAACAGTTCTTTAGTAAGAAATACACATGTAATAGTCAAAAAAAACAAGCAAGCAAACAAACAAACGAAAAATGCTGGAAACACTGACTCTCAAAGATACGACCTGACACCCTGTTGGTCAGGGTGTAGGAAGTAGCTCAAATAAATCCTCCTGGAGTATCTGATGTGGTTGTTGGAATAAAGATGACCTTGTAGAAAGGGTCTAGTTGTGGTGAGATGGGTCTGGTCTTCCTCTGGAATCCAGTGAAAAACAGGCTGTCCTGGTGTTCTGAATTGCAGGTTTTATACAGGTAGAAACGCTGGGGTCCCCCCACTGGGTGGAGCATCTCACAATGGGATGATGTAATGTTTTCAGTCGTGTGGTGAGCCTTAATGGCACATTAACACAATGGAGGGAGGATGGGTTGTGGAAGAGATAAGGAATATTGTTCCACTTGGTTTTAACAGCTGGCCCATTAACAGAAGGCACCCTACCCTTCCCCCCTGGAGTTATGAGGAATGGGTTATACAAGAGATAGAAGGAAAAAAAAAAAAAACAACCTCCCCAATCAGTTTCAACAGATGGAAAATAGAATACACATTTTTGGTTATATATTGCAACCCAAGTCACTTACCAAAGGAATTTTTCCCATGCAGGAGTGCTTGAGAATGACTCTAAAGCATGGGAGCTAACTAGACTGAAAACAGTGTGAAGTTCTTAAAAATTCTTAAATTATTATTTTTTCATAAGACAATGCACCTATATTTTGAATACTGTAACTGCCTACATGAATTTACAAAAATTAACACAATGAGCATAGATCCCCATAACTAATTTTTAACAAAGTCTAACATATGGATAAGGAAAAATTGAGTAATTTCTATTACCCCCATCCTTTACAATCACTGAGGAGTGCCTACACAATCCGGTTTTCACTTCCTTAGCCCAAAGGTGTTTCTTCTTCAGTCAGACAAAGACATCTTGTCTTACAAAACAGCACCATCCAATCCAAATTCTGGTGACAATCTTGAAATTAATTTCGTCTTGTTTTCAAAGTTCAACATTCAATATCATTCAACACCATAAATACAGCTTTAGACTATTTCTAGTTACTAGATGGTCAATAGACTTATCTCTGTGCCTGTCTGCTCCTTTGCATCCTTTTCTAGCACAGCCCAAGAACATAAGGCAGCTGGTGACACACATAGTGACAGCCATCCATCTAATATCTAGCCTTATTCCTTCTTCTCTGTGCAGAGTAAACCCTAAACATTTTTAAAATGCTCATTTGAACTGGCTTAACCTTTGAAATAAAAGGGGCATCTAAAGTTCACATAAAATTTATGTGATTATGGCTTAAATAATTCTCCCTTTCGAATGTTCTGAAGATCTCGTGATTAAATCAGAATTAATGTTCTTCAGATGTTAATCTTATAAACCAGATTTATACTTGGACTGATCTAAACACTGATTATTTATAAAGAGCTATTTATTGAAATTGCATTTGAGGCAGAGTAAAAGGAAGTTGTATCAGAACAATCCTTCAACTTCATCAGCAATAAACCTTTCTCAAACTTTTAATAGAATTCTGACTGTCATTATGATAAAGCACCAATATGATAGCTAAAGAAATAATGTGAAATACAATTGTCAGAAGGTAAATAAGATTATTTTTATCAAGCATTCTAGGTCTCAGTATTTTTGACATTTAATACTTCAAAATTAGAACTGTCAGTTTTGTTAATCATTTTGGAAGTAACTCATCCTGCCATATAAAGCTTTTTAAATGAGTTCCTAATACTCTCACAAAAGACTGATCCTTATATTTTAAAATGTGTCACTAATTGTTTTGATGAGTTCAAAGGTCTATTTTTTCCTACGCCAAGTCCAGAAAAGACTTTTTTTTTTTTTTTTTTAACAGGTTGCACAAAGGCAACATCAACATCACCATCATCTATTGCCTCTGCCTCAGCTATCATGTGTACCAAATAGTACTGTTATACCCTATTGATAATTTATTTACATCACAGGAGCATTTGAGTAAGTTGGTGTAACTATAAATGTGAAGAGAAACACAGTATCTTTCTTTAAAAAGAAATTTTAACAACAAAATATCTCATGTAAGCAATAACGGCAACAGTAACCATAAAGACAATAAATGTAAAAATAGAAATAAATGAGGAAGCTAAAACATCAGTATAATTAGCCAGCTCTACTGCACGTTTCTAGTAATAATTGTCTTAGGTCTCCTTTTCTGCGCTAAACCTCTGTACAGATTATATTCTCTGTCACATCTTGTATTAATTGATAAATTCCTGGTGCTGCAAGATGATGTTTATCACCAGATCATTAGCACACCTCAAAGTACTTGATCTGATGACCTGCCTTCTGCATGAAGCTAGGAATAAAGCTTATTATATTTTATTTTAGTATCTTTTACTTTTATCAGTCATTTTTGACAACCTGCTGCATTTCTTTATCCCTCTTGTATAAAGAATATATATTGCTAGTGGTATACAAATATAAAACATTCTTACCATACTTAGTGCTCCAGTAAAATTTTTCTTATTTCATACTATTGTCAAAAATACTACCACAGATCTTGAAATATCTTGAAATCTAAGTAATAATAATTTGCGGGTTTTTCTCAACATCAATGATTGAAAGATAATACTGTAATGTGAAGTGATCTCAAGTAATGGAGTAGAGACAGTATTTCACAACAGTAGAAAATAACACTTTCTTTCTGCTTAATCAAAGGAAAACAATTTTAATACACAGAATCTGGGTCCCAGGTGGGAAGATTTTTCTGTTTTTGCAAAGAACCAACAGAATAGTACAGAATACAGAACAGTAGGGAGAATCAGCGCAATTTACTTCAACAAAGACCTCCAGATAGAGTCACTGTATTTCCAATTCACCTATCAAAAAATACAAAGCTAGACTCAGAGCAGATGAGGGAATCTCAGGTGTCTCAGTCAGGCTCTTCTTTAATCCCAAATTACAATCCATCAGCTACTAATTTTTTCCAAAGAAGCCCTGTAAGGACTTTTCAACCTATACAAACTAGTATTTCTAGAATGAGTTACTCCAATATTTTAATATCAATTTAAGATGTAATCTCTCATGCTATAACTAGATTATTTTAAAAACCCCATTTTATTTATCTTTCTTGTCCTTTCGGAATGCATTTGGATAGATATAATTTTCTTCCCATATCTTTTCTTGTACATACACTACAAAACAGAAAATACAGCAAACTCTCCCACATGCACTGGTAGGCCAAAATTAATATTAAAGACTGAAATGAAATAACCACACCGAGACTTATCAATTCGGAAATGAGTTGGTTTGGAATATTCAGATGTTTTCTGTACCCTTAAGTTATGGAAAACATATTTTTTCTGTAATTTACTCATTATCTCTCTAAACAAATAATTAGTTAATTATTCAAATTAAAATATGTGGGAAAATATGGTTACTGAAAGAAAATACTGTCTTAATAAAATTGGTAAATGCTCAGCTTCACATTTCATGTTGCAAAAAGTGGTAGAACAAGATTCTCAGAGATGTATTGTCTTCCCCTGAAAATTGTAATGGTATTTTAACTGAAAGATAAGAACAGTCACTATTTGGGTTTCAAGGTAAGCAGATGTATCTAGAAAAGTAATTATTTCATAAACTGACAGAAATAATAAACAGTACACAGATG
>VYXD01013501.1:28258-66840 GCA_013397195.1 Hylia prasina
TACAATAATTTGGAGGGAGGGGGTTTGAATTCTACATTTCCTAAGGAGGTCTTGCCCCTCCTTAGCAGATAACCTGTCTTTCAAACCAAGACAGTAAGACAAGGAGGTTTGACACATGGCTTCAGTAAAAGTAAATTTTGTCTGACCAGCCTGGTGGCCTTCCAGCATGCAGGGGCTGCAGATGACAGATGTCATCCACTTAGACTTCTGTAAGGCCTTTAACATGTTCCCATATGACACCTTCATCTCCAAACTGGATTTTCAGGGTGGGCTATTCTGTGGGAGAGGAATTGGGTGTCTGGATTCCAGTGGAGCCTGGTGGCAAGCAGCGTCCCTTGGCTGGATGGGGCCCCGAGCAACAAGGGCTAGTGGGTGGCATCCATGCCCGTGATGGGGGTTTGGAACTAGATGAATTTCAAGGTCTCTTCCAAACCAATCCATTTTGTGTGCTACAGAGATATTTGTATTGCAGTATGATTGCTGCCTAAATCTTGTTAGCATCTCCACTAACACTAGTAATAGTTTTCTTCACTGTTTCTTTCTCCCTCTTCCTTTGCAGCAAGATGTCAGACATATGAGGCATCTTCACAGACACATTGTATAAGTATGATTCCTCAAAGGCCCTGTGAAGAACTAATCAATAATTAAAGACTACATTCTCCATTGAAAAGTGAGCCTTACAGACTTAAAGGCTTGTAGAACCTTTCTGAACAGATATCCTACTAATAAAAAGTATTTTTTAATTGATCTTGTGATTCCTGTGAACATCATTCTGCGTTTGTAAGGCAAGGAAGTTCTGTCATTCTAGTAGGACATCCTCAGAAAATATCTTTTCTCTGTCTGCCTCATGATCTGATTTACCAGAAACAGATCACAATCAGCTGAGAAGTAAACATTCAAAGAAGTAAATATTTTTGCTTAATTTGCTCTATGGTTATTACAAATATAACAAGTCTGTACTTCAATTCATATAAAAATATAGTTTTGTTGCTCAGCTCTGAGAAAAGCAGTACATGATCAGCCTATTCTAAAAGCTCATTTGTATTTTCTAGGTTTTTGTTTTCCCTAACAAATATTCTCCACTAAAATTGACTAGAATAATAATAATAATAATAATAATAATAACAGTGTAGTAGGTAAAGAGATGTACCATCTGAGCACCCAGCAAAGACGTGGGAAGCGAGCAATGCTGTTAACCAAGAATAGTTAATATATTGCTTTCATAAAATTATTTTTTAAAGATAATTCATATGTTAGGTCAAAAACACTCTGCCATGAATGAACATTATCATGTGTTTCCTAAGCATCTGCAAACTTGAAAGACTCAGCTCCACAAACTCCCTGGCTGTAACTGATTGCTAGGTTTCAAAACTAAAACTCCTCAGAAGGCTCACAGTTACTGGAAGGGACCAAGGCACATTCTTATAGCACACATTAAAGAGAAATTAAAATGTTTTATAGGATTCTTGAAGAAATAGGTTTCTAAAGAAAAAGAGATCAGTCGAATCTGAGACTCTCAACAGTATGGAAAAGCTTCAAATTTATCTGAAATCTCACAATAAATGTATTTTTAACATTAAAAACATTCAGCAGGAGGATGTGCTAAGGACTGCTGCTATGCAGGTAAAGTGTATGGTACTTAAGGGTGATGAAAACCATGTGAAATTAGCATTACTAAAACTAATTTTACAAATTACAAATATTTATACTGAAAGCTTGAGAAGTTCTTTGAAAATATTCTTCATTATATTTCTATCCTACATGAGGCATTTGCTTCCCATCCATCTTTAATCAAAGGTGCATTTATTTTCCTTTCCTAGCACTTGGCATGAGAACTTTCTATGCCTGCTCATTAACTGGCATTTCTTGGCATTTCAATAAATTGATCTCACCAGTTTACATCACAAAAGTGTTTTGTCCCCTAATGTTCAGCAAATGTTTCTTCAGTTCTATTACATAAGACAGATAAATCTCATTGACTTACTTGATTTAGTATACTCATACTACTGTGTTTCTGCCCACTCAATAATTCAATGATAAAATGAAAAATAAAACCATTTTCATTTAAGTAAAAGAGCTATATATGTCCTTCTGCATTTAAGCAGCAGTATCTGAGCAGCTAAGGCTCAGATAAAGAATGTAAGATGTAAATCACATTGCAAAAGGAGGAATTTTGTTTGCTGGAAAATAAGAAAGTCTAAACATTAAAACATTTACCTGATCAGTAGAAAATCAACAGTTTCTAAGCTATTTGGAAAGGAGGAAGACATCTGGTTATGCAGAAAATGCATCAGTTCTTAGAAACTAGAAAAATCCTTTGGAATGGAAAGCGAGGAAAATTATTTTAACACAGGTAACAAATTTTTAGAGACACTAAGAAGATAAAACCTAGTTGGGGCTTTTACACATTTATCACTATTTTTCAGTTTGAAAGAACAATATAGCAGCCAAAGGACTGAAAATAATACTTTGTGAAGCTTTTCAAGTCGCAAGGTTTTGTGATTATTTGGTTCACCTTTTTCATTAATTAATCTACAAATAAAGTTACTGCGGAAGTTGTCAGAAGGAAGAAAAGTTAGCCTCCTATTTTTAAATAGTGAACCAATGTCTCTTTATAACACAGTGATTAGCAACATGCTGTGCCCTCTGACTAATAACTCAAGCTGTTCCCATATGGACCTCTAGGATGACAGTGGCTTTTCTGCCAACCTGCAATTCTGCTAGGCAAGGACTCCCCCATGGCTGGTCTGGACCCCCATGCCGCCCCCCCCCTGCCAGTCCAGCACCTGGACAATGACACCTGCCCCAGGGAGAGAGGCTCTTGCTCAGAGTGTCCTGTCATACACCGTGCACTCTGAAAGGACACAATGGTCTTTCCCCACATCAGTCTTAACTCCAAAATACACATCTCTTTCCGTGCCTGCTGTTTGGAGACACTGGGGTCTATTGTTATCCCTTATGCCAGACCAACAGTCAATGTTTGGGTTTTGTCAGCTCTTTCTGCCACTTAGCTCATCCCTGCCAGCTTCACTGGTGTGTGTGCATCCCCAGGGCTCAGCACCAGAGGCTGGCAGTGCTGCTCACAGCATTTCCCTTCCCACCAAACACAGCCACAGCCACACCCCACCAGGCACTGACAGAGAAAGGTGGTGCAACTTCTGCCCTGCTGTCCCCAAGCCTTCCAAAGGGAACATTTGTGTAATGCTGATTTATTTTATTTAGCCAAACCAAAGGAAAGAAGATAATAAAAAAAAAAGCCTCTTTATTTTTTTTTTAATAATGAGTAAGAAGCTGAAAAGGAAGCAATACTAACAGAGCTTTTTCTATTTTCTTTGCTTTTTAAAAGCCTTTCCTATCAACTTCATTGAAAAAATTGTAATCAGTCCTCATATATGGAGAAACTAGGACTTTTGTGAATACATTCTGGTTTACTGTAACTCCATTATAGAATGCACTATCAATTTTATTGCCTGCTCTTAAAAGTGTGAAAAATATTTTTGCAGCAATTTATTTTAAGCCATTTCAAATTGACAGTTTCTTCATTAAAATTGATGAAAACATTCAGCTAAGCATAGCAAAAAATTATTACAGGAATGACCTGATGTTAATTAATGTCAGAAAAATATTAGTTCATAAATTACATAAAACCAAGAAAAAATAATTAGAATTACTATATCTGACCAGAATGATCTCTGGGAGATGTTGTAATTTGAGATTTCTTTTTTTGCTTGAATGAAATTTTAACGTATTCTGTTTCAAAGTGTGGCAAAGATGTTTAGTTTTAAACAACTTGAATATTGAGAAAATAGGAGATTTAGCCCTTTTATTGGTCTGTGACACTAAAATAAATTTAATGGTAGTATATGAAATTGTATGTTTTTAAGGTATCCTCCTGAGTTTTTTATTCTTAGTTCAACTAAATTTCAATATGTGCTTGGGGTATTTTTTTAAACTGAAACTGACCTTACACAAGTGAAGCTGAAATCAACAAATATATGTATTTTTTCGATTCCCAGACATGTTTGGCTTAGGAAAAACTTACCTTTGATGATTTGATCAGTCCTGAATATTGTGAATAACTAACTTTGAAATGAAAAATAGAAATTAAAAAGGTGAATATATGTGCAATTATTTAAGGGCTAAATTCTTTCCACACCATCTCTTTGTATCACACTATTTTAGTGCACATAGTATTCTTTACACATTGCATACTTTTCAAAAAGTGCCTAATAAGTGATTCATTATGCAAATTTAATTGTTTAATTTTCTAGTTATTCATGAGTTTTGTCTTATTATATTGCTTCTTCACAAACTGATTGTAACAATCCCTATGCAACCCATCATTTTTTAACAGCACCTAAAATGTCACATGAACACATTACACTGATAATGTCCTGCAGTGGTCATTCCAAACTGGCGTCTTTCAGACTTTCCTTTTTTACTTTCTGGGTCAAACTATAGGCCTGTTGTATCAGATTCTGACTTAGAATCCTGTCTTGAGGTTCACAGAAGGATCCCACCTTTCTCTTCAGGAGGACAGCACAGATGGTGCCTCTTGTGTGATGTGGTAGTGCTGAGGCTTGATGGCCCTGTGCAGAACCTCCTTGTGCATGACACACTGGCCACGCAGTAGCACTGGCCATGCAGTCAGAACTGTCAAGATATTTGCCAGCCTCATCAGAGTCAATGTTCTAAACAAGCTTCTGGAATGCCTTCCCCTACATGGTTAAATGCTTCTCCTTCCCCACTCATTGTTCACAAAGATAGCCACATAGGAAAGAGACAAGGAAAATCAGGGACAAGAAAAAGCTTCAGGTCTGTGTGCACATGCTAAGCACATGACCCTTGACATCTGTCTGCAGGGAGCTGCCTCACCAGTGCAGATTTAAACTGCTGGTCTTAGTAGAATGGCTTATATTAAACACCATGTGCTCTGCTGTGAAAGGAAGATAAAGCCAGATTATTTCCTTTGAGGGGAATTGGAGGAAGCACTGCCTTGATCTTGCATTCAAGGAAGTTATGTTGAATACTTTTTAGTCTATTAAAGAGGGTAGTAGATGACTGAATTGCATAGAGATTGCCACATGAGGTCAAAGAACTGCCATCTCCCTGCCCATATAAACTGGTTTATTGTTATGCATACACCATGTAAGCCAGGTGGTCAGAGAAAAATATAACCTATCAAATATTTTCAAAGCTGTACTCCCTGATAGAGAGAAAGGTTTGATAACATTAATGGACTGAATCTTTTTTAAATTAAAGGAGCTAGTTTGGTTTCAGATCTAAATAAGTTTTCTTACTTTTATAACTTATCTGTTAACTGAAACAGCCTGTCCCCAAAACACTCTGCTTATTCTTATAAGGCTACCTTTAGTGCTTTTGACATTGAATTCTTTGTTCCTTTAAAGTGGATGATTTACCTACGAACATCTTGGAAATGGGAAAGTTGACCCTAGAAATGGGGAGGTCTTGAGTTTGTGTCAAAATAGCAAAAAACAGGTCTGTATGAGAAATGTATTTGAGAAACATACCCTTTTTGCCTCATGTACTAGTTGCTACAAACCTGCTTGATTTGAAGGATAAATGCAAATAATTCTGTTTGATTTACACACAGATACATTGCAAGACTATCCACTTTCAGCTAGAAAGTGAGATTTTTTTATCTGCCACTTTTACGTAACTTTGTAATAAAAATGAAACTAAAATAACAGTCTGAACCTAGGAGGAATCAAAAAATCCCACATGGAGTCAAGTACACAGTCTGCAAAACTGCAATGCGCACATGGAGGTGAGGTGCAAGAACAGAGCAGCGCTGACAAAATGGTCTAACCTGAAGAGATCGGCCTTTCTTAGCCAGAATATCTACCTCCACAGAAACAATGCATCCAGACATGAGCTCTGACAGAGTGGAGTATGCTGAAGGCAAATTTTCAGTTTTCTTGGGCTCCCTAGTTAAAGAACCCTGGAAGCTACATCTTGACCAGGAGACTAAGAAGCATCCCATGTAATGGATCTCAGGAATAAGTGTAAGACCAGAGGTATCATAAATCCATGGCTTCACTGGTATGTTTGTTTAATACTTGGAGTTTAATTATTATCAGATGAGCTGTCTGGTAGCTGAGGAGAAGTATGGTTGAAGTCTTGGGAGTTTTTCTTATTTTCTCAGTCTCAGGAAAGTTCCACCAAGTTTCCAACAATACCAGATGCAATTCTGGTCTTTCCATTACATGCCATGTTTATGAAACTAAGTGAATTTATAGTGAAAACTTTAATAATGAGTTCCTACTTCTTTACTTAACATTAAAATAAAAATCACTGCTATGTTTCTTACTATTTATGTAAACATTTTTAATAAGAAATTGTCTCCAAATTGTAATATTACGTACCTTTCAACTGATATCTCTTTAATCGTCTTGTACTTTAGAGGTAAAATATTGCAGGTAACATGAGGGGAATACTCTTACCAACAGATATATGGTAAGAAAAGCTCCTCAGAGAACAGCTATTGAAACAAGTGACCACAGCATAACACACTAGAGTTTATGCATTAAACCTCTCTTTTCTAAACAGAGAAACTACAAGGATCTCTTCCCCTTCACAAGCCAAGAATCTGTGCACCTTATTGCAGGAAGGATTTCCACTGTATTTTGTAGACACAGAAAAGTGTATTGAATTTCTTTGATGTTTTGTTCTCTTTTTTCACCTAGTGATGAACCCTAAGCCTGTGCCCATATGAGAATTTTCTTGCCAAATTAAAGGCTGGGTTTAAAGATATACCTTTTTTGTCTGTTTGTTTGTTTGTTTTGTTGGCCTAGCTGATATGAATGGATTCTAGCAACAAACCATGTGAACCCAGACCAGTTCTGATAAGGAAGAAATGTGGTAAGTTAATCTATTGTGAGTAACTTATAATGTTAATATAATAACAGAAAGCCAAATATGAATCGATAAAGAAAAATTAAGTAAAATGTTAAATTATTACAATGCAAACATTTATCATCCACCTAGGCATAATGTAAACAGTGCTACTAATGCCTGCAATCCATTATATTGGATGCTTTTAAATACTGCTCTTAGGAGAAGAAAAAAATTAATAGTGCACAGAAGTATCATTAGCATGAATCTCTTAAAGGAAGAAGCATGCCAAAAATGATTTTTCTAAAAGCCTACTTTTGAAAAAAATCCTGTGATGTGTTCTTTTAATACTTTCAGTGACTTCCCTTCATTTATTCATTCATTCATTCATTCATGCATTCATTCACTTACTCTGGTTTGGTCTAATTTGAAGATAAGGAGGCTTAGGAGTGACCTTGTTGCCTAGTGCAGCTTCCTGAAGTAGAAGATGTGGAGAGGCACTGACGTTCTCTCCTTGAGATCCAGTGACAGAATGCATGGGAATACCATAAAGCTGAAGGGTTCAGCTGTAGAGACTGGGAAGCATTTCTTTACTGAGAGGGTGGTCAGACACTAGAACAGGCTGACGCCCCAAGCTTCTAGGTGTTCAAGACGCATCTGGACAGTACCCTTAAGAATGTGCTTTAATGTCTGCCCAGTTGGACAAGGTGAGCTTTGTAGGTACCTTGCACCTGAAATATTCTGTTCTGTTCTAGGCTATGCTGTTCTTCATGTACATTTAATCAAAGTAAGTAAGCCACAGACAGGTTCACACGCACACATGTAAATATAAAAAGGAAATGTATTATGACTTATGCAGTAATGAGTAAAAATTGTAACTACTGGCCTTGTCTGAATGCACATTTTCAGAAATACTGTGACAGTACGTAACCAAGACTAAACTAAGTTTAAATCGCATTTCTAGCCTACAGCTGAACCATTGCAGTAGCACTTTAAAGCATAGCTTAGGGGTATTTTTCTTTCCTTTGAAGGATCCAAACTATGTCACTCTTGCATTGACTTCACTGATTTAATGAAAAAAATGATGAAAAATTAATGTAATTATTTATTCCTATGGCATATTTGGCACCTAACAAGGTTTTCACCTTTTCTGTTAAAATTGTTTCCGTAAATAAATTGTAACTGAAATACATATACTTTTAACTTTCAGATATGAAATAACATGAATAAAAGCAAAGCCTACTTATTTAAATTTCTGAAAGACAGTGTGTTTCTGTCTGCTTGATTCACCTGCCTGAAAGACTAAGCTGCCTTAAAACCAGCACAGTCTATTTATTCCTGACAGTTTCCATTCACTTTCCATAATAATTAAAATATATTTAACTGTAAAATAAAGGAAATTATCATGACAGCTTGCTTATTCTAATTGGCATTTTGAAATTAAATAAGAATTATCTATGCAATTATCTCCATACAGTGTCATAAAATAACATCAGGAGACTGATGTAGAAATGAGTAGGAATGCAATGTGGTTTACAGCTGATGCATCAAGCAACAGCTTGGTGCACATTGTTTCCACCCAAGGAAAAGCAACTAAAAGAACTTCCTCTTAAAATAACAAGCATTTAGCTTCCTATATCCAGCAAAAAATATCAGAGCTGAAGGAATAAATATTAGATATTTCTTATCAGAAATAATTATAAAATCCTAATAATAAATTTCTTTCTTCAGGGATGCAGTTATCAACTGCAATGAACTTTCAAAATCTTGGTTCAAAATGAAAAAGGATTCATAAATTTTGGGGTTTTTCCTACAATTCTTACCTTAGAAAACAGAAGCAAAAGCCAAAATTTTCCTATAAATGAAAAGCTGACGAAGAAATTAGATAAAATCATGAAAGCAGAATAGGCAATCAGGAAAAAAAATATTAATGTCTAAAGTCAAATTCTATATATTTTTCATGGAACTCGATTTAATCTTAATCTTAATCTTAATCTTAATCTTAATCTTAATCTTAATCTTAATCTTAATCTTAATCTTAATCTTAATCTTAATCTTCTAAAACTTTCAGATATACAAATTAATGCAAGATTTTTTAAATTAAATATAAGATGTGTGCCTGTGGTCTTGTAGGGCTATTACCCATTCACTATTTTGAAAGTGGTTGGTCAGTAACAGAAGTGTTTGTCATGGGTGAGGATTTTTTATATACACCAAAACAATATTAAAGGTAGGGTGGGATTAACATTACGTAACATATGAAAGAATTTACAAGTGAAGGGATCAGTTAATGACTGACAAGGGAATCTCAGCTATTTGTAACTTTTATTTATTCAAGACATAAAAGCAGTGTCCATGGAGTTTATTCTTTCTAGACTGATAAACAAAAGTTGCTTCAAGACTATTAAATTGTTTATGCACACCATTTTAAGAAACATAAATAATTCAACTGTGGTGGCATCAAGTTCCAAGACACAAGATTCCCTAATGCACCACATCATCTTGGACAGGGAACTGGCACAGAAAATGTGTCTGCAATTTAATGGCAAAATAAATGCTTCATCACATTAACCTATTTTTAACTAACTAGCCTGACCGCTGATATTACTAGAACTATGGAGAAAATCCTCCAATAATTCTCTGCATTATTTCAGGGTTCATCTGTTTTATAAGTGCAACACAGAGACTGTTATAACTAACCAAACAAAACAAAACAAAGGAAACACCAGCTACCGAAATACTCAAATTTCAACTCTCAGTGTTCTCCTTTGGCATATATTTGGCTTTCACTCCAAATCTGTGTGATGCCTTTCGCAAGCTGCAGAAATATCTAGTATTGGAACATTTATCCCTTCATTTTTATCTGCCGAAAAAGGATTTGAAAGCAATTGGGGTGGTGAGGGAAGACACAGGGAAGTAGTGAATGCTCAAAGGATGTGACTGTAAAAATCCTTATTTCTCTGGAAAACTAAAATAACACTGAAAAAATTAAAAATTAATCATATTATGAAACCTTTCTGCAGTTACAATCCTTAGTAAAAGAACTTGGAGTTTTTTATGAAAAGAAGCAAAAAGAGCAATTTATACATCAATCCATGAATCTTAGTGTAGATGACTAGTTTATCAATGATAGTATTTCTTTAAGTACAGAAAAAAGCTCAAACCTTCCCCAGTGAAAATTCTTTTGGCATTTTGTGCTAAAATATTTTCTGGCATCACAGGCAAAAGTAAAAACACAACACACCACATATGGAACAGAACAAAAATGTTGCAGTACTGAACACTCAAAAATTACTAGACCATAATGCAGCATTTTTGTCAAGTATTCGGTACTCTTTGGAAACATACAAAATAGGCAATTTCTTTGAAATTAATCCAGGTTGTATTCACACATCACTAAATAACAGAGTGTAGCAAACATCAAACTGTGAAAACTCGGCTTTTCATCTTGTTTTTCTGAAAAAAAAACCAATTCCTTTTAAAGAATGCCAAGTAAAAAATAAAGATATGCTTTATTCAATTTAGTGAAATTAAAATACATAAGATATTGTTAAAGTAAATTCATTGTGCAGATGTCTAAACATTGAAGTCAAAGGCATATATTGTTTAGTTTGGCTATGTAATTTTTATTCTCCTGATGAAAATCATAACATAGTGTGAACGAGCATTTAACATTTTTTTTTTTAGAAATAAGTTCCATGCCAGAAAATCTTACCTTTCATCATACTGCATGAAAGAGAATATATTTTAAAAAACCCAGAAGTTCCATGATGGATAAACTTTTTAAGCATACTCTAAAGAAATGCAGAAAGGACGAGTTGTGGTTATTATGGCATGCACTCTACTAAACTTGAGGCTTATTTAAGATGCTACTACAACACTAATACTTGATATTAAACTGCTTTTGGATATGTGGTCCCCACCCCAAAACGGAGAATCATTCTGCTTAGATCTCCTAGAGCTGTCCTCTCTACAAATGCATGATCCTTTATAAAACAGAAATGGCAGTGCTGAAGCCAATCAGGCACAGGTATGTATGCACATATGCTGCACAAACCTAGGACCACAAAGAGGCAACCTTTCACAGTTACTAAACACAAATACCAACTTAATCTTCCTAGAAGCATAACTGATGACACCAAAACAAATCCCAGACTTTCCATCTTTATGTAACCTGTGCTGCTAAAATTGTATCTGTAGATACAGCCATAAAAATGTTGTAGTGTCATTAATAATATAACAGAAGAAAGGTTTTCGTTGCTCCTCAAAACTATCAGCTCACATCCAGTGAAGCAGAGCAGTTGATAATGGGCACAGACTAATGAAGCATAAAAAAAAATCTTTGCTCATGAGATCCTGACAGCCTGAACAAATTTTAATCAATGATAACTTTCTTTTTACCAATATGTTATTGTATTTTTCTTTGTGACAACATGAGGAGAGGGAGTTGAGAGAAGTGGGGTCCTTCAGCCTGAAGTAAAGACAGCTCAAGGGTGACCTTATCACTCTCTACAGCTACTGGAGAGGAGGTTGCAGTCAGGCAGGGGTTGGCCTCTTCTCCCAGACCACCAGTGACAGGCTGAGAGGACAGAGCCCCAGGCTGCACCAGAGGAAGTTCAGGTTGGACATCAGGAGGAATTTCTTCACAGAAAGGGTGGTTAACCATTGGAACAGGGTGCCCATGGATGCGGTGTAGTCACCGTCCCTGAAGGTGTTCAAGAAGTCACAGCACATGGCACTAAGTTCTATGGTCTTGTTGACAAGGTGATCAGTCAAAGGTTGGACCTGACAATCTCAGATGTCTTTTCCAAATGAAATGATCCTGTGATTCTGTGTGATTTATTTTACCATAAGTCAAGCAGAAGATGTCTCATTCATAATTTTTCTTTTTGCATAAAAAAATACTTTCTTAAAAATTGTTTCTCATTGTCCTTCAGATGTTTTATTCTCTGACAACTATTTTTAATAAAATTACTTTTTCAGCAAGTGAGTTTACTAATATAACCATATGCACAATTTCAGTATTTTAAGAGGGTCAAAATTATATCTTCAGTTCGTTAATGGCTCAGATTGGAAGTGATCTTTGAAATCATCTGGTCCAAACCTTACCTTAGAATAGGACTAGCTTCCCTGTTAAAACAGGTCACTCATCATCTTGCCCAGTTGAGATATGAACATCTCCAGGTGCAGAAACTCCTGTACTTCCTCTGGTAGTACATTCCAGCTCCTCTACATATTTCCCCCTATTCCTTCTGCTCCTCAAAACAAAACTTTTTTGTTTGATTTTCTTTTGCAGCATTTTATATCACTTGTCTCCTGTGTTTGTTCTGTCCCTCTCAAGAGAGTATGGCTGTTGTGTTCTCTACAACTCATCTGTACAAGCAGGTGGATGCCCCCCCTGTCCTCAGCTTTTCCATTCTCAGGATAACCAGATGCACTTTTCAGGCTACACCACATGCTACAGATCTCTTACCAGGCTGGTGCTGCTCTGCTGAACTCAGTTTCTCAGTACTCTTGCCATGGAGCTCAACAAGTGCACCAGCGTCTCACAAGTGTGAACTCACTTTCATTCTCCATTTTTTTCCTAACCCAGGGACACTTCCTGTACTTGAATTATCCTTGTGTTAGTTTAGCCAACAGCCATAGATGGATATATAACCTTTTCTTTCTTTCCTGTGGTCAACTGTGTCTGCATTAGTAGTGGGGTTGGAAAGGCAAGTATCTGTACCTCATCTGAAATACCTTTATTCCTTTAGCCTGTCCACCACAAAGCACTTCAAAGTCTACCCGGACACAACACAGTCCGTGCTTCATTGCAAGATCAAGTGGATCTCTGACCTTTACACATTTGGAAATTGGCAAATGAACAAAAGAGCTCTTTTCCATTACTAAGTCTGATACCATGGTCCTACTCCTATCCTCCTTAGAACATGACTCACTGTGCAGGACAGAAATGCATGACTCAGCCTTGCCAGTCTAAAACCTGGCAGTCAGTAGCTGAGGTTAAAGCCCCAGTAAGATATAATTAATTATAAATATTGCTCTTTCTTTGCCTTTTCTTAAGAAATCTTCAAAAGCAAGAAAGTCATACCAGCATAGACCACTTTTTGCTACAAAATGAGAGCAGAGATACAGTAATACTATGCTATTATCATATATTACCCTTAGTCCCTACCTTTGGATAATAAAAGGGATACAGATTTAGAGTTTCTATATCATGGGACAATGTGTTTGTGTATGAGAAAAAATATTTTATATCTTCTGCAGCTAGCAATTTTGAAGTGTAATTAAGTCTACACCAATCACACTATTACTGTCTAAATTTAAATTTTTTTTAAAAGGTAATTTTTCTTATTGAAACCCCAAAAAGGACTTCTAAAAATTAGCTGCTGCCAAAAAATTCAGTGTTTTACAATCTTTGGAAATAAACCTGTTGGCAATGGATATGTTGCTCCCCCGCACAGCATCAGTCCTCTCAATAGGTTTCTCCCATTATGTCAGTACATACATAGTAATGGAAGCTTCCTGAAATGGATCATGTGGTGCAGAATACACAGGAATCTTCCCAAAAGAGATAGAATGGTCCAAGTAAGATGAATCTGTTTTATTTTGGTGCCAAAGCTATTCATAATCCCTTTTTCTGAGAGTTGCTTTGAGTCTTTCTGTTCTAAGTCCTCTCCATTTCCCTTCTATTTCCTTTCCCAGATCAGAAAATCTTTGGTTGTGTATATTTCAGTCTGACAAAGCGTCTTATTTTCACATGTAGATCTATATTCAAACGCATTTAATGTGAGAGATGATTCAAGTTAACTCCATGGTTCAAAAACACAAGACATCCTTGATAGGACGTGTACAGCTCAACCAAGTGCAGTTTTTCTCTGTGCATGCCCATGCCAAAAAATATTTTGGTTTCTTGTCAGCTGTTACTTCCCTTCATTTTTAACTCATGCCTTAACTTGCAAGATCATTCTTCTGTTGGTAGAGACAAAAAAGTGACAAGATGTCGTATAGTACCACTGCTTTCCACACTGATGCTACAGTTCCAGCTGCATTATTTGCTTTGTGATATTTCAGTTTGCATTAAACTAATTCACTGCTCCTCTCAGAGAGGACCTGAGTAAAGCCCACAATGCAATGAATGGAGGAGAATTACTGAAATGGTCAAATGGAAAGCAAAGTACTTTTAAATAAAAGTACAACCTTTTCTTTTTTCTTTACAAAATTGTGCCTGCAACTGTAGAGCTTTGAGTACTTAAATGTTATACGCTGTTCTACTCAGCTTTCTTCTATAAAATGCCATTTCATTAAAGAAAAGAAATCAAACCTCAAAATGGCAGCAGGTGATCTTGTTACATTAGAATAGCTTTTCAAGTAGCTTTATTCTTAATTCTTACGTTCAGATGTACCTGCTCTTTTCTTTCAAGGGACATAAAAAATGAAGATTGAACTCCCTGAATACAGTCTGTAACATTCAACATATGATAGCTAGAAGCTATTATTTCAATATTAATTAGGTTTTTGGCAAGCATTAGGGACTTATAAACTTCAGGTATGCACATTCTTGTTCCTTGCATTCCCTTTGTGCATTTAATATGTAAATTACATTTTCATGAAATGGAATTTTATGACTGAAAGATGTATAATTAAGATTTGAACAGAACTGTGTTCAGTTACAGATAATTCATGCTGACTAACTAGAGGGCATTAATACTATATGAATTTGTGTTGTATTTAGCTTTGGAAATATATTTTTCAAAGCCTTGAACAACTACCAATTCTTGTAAAATAAGAACAATATAATCTGAATTTTGAGGTCTTATTCTAATGACATAGCTGATCATCACAGATAAAACAGATACTCAGCAGTGTTGATACTAGAATCAAAATTTTTTGATTGAAGAACAGGGAAAAGACAATGGTTAGGCAGAATACACCACAGTATATAGAATAGCTTCTGTAGAAAAACTTTGACAGAAAAGATAATTTCACTTGGGAAAAGTACCTTTTATTGGCTTAAAAGCCAGACAGAAAGAAATTTGTCATTTTTCTCTTTACAGCTAGCAAAAAAAAAAAACAGAAAAGAACCAGGAACAACAACAACAACAACAACAACAACAAAACCCACCAAATAAACAAACAAAAACAGAAACAAAAAAGCCAAAGAAAACCACCGGAAAACTTTATGGAGTTCAAAGCATGGAAAAAAACCCAATTTTTCATCAATTAACTGTTCCTTGTTTTATAGGTGTTTGTTTCCTGCAAATGTGAGGAAAATTGCAATTGCTTTTTTAATGACAGAAGGGTGAGCCATCTGCACTTGCAGTTGAATATCAGATGTGAACAGGTGGTTGCTGTGAAAGAGTTTGTATCTACTAAACTGATACTGTAACTCATTATGCAATAGCATCTTCAAAGCTTTTAGTCCATTGTAGACTCTACTACATTTTTCACACAGCTTAAAGAAAAATTTCTAAATACTTTGTCATTTTCTCTCCACTCATTTGGCCTGTACACTAGAGCATGAAAAAGGATGGCTGATTACATGTTGTTGCTGGGAAAATATGTCATTAGAATAAATGTATGAAATGTATATCTATATGAAAGTATAGCAGAAAAGCAGGTCATCTTCTGTATTTTATGGCTGTGTGCTAAGATGGAATAAAGTATCCTTACAAATTTTACTACTCCTGAAGACTTCAGTGGTTGCAATCCTAATCTTTTTTTCTTACAAGTCTTCTTAAATTGTCAGCATATAATTTATTTTAGAATATCACATGCCAGGTTTTGAAATCCAAAAAAAGGTATGGAGGTATGACAAATTAGCAGGGAATAACATATTATGAAAACATATCAGGGTGAAGTTTTGATGTTGTTACTATCCACAATATAACCTGTATGTACAAAGGTGCCACAATGTGATTTTAAGCAAGGGCTCTGTGTAAAAATATATTATTTTTCAATGAAAGAAAAGCCAAAAACCCAGACCTGAAATTTTTCTCTGATAAGGTTGCAATGTTTTTACCTTAAAATCATGCATCTTAAATATTCAAGTCTACAAAAAGAAATCCAGCAGTTATTTATTTATTTATATTTTATTACAGCAGTTATATTAATGTACAAGTCCCAGCCACTCTGATTTATCATTTCAGTCTTACTAGAATGCATTTTCCATTACTGTCCTCTGTTAGTTTTAACAGCCCACAATACAGCTGAACCTGCCTTTACTAGTTAAAGTGAAATTGCTTCAAGTCTATTTTGCAGAATTAGAAGCAAAGTTTTCTAAATAAATTTTGTGTGGTTCCCCACAAATTCATCAGATTTGCCCATGTAAATACTAGACATGTTTACTTTGCACTTTGAGGGATCTCATAATACCTGAAAATGAAGGTAATTTCATTTTTTTCCTGCCCATTTCCCTTTCCTATTAAGAGCACATATATAGTCCAAAATGAAAACTTACTTGAGATTCTACTCTGCTCTTACAAAAAATAGACAATTATCTACTATTGGGTATAATAATATTCTACCTGTGACTGATTTTGTTGTGCCAACACAAGTGCATGAAAATGCATGCTAGCTCAGGAGTGTGGGAGCGCCTCTGTATATTGAATTGCCTCACCTATAAAAGTTTTCCACAAACCATAGACTTCAGAGTTCATGGAGAAAATAGACAAGTTACATTATCTTTCTATTGCTTTCTGTGTCTTTACCTGAGTAAAATTCTGGATGCTGCTGCTCTTAAGAGCAAGGGTTGCTAGCCTGTGAGTGGGCATCTCCAATATTAGTGTTGTAATGGCAAATTTTAACTAAGGAGTAAAGGTCTTCTTTTGTCTTTTTGGATTTCCATTATTCCTGTGTGAAAACTAATAAAATATCATCACAAATGTATAAGGAATACTTCAAAAATAAACTATATAAGTAGGGAAAGTTCATTGTATTTTATCTTCTGATGAAAGATGGAATTAATAGTTTTACCCAAGTTCTCAATATAACAGTCTAAGTAAATCCCAAAAATCCCTGCTCTGCAACTCTTTCAAATTAAAGTAACAAGCATCAAAAATAACTGTTCTTGTAAATGATGCTACATTCTAATTTAAGAAGAGCTTTTCTGGAAATCTTCTTCAAATATAAACTATAAACCCTGTTTAATTTTAAATATTTTATGTATGAGACTATCATCTCCGTGCATTAGAATCTCTTAATTTTTTCACAACATGGTTTGCTTATTGTGAAATACTTTCATACATAATTCCATGTAGAGAACCCAGACATGGTTTCAACTTTTTTATGTTCCATTTAAAATAGCTAATTACATTACAAATTCTGGTACATCAGTAGCAAGAGGTAGAACAGAAAAGTTTATTTCCAAAGATCTTGTTTATGATCCTGTTATAATTTTGTTTTATTTCTTCTTTTTCAAAGCAGAAATTTATGGGATATATTTCAGCCCAGTCACTAGAAGTTTAAACATAAATTTATCAAGGGTAGAATTAAGGCAACTCTACAAGTATCTAAATCTAATCATGTTAGAATAAGTATAGTTCATATGATGCTTTAAAAAAATCTAAACACGCCTGATTCATTGATCACTTCAAGAAGACATATGATAATACAGTGAGCAGACAGAAACAATTTGTATCAGCTTTTGATGTCTTTTAATACAATAGAATTTTAAATGGGATATTCAAATGTGTGTGAATCCTATGTGCTATTATATGTCATCTGTGGTGATTCTGCTAAAAATAACGGTATTTATCTGTACTGTAGAAATAATAATTTTTTTTAACATCACAACAGTTATGACCAAAACTAGTTCAAAGGTTTTTCACTGCCAATAATGAATGGAAACAGGAGCTTCATGCATTATAAATGCTTGGGCATCTATTTTAATTCTGCACAAAACCACTGGCTCCTGGCTGTGAGTAACCAAGGATGACACAGTGCATGGCAGTAGGCTGACTCTAACTGGTGCTCACTAGAGTGCCAGGAATAGCTCAGCACAGCGACAGGAGACCAGTTTGGCCTAGACACACTGTACTTTGGAAACATTTCAGTGCCTGCTTCCCACTGTCTCATAGGCACAAGACACTACAGATCATCTGCTCCTGCCTAAGGCTGATAATGAGCCAGAACTAGGAGGCACGATTAGTTGTGTTTTGCCTGTGTTCTAGCCAGGATCTGTTACAGGAGTGAGTAATCACCAATTAAGATGCATGAGAAAATTTCTTCCTGCCTCTGATCAGCACGAGCACTCACGATTGAAAGGCATCAAACATCCGCTCCTGGTGATAAGTATGCCCACACAAACCAGATGATTTTTGCTCTACTGGCTTCCATCCCCATCCCCTTCCTTGTCCTGATGGAACTGAAAAGGAGGCTTGTTCACAATGGAGATTCATCTTTGGGGTGTTCCTGTACAGCTGGTACAGTAAGGACCTTCAAATACCTCCTCTAGGAGTAGTAAGACATGTCTACTGAAATCCAGAGTGACAGAGAAGGGTGTCAGACTTAAGATCCCCAGAGAAAAGTCTCTGGGGTAAGGCTTCACAACATGCAGGGAGCTGTAGCCAGGAGACCAGAACCAGTCTAGAGAAAATACAAACAAAAGTGGTGACAGATGAAAGAGGATAATGAGAACGGTGCACTCATTGGAGGGTCAGGTCTGAAGTAGAGACTGTATGGGCTTATCCTCCCAAATTTTTGCACAATAATCTGGTTAACAGAACTAGATTGGCATAGCAATTCCTGATTTGCTCTTTGCACAAACACCCTCTAAGTGAAAACTTATCAGGTTTGTGGGCTCCTGTTTCTTGACACTCAAAAAGAGTAAAACAAGCTGTGTGTGTGTTCTGCCCAGCTTAAGGAGAAATGATATGATAATATTCTAAAAGGTATCTGAGCATTGAAGCTATCTAGAAACAGTTTTTCAGGGAGATACACATTACTTTAAGCCAGAAAATATTTCTATTTTTTTCATAATATCAAAAATAAGTGACTGCTTATGACTCAAGGACACTAATTTAAAGTCTGCAAATTTGTAATCTTGTTTTTAGACTCAAATCTGTTGCATTTGAACCACAAGAAAAGGAGGTAAATCTGAATAAGTGAAATCTCTTTGTTCTTCAATGGAGATTACAGTGTCAGCTACCAGAGAAACAGGTTAGAAGCAGCACTGAAAACCAGACATATGAATGTATGCAATTTCTATTAAAAAATTTGCATTCTACCAATTAATTCATCCTCTGTTTTTACCAGCATCTGGGTAAAACAGAATTATTACAAGTATCATTGTTTAAAGACTTATTGGCTGTTTTAAACAAAGGGATTTGCACTCTCTGTTAGGAAAAGTACTTGAGCAACAGCAAAGTTGTCATCATACACAATGACAACTTCCAGTATTAAGAAATTTTAAATCCTTGGAGATTACAGTAGTGTAAATATTAGGCCTCAGAGTTACTTCTGAAGCAGAAGCATGACAGGCACAAGAAAAAATAAATAATGTAAATTTTTTTCACAGGAGTTGAAATAAAAAATCTCAGTTTATAGAAAATTTGCATGCTTACAGCAAATATGTCAAATAGATCTAAATCAAGATCAGCTATTACATGTTGCCTCTGCAAAATGATAGCGTCTAATATCTAAAATAGCAAGAAATTTTCTTTTATGGTTCATTTATGAATTGAAAAATTCTCAGACTCCTTGGAGCACTTCTTTTTTCCCAACAGTTAAAAGATTGAAAGGGAAAAACCTGTGGATCATAAGCGCTTTATTGTATCCTAGCAGAATCTTTTGCACAACTTCTCTACAGTGAGGCTCTATTCCTTACAAATCAAACATAATTATTTTCATGATTTTAAAATTTTATCAGTGGATCAAAGTGGTGGTAAACTTTCAGATAACCTCTTCTTATCACAGAACACCTTAATATCTTATGGAGCATATTTCCCTAGTGTGTCTTCTTTAATTTCCCACTAAAACATTACAGAAAGATCTTACTTGACTATTCAAAGAACAGATAATTTGGGTTTTTCTTTTCAACTCTCCAAGTTTTTTGAAATAAATCTACCTTTGATAACTCTGAACTCTTTTCAGAATGAATTTGTGTTAACAAAGCAACAAATTCTGCTTTCTCAAATGGTTTCTTGTCAATGCCAGACCAGTCAGAAGGAAAGTCTCAATATTAATGAAGTTAAACATGGGGCTACATATGATCACTTTTATTTGGAGGGAAACTCTACATCAATTTGCAAGCTGTATTTTGCTATACAAGTGATCAGATAATAGTGATAAGCTGAGATGTGGCAAAGCAATTATAACTTCCATTGGGCACTACACCAAGAGCAATATTCTTGGTGCTTAAATTGAAGAATAAGAAGCTTATACTTATATACTCAGTTAGTTGTACAAATTCCAAATGAAAGAGATACATAGCATATATATTCAGAAACTTTTAAATTTATTAACTCAAGCATTTCAAATCAATGACTACTAAAATTTCACAACTCAGCAGCCTTTTCTGTAGAAAATCTGCAGACTTTTGACTGAAAGCAAGCCCTATTTGCTAATACTATTCACAGAATTATGGAACAGCTTGGGTTGGAATGGCCCATCTCATTCCATGGGCAGGGACACCTTCCACCAGACGAGGATGCTCAGAGCCCCATCCAGACTGGCCTTGAAGGTCTTCAGGGCTGGTGAGCTCTTCTTTCTCTGGAATTGGGAGTTCCAGTTTCTCTGGAATTGCTCTACAATGTCTAAATAGTTTCAGTGCAGATCACAGAGACCTTGGACCATAGCAATATATCAGACAAAAAGTAGTACTGGCCTACCTTAACTGCACAGTTAATGTGAGAACCTTCAAAAAGAAGGAAAATTTTCCAGAGACTTAGGGTAAATACACCTGAAGATTAATTTGGAATTCTTAAGTAATTTATACTTGTCTCTCTAATACCAACCTCTGTTTACCTTTTCAAAAATAAATATAAAAATATGAATTTTGGACTTTTTATATGACATGGTATATTCATCCTTCGGGATGATCATTTATCCATCATTTCAGATGTTAGAAGCAAATTAAAGAACTTAATTCATATTAAAGAGTTTTTGGATTTTATACTCACTGAGGCTTTTTTGTATGGATATAAATTACTATGGTAAGAACAATCAAGTTCAAGAGAAGCCTTCACTGATCTGACTTGGGCATTGCCATGAATACAGTAATTTAAATTAATAAATTTTACTACATTGATTCGAAAAGTAATAAGTAAAATAATACATTATATAGTAGCTTTAAATAAAAAATAAATAACTGAACATTTTAATAGACGTGCAAGAGTTTGACCAGCAAAAGTCTGCATTACCTTTAAAAAGTCTCAAAGCGCAGACAAGACAAAAAAAAACCCTAATGATTTTTTTTTCTCTGTTTTCTTTTCCTAGAACTAGCTAATTAACCTAAAAGTGTTGTTCTTTTCATTGATGGAGAACCTGAAAAACAATAACATCAGAGAATATTTACACAGTTGTTTGCTTGGGTGTTGCTTTTCAGAGCTTGCTCTCGGTTGCTGCTCTATTATCAGGACACAGATCTCTGCTAAGGATCATCATAGCAATGCAATCTTTTAAGGCATTCTGTTTTGAGGTGTAACAAGAAATGTCTCAGCACAAATCACAAACTGCTGTTTCAAAAAGCATTCACGGCTCAAGGCAGGTATTTCATAAGCCAGAGGGCCCCAGGCAGCTAAAGATTTATTTTAACAAAGAGCAAAGTGAACAGCTTCAAACAATTATCAACCCCACTGTCCAAAGTGAGCATACAGAGCCTCTGGTAAAAGAGCATGTCTTTTGAAACATTTCTTACACCGCATTGCAAGTACAAAACTTTTAAAGTAACCCAGTTCAGAGGTTCATCTAAGTTTTCCAGCAAAAGCTACCCTCTTTCTTAGCATCACCTAAGCTAAAGAATCAAAAATTTCATCACTATGGGATGAGAAATATTTTGTCCCGCACTGTGAGCTTTACAAATATTTTTTGGTAATCCGCTCTAGTCAGTGAAGTGTTGAAGCTCAGGTAGGTTGGAATGGACAATAGAGCAAGAAGAACAAGCCCTGGGTTTTGGAAGGATATAAGGATTCTCTGAGCAATAGGAATAATGACTTGTACTTTAAAAACAATTTTTGGGTTTTTGAATACGCTGCCAGGAGGCACATCCTACACATCTAGGGGTTTTTTTTGTTTTGGTTNTAATGATGGCCTTCAAGGCTTTTTCTCCAGCACTTTTTTAATTGGTAATTAGTTTAATAAGATAGAACCAAAAAAATAAAAACTAATCCAAATAATTCCAGTATAGGTTGAAATTAAAAGTTTCCATTTTTATTATAAAAGAGAACACATTTAAATTTCCAAGGTACTGATCCTAAGTGACCTCTGAAGCTGCTGCAAAGACTCCCTACCATTAAATTTAGTCAGGGTTTGAAAAAGGCTATTTCCACTTTACCTAAAAGAAACACAATGAAGCATGGAAAGTATAATGTAGTTATAATGAAGTACAACTAATGGGAGTCTATTTGTGTAATAGAAACAGAATTGAAACTAGATAAAGTGACAAAGAAAAAGCAATATCATACACCTCAGTTTGTGCACAAAATGCCCTTTTCCTCTGCAAGAAATAGGTTTTAGGTTGTTTTGTTTCTCTTAATATCAGTGAAATGTTTTCACTGCAGATGAAAACTGTGCTCCATGCTTGCCTAATGACAAGTGTATAAAATGATATCACAGTTTGCATTTGCCTGGAGGTAGCTGATCTCTGCTGAGTTTTCTGAAATATCTCATGAGTGCTAGTGTCAAACACCTTGCATAAGTCCAGCGCACACAGCAAATTCAAATATATAATCAAATAGCTTCTCCATTTACCTAGTCTGTATACACAAAAATGTTTTTGCTGCATGGCACCTGTGAAATTTTCTCAGTTTGCTAACAGCTGACTAAACTTAAAAAGACATATAATGTTTGCTTCCCATTCACTTAGAACTACAAGATGGCATTAACTTCACAACAGGGAATAGATTTTTCCTGTACTCTCACTACTCCAACCATTATCACCTTGGTTATGCACACCATGTTTAAAGGAAAAAGTGATTCTCATTATGGCAAAAGAACAAGAAGAAATATTGCTGTCAGATATTGGTATAAATTGCTCTTCTAATTCAAATGACCAGCAGCTAAAATGTTCTGTCCTACTGTCAGACACAGTCATTACGATTAGATCTGGGAATAATACCATGGACTTTCAGGTATTAACTTAAAATAGTCAACATCAAAATAAAATATACAATAAAATCTTTTCATATTTGCAGAATCTGGAAGTTTGTAGTAAAATAGTACAAAAGAGAAGGAAGCTTCATAGGCGAGATGATGAAATGATGCTTGAATTATTGATTTCAGTATAAACCACACCAAGCATTTGTGTGATTGTACACAAATAGCACAGTCTTTTTGCATTGTAAAAAGTTCTGAGTGGTGTTGTTTGTCTTCCCAANCAACAATCACTGAAGACTGCTAGAGAGTATAACTCATCACAAGGGAAATGACCATTCAGAATCTGAATATAAATAAATATAAATATATTTCTATTTATAAATNCCTCTGAAGCTGCTGCAAAGACTCCCTACCATTAAATTTAGTCAGGGTTTGAAAAAGGCTATTTCCACTTTACCTAAAAGAAACACAATGAAGCATGGAAAGTATAATGTAGTTATAATGAAGTACAACTAATGGGAGTCTATTTGTGTAATAGAAACAGAATTGAAACTAGATAAAGTGACAAAGAAAAAGCAATATCATACACCTCAGTTTGTGCACAAAATGCCCTTTTCCTCTGCAAGAAATAGGTTTTAGGTTGTTTTGTTTCTCTTAATATCAGTGAAATGTTTTCACTGCAGATGAAAACTGTGCTCCATGCTTGCCTAATGACAAGTGTATAAAATGATATCACAGTTTGCATTTGCCTGGAGGTAGCTGATCTCTGCTGAGTTTTCTGAAATATCTCATGAGTGCTAGTGTCAAACACCTTGCATAAGTCCAGCGCACACAGCAAATTCAAATATATAATCAAATAGCTTCTCCATTTACCTAGTCTGTATACACAAAAATGTTTTTGCTGCATGGCACCTGTGAAATTTTCTCAGTTTGCTAACAGCTGACTAAACTTAAAAAGACATATAATGTTTGCTTCCCATTCACTTAGAACTACAAGATGGCATTAACTTCACAACAGGGAATAGATTTTTCCTGTACTCTCACTACTCCAACCATTATCACCTTGGTTATGCACACCATGTTTAAAGGAAAAAGTGATTCTCATTATGGCAAAAGAACAAGAAGAAATATTGCTGTCAGATATTGGTATAAATTGCTCTTCTAATTCAAATGACCAGCAGCTAAAATGTTCTGTCCTACTGTCAGACACAGTCATTACGATTAGATCTGGGAATAATACCATGGACTTTCAGGTATTAACTTAAAATAGTCAACATCAAAATAAAATATACAATAAAATCTTTTCATATTTGCAGAATCTGGAAGTTTGTAGTAAAATAGTACAAAAGAGAAGGAAGCTTCATAGGCGAGATGATGAAATGATGCTTGAATTATTGATTTCAGTATAAACCACACCAAGCATTTGTGTGATTGTACACAAATAGCACAGTCTTTTTGCATTGTAAAAAGTTCTGAGCGGTGTTGTTTGTCTTCCCAAGTCAAAGTCAAATATGGTGGAGCCCAGATTTCTTCAGAGATGGCTGAACACCTGCCTGCCCATGGGAAGTATTGAATTAATTCCATATTTTTATTTTTCCTTTACTGCCTACACTGTCTTTAACTTAAGCCATGAGTTCTCCCACTTTTAGTCCTCTGACTGTGTCCCCCAGTCTGCCAGGGGAAGGTGACCAAGTATCTGTGTGGTACTTAATTCATAGCTAAAACCACAACAAAGGGAAAGATGAAGTGTTAACAGAATTAACACTGAGAGCTACACCTTGCATGAATACAGGGCAATTCCCATAAAAGATTCAAAAATGTATGCATCTGTTTCCTGGCACAGAGTGTGACCTAAAGTCCCAATCTCATCACCATTCATATTGTTTGAACTGTTTTAAAATAATCTTTTAACAATGGGCACCTTTTCAAGAAGTCAAGGATCTGGGAGACGACAGATACATAGATATAGATAATATAAATGATATAGATGATATAAATATGCATGCATGTATTTCAAACTGTAGAAACATAAACACGCGGTAGGGTGGGGCCTTGGGTGACATAACTTCTGCACCCAGAAGTTTGGTTTTGTCCTAGATTTCAACAAATCCCCATTCTATCACCTTTGATGAAAATGAGAATTTTGATTGTAATGGGGTTGCACCTGAAACTACCAGGTTATTTTAATATTTTCTCAATTAGTGAGACTTAATTTATAAAGTTTTAGAATCATTAAGGTCGGAAAGAAGCTCCAAGATGATTGAGTCTAACCTTTGACTGAACCACCTTGTCAATTAGACCATGGCAATAAGTGCCACATCCAGTCTTTCCGTGGACATTTCCAGATACTGACTCGACCACCTCCCTCAGCAGCCTGTTCCAGTGCTTCTTTCTGATGTCCATCCTCAACCTCCCTGGCAGCTTGAAGCCGTTTTCTCTTGTCCTGTCATGAGTTTCCTGAGAAAGGAGGCCTATCCCTACTTTTCCACAGCTTCCTTTGAGAAGGAAGAGAGACCAAGAGGCTCATTGTAGAGACCAATGAAGTCATCTCTGAGCCTCCTTTTCTCCAGGCTAAACATTCCCCAGTCCTTCAGCCACTCCTCATATGACTTGTTCTCTAGACTCTTCCCAAGCTCCATTGTCCTCCTCTGGACTTGTTCCATCACCTCCATTCCCTTCCTGAATGTAAAGGACCAAAATTGGACATAGTGCTCAAGGTGTGACCTCACCAGTGCCCAGTACAGGGGGACCATCACTGCCCTGCTCCTGCTGGCCACACTGTTGCTGATACAAGCCAGGATGGCCTTGGCCTCCTTGGCCCCTGGGCACAGCTGGCTCATGTTCAGCCAGTTGTCAGCCTGCACCCCCAGGTTTTTTCCTCTGGGCAGCTTTCCAGTCATTCTGTCCGCATCTTGTAGTTGGGTTGTCCGCCTTGGGTTGTTGTGACCAAAATGCAGACTTGGCACTTTGCTTATTGAACCTCATCCAATTGGCCTCAGCCCATCGATCCGGCCTGTACAGAACAAAGTCTCTGTCCACATCAAACGTATTTCTTTTAAAGGCTGTCTTCACAGTTTACTTCAAATGTATGGTTTAAATAACTGACTTTTTATGTGTTGCTGATTCTTGCTTTCGAAATGCAGTGAGATTTCAAAACTATCCAAACCATTTCCAAAAAGCAAAATATAGTTATCTTCTGCTAAGCGAATTAGGAATAGGTTTTAGGGGTGAGAAAATAACTTCTTTACAAGCACTTGAGTCATTAAGATAATCATCTTTCTTTCATACTTAAGTGAACACATCTAGAAACATTATTAATTTCCTTCAGAAGTTCTCACTAATTTGCAGATTGCTTTTGCACAAAAGGCAGCCATGCTGTAATTGGTAAATGTTCCTTAATGTTATCCAACTGCAAATAAAACTTCCACTAGGAAAATATAGTATAAAGAGTTCTTATATGTACTACAAAATACTGACTTTTTAAAAACTAATAATAGAGTTATTTAAACTGTCTTCTGCAGGAAAGTCCACATACCTAAATTGGCCCTCATTCTGAGTACCTTCCCCCAGTTTAGATACTAGGCATTATATTCTATGGTGTGGAATATCCCTTTGTCCAGTTTGTGTCATCCATCCCAGCTATGCTCCCTCACAAAAAAAAAAAAAAAAAAAAAGTCCTTGTTTTAGGGTAAACATGACTAAGGGGGGGGAAAAAAAAGCATCACCTTGTTATCAATATTATCCCCATTCTGATTTCAAAACACAGCACTATACTATCTGCTGAGAAAAAAAATTAACTCATCTCACCTGAAATCAAGAGGCTATTGTGTAAATCACCAACCACATTCTCAAATTAAATTGATATCTTCATAACAGTAATAAAAAGACATTTCTTTTCTGTGATCAAGCAACATGAAAATTATAACATAAAATGGTAATTTCATGACATGATCAAGGCCTAATTGCAGTACAAGCTAAGGAGAAGGTCTTCAGAAACACAGAGAAAGGTTAACAAATGTAGCAGTAAAATGTAAGACAAGTGAGCCAATTATGATGTCCATCTGGACAGAATCAGAACTGGAAGCTGAAAAATTTCACTAGTAGACATACTGTCTGAAGACAGGTGGGACAAATGAGATAGAAATGAAGAGGAGGAAAAAAAAGAATGGCGGGATTTTTGTCAGGTAAGAGAAATTACTAGAAAAATTATAAGTCCTGTAGAAGTTGATTCAAAATAGAGAAACCCAAGAAAGAGAACAAATATTGGTGTTTATAAGACTCTTCCATATGCAACATAAACAAGTGTTTGTTCTTGTCTCAGTAGATCCTCCACAGATAGTATTTTAGAGTAGCCAATTCTCCAGTATAAGTTTGTAAAGAAGCCAAATGCACAAACAGCATAATTTACATCGTAAATTTTGCCGCACTTTCAATCCCAAGTGCACAAATAACTTGGGTTACACCATAAGCCTGGGAGCATTCAACAAGATTCAAGATTCACAAATGCTGTAATTTATTGACTACTATGACAGAATAAGGGTCAAAAGTTGCTGCTGACAAATCCTCTGATGTTAGCATAAGCAATTGTATTTCTGCAGAATAATGTTTACCCAATAGATGTTCCTGTGGGAGGAGATGAGCACAGCCCTTTCACTTTCCCAGGAGACAAACTAGAGTCTCCTCTGATCTTCCTCCTCTCTTAAGTTATGCTCATAATGATTTTTTGAGGGTGGGGAAAAGACTTCAATTCATATCATTTCATGGTCAGGTGGAGTTTGAGTGAATTCCCTCATACATGCCAAACATACAGGTTTTACTTCATTAGCCTTTGTGGGTAGTGAAAAGTAAAATGTATTGTCAAACCGATGATGCAAAGTTCAACTTTCAGTCACTATTTGGGTCATTCCTTCTTCTTAATTTCTCTTACCTACATAGTTTTAAACAGACCATGACAGCAACACCTCTATGCTGCTCCACTCTCTGTTTCATGTGTCTCTTAGGGCAGTGCACCAAGCTTAGTGTTCCTCATCATAATGTGTGCACAAAATTTATCCCTGGTGAACTATTACCAGCATAGGTGCTGAGCTTTATCTTTCCCAGCTCATTCTTCCACAGCACTTCACAAGCTTTCAGCACAACAGGATGAAAAATAAAAATCAAGATGTTCAGTGCCTGTTCTGTACAGGTAGCTGAAAGACTACTTTATCAAAACTTTCCATATGAAGTACTTAAATTATGTTTTGCCTTTGTTAAGCAAAAAAGAAGTTGGATTATACTTATCTTTTCTAGCTTCTCTACTAATTCACTGGTTTTCTGGAAAAGTGTCCTGTGATAAAATCTCCATCATTTCAAAATCACTGTTCAAATCAGGAAAACCAAAGCCTATGACACAGTAAAAATATAAATTATGTCACTTGGTTGTCTTGGACAACTATTTGCATTTTGTCCCCTTATTTCTAAATAAGAGGAAGCAGAAAACAGTTGACAGTGTGTCAGACGTGACTGGAACATACAGTATGTTTATTTTCAGTCTTTCTCTGCCCTTTGTTGAAGGATAAAATCTGACACATGAAATACACGTTCACCTCCCCCACCTGCTGAATTGTGATTCAACAATTGTGGTTCAAGCTTACTGACATGCTTTTTGGATCTGAAGGAAATCAGGAAATCTTACTAATGTAGAACTAAAGTCTGATTTGCTGTTAGATTGCCAGAGCAGTTTTATTTGTGTTATACTGATGGATGCAACTTTGCAAACTCTTGAGTACAAGTGATGTGCATGAAGGAGTCAATGATCAGCATTCAATAATTTGGGACACACCAAAATCAGTACATTAAAGCAATACATTCAATTGTTCATTTATTCAGCCTCATTTTTTAAAGTATAGGATCCTCATCAGCTGTTTTTTAATGTAAAAGTGTCACTGCCATTAAAGGCATTTGTCCTTTTTTCTTATCTAGCACTAGATAATGCTCAGTGAGGTAATTACAAATTCAATAAAACTTTAAAGGCAATTAGGCTCTTTTCAAGGTGCACTAGCTCTTATGAATCCTAAATAACGGCAAAATTATTGCTAAAGACAAAACTTCTATACCATCATTATTCTTAAAATGTCAAAGGTTAGGTAAATGACCCAGAGAAAAATCTCTGACCAGGACTCAATCTTCCAGATTCTGCAGGACTGGCAGCACATGAATTTGCTAACCATTATTTTGTACTTGTTACATGCTTGTTAGAAACCATTACCAAGGTTTTGTCTAAAAGCATTCTTCGAAAAGAAATAATCCTCCGTGACACAACAGAAAATATTAAAACAAGTAAAATCCAGATGTTATTTCTTAATGTCATAATCAAAATGAAAGGCATTGTTCTAATGTTCTTTATTAAATAATGAAAAAAATTTCACTAAAACTTAGAAAAGAAAGCAATTTCTTATGAAAAGTATTGTCATATATTTTGCTTTGAATTTGTGTATACTTTCTGGGCACAGCACAGTTTTTCAGCTAGAAGTAATTGTCTTAGTAAAGTGTCAGTTTTTAAGCTGAGTATAATTCTTCAATTGCCTGCATAGGCTAGACACTATCTCTTTTTCTACAATTTTATGAGTTTGTTGGAATTTCCTAGTAATATGTCTTACTGATTACTCTTTTTAAAAATTATTCTTTGCTAATCTCTTTAAAAGATTTTATTTTCCTTTACATATTACCAATGCTTTTATTAGCAATGTAATGGAAACTTTTGAAGGGAGATTTTGCCTGAGATCATATCAAAGAAGAGAGGCAATTCAAAAATAACTCTTTAAGAGTTACCTATGAAAGAAGAACAAGAGATCCCTAATCAATTTAGTTATCTGGGATAAATAAATATTGAAAAAATTTAAATTAAAAAAAAATAAGGACAAAGTATTTCTAATACATGCCTGGGGTTTGTATATGTGCACTCATACATTTGTGTATGCATGTGGATATGAATGTCTACACACATTTTTGATTTAAGGGAAAAGTGTCCCAGCAAAAGGGAAAACCTCTTCATCAACCAGAATATTAATTTGAAATCAAGAAGCAGGGAACAAAGAGGCACGAGAGAGCCACAGTTGGGATCACTGGAGGAAAATGAGGATGAGCTCCATGAAAATAAAAACTGTACACAACAAATGCTTACATGAAATCAAAACAGATTTGAGGCAATTTCTTTTAAACTATAAAAATACAGAAATGGATGAAAAAGGTTGAGAAATTTGCTGAAAGTACTGAGAATATTGACTCTATTTCACCAAGACTTTTTGCACTAGAACTGAATACTGGATACTCACATTTTTAAACTGTGCAACCATCAGTCAGCTACAAATCAAAGGCGACACAGCTATGGTTATCACAGCACCGAATCCGGGTTAACAAGCACCAAGACTGGCAGCGACCACCACCTTGAGAGCCCTAGGCTGGATCAGCTCGAAGTTCACTTGCAAACATGGAGCAAAGGGCATGGAATCATAAACCACAGAATGGTTTGGTTTGGAAGGGACCTCTCAAGGTCAGCTAGTGCAACCTTCTCTCAGTGTGCCGTGACACCTTCAGCTCGATCAAGATGTCACCAGTGGCACGATGTCTGCACACTGATTCACCCTTTCTCCTCCATAATCCAAGCCAGTGAAAAGAACAGTAGCAACACTGACCGACAAAGAAAAGCACTTACAGCCAAATCTACTTGTCTTTTTAGGAGTCTTTATAAATCACCAAGAGGTGTAGCTACCACTGACTTGTGCCAATACAAAACTGTACTAAGACAAATTTAATACAACTGTACTTCTGCCACCTTGTATTTTGAATTAACATAAATTTTGCTGACCAAGACAAACACTGCAGTGAATTTCAAGCTAGATTGTCAGAGATGACTAGGAGCAGACAAATTTTACACAGGCAAATTCCATCAAGAATTCCTTTATTATGCAAAGTAAGGAGAGAAATCTTATCCAATATGTGTGACCTATTCTACCAAGCAACAAGGTTTTAAATTCAAATGTGCATAAAAGACACAGTACAATTTACTTTATGAGACTCTTAAAACAAATACTTGAAAATTTTATATAAAAATTTACAAAAAGTTGAGACTGTCTTTTCAGAAACATTCCATAAACTAAAAGATTAATGAAGGAATTGAATAAATTATTTGCCTTCAAAATTGTGAAAATTATTAAAGACATTACACAAATTTTAAGAGTAACTTTATTTGTCTACTAGTCCACACTCTGCTACATAAAGCTGATACTCAAGAACATGCCAGCTCTCTAAATACTGCTAATAGTAAGTGGAAATACTATACTATACAATCTACTTTTCTGTAAGGGCAGAGATGTTCTAAGAGTAGCAAAAGAATACATGAACATATTTTTTTAAAAAGAGTAATAAAATGGTTGCCATATGATTTACTCTAAATCTAACATGTTTCCAGAGGCTATCAAACAAATGAGAAGACAAGATTTCTGTCATAAAAGAATTAACCACTTTTTTGAAGAGTTCAGTGAACTGAAGCCTCTCTTTACAAGTGTAACACTGTTGAAACTTATAAGATAATAAGATATAAGAATATCTTATTACTGTATTTCATGTTGAAAGGAATGCAAACAAAGTACCAGAACAACCTCCCAGATAAACAGGCATTTTTCCCTTCTTTTATGGCACTTAGCAGTGAACTGTCACTTCAATATTGTATATAATTCAGGCCTTTGAAATTTTATTTGCCTTCATTTTTCCCCTGGATATTCTGTTTAATAAGGAGAAATTCAGTCCATAATGGGTTCTGATGACTCATGTTAGTAAAAAAAGAACCCATCATACAATATTTAACTTCATGTGACAAGAGATCCTCTAGGTGATCTAGAGGAATGTGGTCTAACAGAGAAAACCCCTGGATAGCTAAGTCAAGTTTACTGATTGCTTTCAATAAATGCATATATGAACATCAGGAAGCTGAAAGAATAGTTTTAACAGACTTGTCAAACAAGAAAAGTCATAAACCCCCCACTTACGAATAAATCTGCTAACTGTTAGAAAAACATTTCATATTGCTAAAATTCGGAATGTCCTTGAAACAAAAATATGTAGAAGGGGAAAGAAAATACCTTGAATATTTGCAGACTAAACTAACTGGTTGGCTATAGCTACTGATGGGGGTCTCATGATAGAGAGTGTTTTTAATTTCCTGTTTCAGTAGATACCTCACTGTGTTTCGTGGGGGTTTTTTTGGTTTGTTTTTGTTTGGTTTTTTTTGTTTTTGTTTTTTAATATGGTTTTTGAGATACTTAATATAGAGCTTTATCTTTATTTGATTCCTTGACTGGGCCTGTAATTAGCACAGCATACAAGTAATCTGGTCTCCTCATACTATGAGATCACTTTTCCTGGTACTGAGGCACTGAGAAACAGCCATAAACTATATTTCAAAATTAGCATAGAGAATATAGATTACTGTGTCTTGAAGAGTGTATGTCAAGGATATCCATTTAGTAGTGCTTTTCATGTGACACCATCAAGAACACATTTTGCAAAAGCAGATGTTTATTTTGATGATTTTTTTTTCAAAGAAAAAAGACAATTATGAACAAAATGAAATGATTGGTGACATAATTACAGAGCTGAGTTAAAGTTTGTTTTTTCTAGACTAAAGTGAACAGATGGTATGCAGATTACAGAGCAGATTTTAGCAAAATGAGGTGGCTAATTAGTTCACTGCAAACAGTACCTGCTTTCTAGAAAACATAAAGTCTGAGCTAGGGATCACTAAGAAGTTGGTCAATTTTATACATAATTCCATTCCCAGGTTACTTGACTGTGCCAAGATGTAAGAATATGACACCTTCTCCACCTATGGTGATGCCATAAATATCTGTAATCCTTTCAGAAATCTCAGGATACAACAAAAGTTGTAATTGTGCATTGCCAAGTAGTTAAGGCACTATTTTCACAAGCAGGGGTCAATGCTACTTAGATTCCATACACTGGCTTTTAAAACCAGCTAACATTACTGATGGATGAAGTTTGGCAAGAAAAAAATTCTATCTTGAGCAGTAATACTGCTAGAAAACTATTTAAAATCAATAGGTATATCCTAAAAGCTATGGTCCTACATTCTGTTACGTACTTAGCTTTACCAAATCACAGGAAACAAATGCTGGTGCTCTCCTTCACAGCAAGATTTTCAAGCATGACATCACTGATTGCCAGGTTTGTCTTCTCTGTAAGGAAAGCATGGTATATTTTGAGACAGAGGTGTGATTTTCTATATTTGCCCATGAGATTAAAGCTGCTCTATTGTCACAAGCAGAATTTCCTGGAGCTCTGTCAAAACAGTGGTGTGGTGCTGCAGCAGGGCTGGCCACCAGGAAGGGACTTTCCACTCTCTCTCTTTAGTCCAGAGGGAGTGGTGCTCTGGTGTACCCAGCAGCACCAGAGAGACATCAAGAAACCAGAGCGAGCTCTGCTGAGCAGCATCATGGTGGTCAGGGATGGAGCACTGGCCCTTTTAGGAGAGGCTGGAGGGCTTAGGGCTTCAGCCTAAATATATGGGTAGAAAAACCTGAGTTCTTGTATGAGTGTATGTATGTCTTCTTACATTATGATAGTTACACAAAATTCAGCCTAGCAATTTAAAAGAAATTGAGAAAATGTCTTTTTGAGCATGCTTCAAAGATCACTGGAAAGCAATAAATTACTGAAGCTGTTAAAAACTTTCACCTCTTCTTAACAGTTTAATGTGCCATTTTTATAATGATTATATGATCTCAGACTCATTCTTTACACAACTGAGGTCCAGCTATTTCTTCTAAATTTGACTCTTTTGTCAATTCACACTCAGTTTAACTGATTTCAGTTCTACAGTTAAAGAAATAACAGTTGAAAAAATAAACAAGGGACAAAATAGTTTATTGCATTTTTTCAGGCTCTCCTGTCCAAAGTATACCTTGTAATACTTTTTGTTTTGAAACAAATAAATCTGTTGTCAAATCACTGAAGTCAAATAATTCACCATGGACACATAGTGTTTGAAATGATGTTACATTTTTTCCACCCTCTTTCCTGGACATACTTAGATACGTAGTAACCACTTTATTTAAGCACAGTTAAAAATTCTCATAAATTTTGATTAGGTCATCACACATATTTCTAGTACTACTGGATTTGCACACAAGTAAAAGATAAAATCTTAGACAAAGTCACCAAAGATGCTCACAAACATGTATCCAATAAATTTTTCACTTAATACACTTTTTGAAAGAAAGTTGAGAACACTATTAGGCTGCTCTCTCATCAGCTGCTGCTAAGGCTTGGCCTTCTGTCAGCACTGGCATGAGATTTATTAAAGACCTTAATGGGAAGTTTGTGATTTGCTGTTTTCATGCTCAAAATCACACAGGGGATGATCAGCTGCAAGAAGTAAACACCTGTCCAAGGTTGGATGTTTGCAAACTTCAAAACTTCCTAGATCTGAAGGAAATAGTCCTCCCTTTTCTCAAGATGAACAAAATGTTACACTGCAGATGAAGAAATACTCATCTATCAATGAGCTCTTCTTCCTAACACAGGGTGTCATATTTTGACTCCAGTTGTCAGCTAAAGATCACGCAGCCACGCATGCATCGGCCTCCAGGAGGATGGGGGAGAGATCAGAAAAATAAAAGTTCATCTTATTTAGCCTGAAAGAATACAAAGATGGATTTCTGTAGCCAGAGACCAGTTCAGCAGACCTAAAGCTCTGATGGAATTAGAATCTTGCTTGTTAAATCTGATTTCCCTTTATGACAAGGTAACCCACCTCATCAATCAAGAGGAGAAGTGGCTCAATTTCAGCAGTTTTAGACACAGTCCCTCCCAGCATCCTTCTGAATGTGATGAGTGAGCACCTGTGGTCAGGCACAAAGGGTGACATCAGACTGGGGACCTGTCACTGGTGGGGTTCTGCAGGGTTCCATCCTCGGCCCCGTGCTCTTCAGCATCTTCATCAAAAATGGCTTGGACACAGGGCTGGGAGGGATACTCAGTAAGTTTTTCCAACACCACTAAACTGGCAAGAGCTGTTGACTCTCTCGAGGGAAGGGACAACGTACGATTATTAAAATCATATCTACTTAAGTAGCTTGTACAATAGTCTTTTTAAGCTGAAATACTCTCAGTAAAATGCATGTGTCCCAGGGACATATTTAGTGCCTTCTTTTTAGGCACATATGTGCATCTGTAGAACATGAAGACAGCTTTTCAATTAATATTCAAAATATACATTCTATCACATGACTTAAATTACTTCAATAACTAACAGTTAGTTGTTTTCATTCTTTTTTAAAGTAGAACAATTAATCCTTTCTTTCCTTTTACAGAAGGTGGCCTAAAATCATTAAACTCAAACACCAGTGACACTCAAACACCAGTGACACTCAAACAAATGAAGCTGCATCAGACCACGAAAACAGGAATTCCAAGTAAAATAAAAGCAGGACCTTTCTAGAAATATATGTGGGGAAACCAGAGAGACACAGCTCTACAGAGGTTAATTACTGGTTACTCAGACAGCTGCACATTTCAGCTGAGTGTATTAGTATGAATACATACTGTTTGACACACTGCTTGCAAAAATATCAAATAAGGTGAAATATCCCCCACAAAATTAATGTTGTGATTGAAAAACTGCTCTTCTGAAATGCAGTTTGGTCTATATCTTAATCTGAAGGGGCTCACCCCCTCACAAAATCCTCTACTGAAATAATACATTCCAAAGTTTCAGCTTATTCGTTCTTTAGAGTACAAATTTTTCATGCTAAAACCAAATGCAATACTGAACCAGTGTGTTGGGTTACATGTCTGTGTTAATGGTGTGGAAAGAAACATTAAAATAACCAACCAAAATAAGAAAAAAATTATTAATAATTATTTTACAGGGGAAGTTCACAGTTCAGAGTAGAAATAGCAAGTAAATAACTGCTTGGAATAAATATCTATTCATGTTCTTTCATAGTGTGTCTGTGATGACAAAATAACATTGACATGAATATGTATGTTTCTTTAACTATGCATTTGAAGAATATTCCTCAAGTAGCTTACTTCTGTGCCAGAGGAGATAAAGTCTCTTTTACCATTTATTTAACTAATGCTGAAGATCTTTCCATTTCTCCTCATCTAGACGACGAGATCATCATCATGTTACAACCACATTCTCTAGTAAATTTTGTCTGAAATAATTGTGACAGTCTATGAACTAATTCTTCTTCTGGAGGAACTAATGAAGGAAAGAGTCAGCCATCACAGAGTTTGGGGAATAAAGGTGATGAATAGGCATTCTCAACAGAGTGGAATCACTTGTGATTTTTAACCTCTGTTTTATAACCCACAGGGAGAAATTGTTCTAGCTAAAATATCTAAAATCTTTGAAGCACAGCTAGTAGGGAAAAGGACTGATACACTGTGTAAGAAACTAAAATAACCATGGCATGTGCCATGCAGCAGCTGTGTAGAAGACCCCTGAGAAAACTGATAAATTAGGATGTGACTTTTACAAACTAAAGCATGCTCTGACCACTAAACTCTATCAGGCATGGTCTTTACAGAGGTTATAAGCAGGGGGTTTTTTGTTTAATTGTTGTAGAGTATCACAAAAAGAGAGTAAATATAGAAATTTTTTTCAAAATGTATAATTTTATATTGAATTTTCCCCAATTAATGTGTAATCAAGATCAAAATCAATTTTCCATTGAATTTTTTTAAATTAAGCATCAGAATAGATAAAATTTCACAGTATATTTAATTCTCATTACTTTTAATGTAGTGTTTTCGAATTATTTCCACTAATATCTCAAATTTGAATGAAAAAACTCACATCTTTGTAATATGTGTTTTTTCATCACAAGATTCAGAGAAGCAGGGAGAGGGGAAAATCCAATTTCTAATGGAAAGTATGAGCTAGAAGTTTAAAGTTTTAACAAGTCAGTGGAGAACCAATGACAATATGCTACACAGTATAAAAAGTCTAGGAAGAATTACGGCAAATTGACTGAAATTAAGTAATTATACATTATATTATTTAAGTCAATACTTAAGTCATACAGAAAATGACGGACTTCATGACAAACACGTGAGTTTTTCAACGAGTAAAATATCTGGAATCATATATATCAAACTGAAGATTCTCTAAACTTCTTTTAAGAGGAGTAATTTATTTTTTTGAGGACTTGCCCTGTGAAGCCTTTAAAAGTTTGTAGTATTGTCAAATGAAAAATGGTCTAATGCTGAGAGCTCATTTGATTTCAAGAATATGGAGAAACGTGAATAGCATGGAAGAGTAAAGCCTCTTGGTTATAACACAGGCAAATGCCCATCCTTTCCAGTTTTATTTTGGTTTTGAGCATAGAAGATATGATGAGTGTATCTGTTAAATACTGCTGAATAAAAATGAATTCTCTTGCTAGAAATCTACTTGTGCTGTTCTAATCTACCATGGTTATAGCAGGTATATGTTATGGAGATAACCTCAAGAACTTTATTCTGAAAAATGATCATAGACCTCTCTTAAAAAAAGGTTAGGGTAAATTTGGAATATGCATAAAAATAACACTGAATATTAAAACCTTCCCCAAATGAGTCAAAATCAGCAATATGAAATATTATATTAGAAAAATATAATAGATATAAAATTTGTAATAAATGTTTTTATATAAGAAACATCATAGCAAAACTTATAATAGTCATAAAATCCAGGCATTTAATGATTCATTGTGGACTAGTGCAATCACAAAAGAATTTGTAAAAAAGTTTAAAATAGCACGGAAAAACCCAATTAGTGATTGACTCTGAAACTGACAACTAGATTAGCCAATTAAATATAAGTGTACACCTCTGGGTCACACACAGTTTAAATTCAGGAGGATTTTGGGAAGCCGGCCTCTTTCCCGCTGCATTGGAAGGGGTAAACTGGCCCCGGCTACCCCCTCCCGGGAATGCCGGGCCCGGCCTTTCCCGGGAAGGTGCCGGGACCGGAGACTCCCGGGCCGGGGAGGGGAGGAGAATTTTCCCCTTCCCGGCCCGGATCGGGTCTCCAGCGACTGTAAAACACTCCGCCGCTTCCCGAGCTACAGCGAGCGGGGGGAGAGGCTGGAGCCTCTGATGTGGAGCTCTGAGCTGGGCCCCCCGAGACCCGGGAGGGGCAGGAGCCATCCACGTTCCTGGCTCTTGAGATTCCCGGCTGGAGCCCCGATCTCTCCGGCGCGAGTTCCTCCCCCGTCTGCGCAGCCTTGACACCTTGAGCTGAGAGAGAGAGGACTTCGGACAGATTTAACTCTTTCCTGATACAGATGAGACTTTTTAAAAACCCTAATCCTCCTTCTGAGTAAGAAGAAGGGAGACTGGGTGAACGTAAAGAGGACAGAGCATGAAGTCAAAAGAGAAAGAAAGGAAGACTTTTGGAAGGACGGTTTGAGGAGATTGCTATTTCA
>VYXD01013509.1:554-27651 GCA_013397195.1 Hylia prasina
AAAAAAAAAAAAAAAAAAAGAGGTGGTGAATTTATCTGAGAATCCCTTGGGCATGATAACTATGCCTCAGTTGGCTTCTGATTTGATGCTGCTATTCAGAAAATTACAGACAGAAGACCACAGCCCAATCAAAAGTGTCCATACCCTCAGCATCAGGAGAAAAGAATAAAACTTTTTCACAATAGGGTGTTTCACAATAGGGTGGCAGCTGTCAGCACTACTTTGTGGAGCTCTGTCTTACTGGTTAATACTTCTGATTTTTAGGCAGAGAAATAAAATTAGTGTAAGAATTATGAAAGCAGCATCCTTACACTACCAGAAAGATAATTTGAGTAAGAAGACAGGCCATTGGGTATATGAATGACATTTTTGAAGGTATTTTTGGCATATTTGTCCCAAATGTGAGCTAATTTTTAGTTTGAGTAAGGACATAATCATGGGTTAATTATAATTAGCATACTTCTCTTTTGTAAGTAATGTCTCCTGCATGCATAATCTGCACTACAGTTCAAAAAGTTTGCTTTAGCAAATGAATTAACATGGAGAGGCAACATAACTCAAGCCATCTAAAACGCAAAAAGACAGATATTTTCACCAAGATGAGCCCAGGCTAACAGATTATTTTACCCAGCTTCTATCTCAAGTTTTGCAATGCATGCTGACTTCATTTCTAACTCAGATGGGATGCTACTGCTGAGCAGTGGGCTATTTTATGGATAGATAGCTGGCTGTGTTGGGGAAACCAGCAAGCTGAAGGCCAGAGAAGCAGAGATGCTCAGATAGAGACTCTGATAACATATGTGGGATTTTGCAGACTAAGTTTTGGTGAAAACTGTGGCAGAAATGAAAATTTCAGGTAACACAATTATTCTTATGAGGAACAAAATTACACAAAGTGAACTGTGTAATTTACACAAAGTGAACTTCTCAGGAAGGATCTGAGGATAGTACTGCTCAGTTACTGCAGAGAGAACACTAGAGAAGGTATTGGAAAAGAAGGTGGTGGTTCTTGGTTTCCCATTCCAACTCTAGACTGCAAATCAGAAATATCTCAAGATAGTAATAATTGAGAACCTAAAAATTTTCAAAATTCTTTGTAAGATATAAGAGTGATACTTAAGTAGAGCTTAAGATGTTCAAAATACATTTTAAGATATTGGTCACAATTTTCAGGCCCTGGATGTTTTAAATAAGTGAAACAAAGAGTTTGGCTTTTCAGCTATCTCCATAACACATTCTTAGGTTGTATTTTTTTTTTTTAAACAGCATGATGAAACAAAGGAATTGGTAAATGTTGAAATCCTGGCTATATCTTAAAGAGAGAGTGTATTGTTTATTTTGTAACTCTCTGTTTCAGTACTAAAAAGAAGGAAGCTAGAATAACATTACATTTTGAGTTTTCTGGGTTCATAATGAAGTTTCTAAGCTATCAAAGAGACAAGTGAATTATATCTGACAAAGAGGTAAAGAAACTACTGTATACAACAAGTAAGCACATACCAGCTTGATAAATTTTACTTTGCATTCTCAAGTTCAGATTTTTCTTTATAAACCTACTTAGAAATCCAAACAGCTAAAAGATTTTAAAGACTCACCCGATACAGTTTGCCTGTGTTCTTTCTGAACTCCCACATATTTTGAAGGTATGTTTGCTTTTTTTGTCCAGCATTTTTTCCATTGTGGTTCTGTGTGTGTTTTGAGTACCACATAGACTAGAGGCCTTTTTGGAGCTTCTTTCCACCTGTACATCAACCTCCTTTGAAATGAGCAGGATTGTACTCTGAGCTTTAAGCATACAGAAAAGGGATAGCATGAAATACAAATGGTTAATTTTTTAGCCAGTGATTATTTCCCTTTTAACACTGCTTTTTTTCTTTAATCTGTTATTAATTTCATCCCTAACCTTGCTCCTGAGATCACTTATTACCAGTGTAAAACAAGACAAGATGACTCTGTCGTCTACACTGTGATTTTTGAGTTAAACTACTTGGATAGGTTATGCACAAGGTACTGTTCCATAGGGTTTATTAAAGGAAATTGTGTTAGCAAATATGTCTGTTTCATTTGATTCTGAGGAATAATTGGTTAATGAGGGAATGATTGCTTTGTTCAGACATGATTACTGAAGAAATGTTTGGTCCATATGTTGCTGAATAATGTGAAATTCTCCAGTGAAAGGGGACAATGATCAGAAGATATAAGATAGCTGGAGAATATATTCCCCAAAGTGTTACACTAGTATTTGTTAACAAGCCAACTCTAAGGATAGAGTTTCCCTCAATAGGCATGGAAGTCCAAAATACCTAATTTTTCAACATTTTAAGATTTAAAATGTTGAAAAAAACCAGTAGGTAATTTCCTTTGTTTTTCTTAGATCAAAGAACTATATCTTCCTCTGATAAACAATGTGACTATCACAGCTGTTTCTCCACATAAACATGATGTTAATTTGTTATTGTTGTCTTGATGGGCATGTATTAATACAACTATATCTTAAAAATAATCCCATCCTTCTCTGCTGCTTATTAGTTTATTTTACCATGAAAGTTGAGTGTATTGACACTGACATACATGCAGTGTGCTTGCATGTGTGCATGTACACGTGGGCACAGGCACATCATAGCTGGTGTGCATTGTAATTCTTACAGTTAATTAAGAATATTCAAGTGTTTTCATTATTCAGAGTCATCTTCACTTGCTTAGAAATTTCTTACTTTACCTCTGAAACTTGGTGTGCTTGCTCGAAATCAATAGGTGTCTTTTTCCTGAATATAAAAATATCTGCACACCTCAAGAGATTAATGAAATGTAAGCAGGTAGGTAGATAGGTAGATATGGCAACACTTGCAAACTAACAGAAGATACTGAAAATTTCAAAACTGCCAAATGCTAAGGATGTAGTTCAGGAATACGTTCAAATGGATCTCGGACTTGAAGCCTGTGGACAATCCTGTTGAGGACTAGAAATTTAGAATTTAGGGTTTTAGTGTATAGTAATACACATGAGTCAAGATGGAAGATTTTAGGTATTGTCTTTGTCCTTCTTCACCTTCTTCCTTTTTCACAACTCTGAGTTTTCTGTACTGGGTGAGAGAAGTACACATTGAGAGTTTTGGGTAATCATAATTGGATTGGAAACTATAAATAATATAGAAATCAATGTTCAACTCTTTATTGGATAATTAGAACTTAAATACCCTTAAATAGACACCATTTTAGCTCACTTTCTCAACTTGTTAAAGAGAGCTCATATCTCGTGAGTTTGTAATAGATAAAGATAATAAATTTTAGAGTAAGACTTCAAAAAAGTCTCCTAAATTTTATTCACCCTAACGTTAGAGCAAGAAAGTACCCAGCATTCCCACACAATCCTACAGAAGCTTATGGCAGGTAAGACAGCCAAGCAGTAGCAGATCAGATGAGGGACCCACAGATACAGATCTCTGAACTTTCAGAAATGCTGGAGTGCTTGACTGCCGCTGATTTAACTAGAATTAAACAGCTCAGTGCTGCTGAAGCTGCCTCTGGCATCTAGCTTTCAGCTTCTGCCAATTACCCTGAAAAGTACCTTGGACCAAAGTGACTTGCCCAAGGTCATACACAAATATGTGGTCTCTTTTCTAAAGTTGAAGGAAGGTTTAGTAGTTATTTCATTTTAAAAAGTTATAAATTTAAACAGTTTTTGCTGTCCATTTCCTTTTCATCCAGTTAAGTCTTTTATCATATCTGACTACAGACAAGGAATATTCAAAATAGCACTTCATGGTGTCTGCTGGAACATTTCTTGTTTAATTTTCTGTAAGCAACGTAGTTGCTATTTGCCAATTCAATCCCCAGGTAGATAGCTTTCATGAAGTTGAAAATAAATGTTGTAAATGCAACATCTGTCAACACTATTATTTTCTAATAACATTAATAGGCAGATGCTTTTAGATGACAAAGCAAAGTGTATCAGTTCTGATTTGTTCTTTTGTCCTGAGCTGAACTTACGGTCATTGAAAAGTACTTACCCTAAAAAGTGTCTCAGCACAAGCAATAATTCACTGAGTTCAGTAATATGAGATTTTTCCATGCAGAAAAGTATCATAAAGGCCAACTACTCACAGAAAAAAAAATGTTACTGCATTGTCCAAAAACATACTTATGTGGAGGAAGATACCCTCTCCATTGGCAGGACTGGTAGTTCAATCTACATATAGTTTGCACAGAAGTACTGTGCCAATTCAATTACCGTCTGATTAATGAAGTGTAGCAGGTTTATTTCAGGGGTCTAGCTAGCTATTAATTAGCATATTGGGGCCTATACTCTACTGTTTTGCCCTGATATGCTTTGAAAAATCCCAATGCAATTAAATAAACTCTAATATGCTTTAAATAGTTACTTGAGAAAACACATTCAGATTTTTTTAAAACCCTTATGGGATTTTTAAGCACATCCAGATTTATTGTAAAGCATCTGAAGTTCTTTGTAAACACTATTGTTGTGTTGGTTTGTGCTGTTCAGCAAAACAGCATTCCCTTTGCTTTAACAGAAGACTTCCTCTAACGCAAGAAGCTGGTGTTATTTCCTTATGGTGCCCTGGAGCAAATAATGAGGATGCTGGTACCCCCCAAATCCCACTAAAGTTGCTTGCACTTTTCATGATCTACCTAGTTTTTGTTGGATTTCTTCACTTCAACAGTATTTTAATTTTATTTTTTTTTTTCCCTCAAGAAGATCACTGCTAACAGTGGAAAACTGGAAAGCTTGTTAGCATAGGGTTTGAGGTCAGGCAGTGGAGAGTAGGAAGCACCACATTGCCTAAACTAGAAGGAGCTGAACCCTTTCTACCCTGGACAGTAGCACAGAGTGCTAATAAATGCACTATATGTTCCTCGGGTCAAAGGGATTGTCTGAGCAGGAACATTTCGGCGCATACTGATCACAAGTGGGCTGGAGAGATGTTTTATTCAGAGCATTAACTATTTAGCATCCTTGCAGCCTGGGAGATACCGGAGTGTTAACAGACATATGGAAATATTGGTTAGATATGTCTCGTATTTATAAATTTTAGTACTCCTCTGACTTCATATAGTTTCATGGCTTCCAATGTGTCACAATTGACGTACTCAGTTCTGTATCCCAGGCACTACATGGACCAGTTTATGCTCTTGTCAACCCCCTCTCTTTCACTCCCTAGACTCTTTCTCCCACTTCATCTGGACCTCAAAAAGCTCTCAGATTTAGTCTGCTATTCTCCTTTATCCTCTGCTTTAACACTTATAAACCAGTTAAATCCCTTATCCCCCTTTTTCCTACAAATATCAAATTAAAACACATTTTGCTCTGGAGGCCTCCTTTTGTTTGCCTACTCAGCAGTGATGCCTGCATGCTCCATTGCCTTGTGTTTTCTCATGCCTGGGTTAAGTCCTGTGCTCTTAAAGGCGCCTTTTTGCCTCTTAAGAAGTTCGTGGGATCCGGGCCATCTTCTTTATACACAAGTTTTGGCTTTTAGTGTTCAGACTTGTCTTTTCTTTACCAAAGGTTCTGGTATTTACAGTTTTGTCTGAATACAATTTAGAGAAACTCTTAATCTTCCCTCAGTCACAGTAAAAATTAATAACAGTTCTTTTGTTAAACAGGGCTGCTGTCTAAAACATGTATTAAGGAATGATGTTGCATGTGCATTTTAATGTGCTGTTTTGCACTCAGCAGGCAGCAGTGCGTTTACAACAAGTTGCACAATCATCTGCTCACACTGTTCTCTGACCCCAGAGGGTTGCTAGGGTGGTTGTGGAGCCACACCAAGCAAGCCTGTAGAAAGAAGCTACCACAAGTAAGGTACCACTGCAGATCCAGTACACAGCACAGTGCATCTGAAAGGAAGCCAAAAGGCAAGGTTAGGAAAGGCTGCTTATGCTCAAGTCCTAGGGCAGCATTGTAGACCTTCCCAAAGGGCTCACACCACAGCAAAACAGAGCCAACATGCCACTCCTCTTGGTATCTTTCTTTCCCCAATCTATCCCTTTTTCTTTTTCTTTTTCTTTTTCTTTTTCTTTTTCTTTTTCTTTTTCTTTTTCTTTTTCTTTTTCTTTTTCTTTTTCTTTTTCTTTTTCTTTTTCTTTTTCTTTTTCTTTTTCTTTTTCTTTTTCTTTTTCTTTTTCTTTTTCTTTTTCTTTTTCTTTTTCTTTCCCCTTTATTGTTATTTTATTTCTTATTTTGTCATTTTCACTCCTATTGTCCTTATATACATACAGTCCTGAAGTGCACCTGACAAACATCTTCCTGTGCATTCTTGTAACTGATGAAGGCCTGGATCCATCAGACAACTGAAGTGCACACTGAACTCTAGGCACCTGCAAGAGTACTTTTGAATCAATAGAGTGATTCATGTGCTTAAATTCAGGCATATGTTTCATTACCTGGCTGAACAATAGCAGTAAAGCCATTCACATAACATTAGGGCTGTTTTGTTTTAGAAATAGCATGATTAACTTCCTGCCTTTGCTATTTGTATGCAAAATGTAGTATACATATTTTGCATAACTGAAGCTAACTACAAGGTCATAACTGTTCTTTAAATGGGCATAAAGTGCTAAATAACCTGGGTTTAGGGGTGATTTCTATGGGTGATTATTAAACAAATGATTGATTAACACGTTGGTCTAACAGGGTGGCAGTGAGATGATCGGATAGCCCTTTTCCATTACAAATAACCCTCTCACCCTCTTTTAGCCCTGTCTTTACCACACTCAAGCACACCCTTGGTTATGAGGTGGATTTTGAACTATCTTTCCTTAGTGTCTCCGAAAGGTACAATGAACGTATTATGTGACTATTCATTGCAGCAAAGTTACCACATAATAATTTACAATTTTATGGAACTGCTAGGATTAGCTATGTATCATCTATTTTTAATACACATCATTGTGGTATTGGAGCAATAATGAATGTATTTAAATAAATCAAAAAACCCAAATGAATGCTGAGTTGTTGTCAATCACTTGTAGATGAGCCTACTCTGGTGAGAAGATATAATGGAGAATTTTCTGAGAATGATTTATTGAGTCAACCAGCATTACTCTGGAACAACTGATACCTTCCCAGCATAGGGCTACACACAGAGGTGAAGTTTAGTGAGAATATCTACGTGACAAATCCGAGGTAAATTTTTGTTAAAAAGTTTTATCTAGGTTTTTTGTGTTATAGTGTAGAATGAAAAAACCAAACAAACAACCAAAACTGGACAGAAAAAAAACCTGAACCAAAAGCAGAATCAAAAGGGAGCATATTCATGTCTAATTTGTAATTTACAAGCAATGGAGATCTCTCTACCTCTTATGCAATAATGTGTTGACTTACTGAGATGAAGGAAGCCATTGCTTTGTCCCTTGAAGGAAAAAAAATACAGTTTCATAGGAAACAATACTAAATTTAGGTTTGCTGCATTCTCTTTGTGAACTGCTTTTTCGCCTTCTATTCGGAAAGAGTTGATACATGAAGTTGTATCATAATCAGGTACCTTAAAGACACATAAGACACAAAATAATTCCAAGTAATGAGGCACAAGAAACACAAAACATTTTATGTAATGTTTTGTAGTCCGGTAGAGTTAAATGCAGTTTTGTTCGAGAGGGTTGGAAGAAGCATGTCTCTTTTCTGATGACTGGTAACAGATAGAACATTTCTATCTCTTCAGCATCTGACTTCATGCCACCTATTCCATATGGTCGGAACTCAAATGTAAGTAGGATGAGACTGGGTCAGTTCATGGATCAAGGCTTCAGGGGAAACTTAAATGCTATATACAGGAAACAATATTGATGATCTAACTTTTTATTGGGCATTATTTCAGTGAAGTAGCATGACAGATTTGTGTCATGGGGCCACTCTGCTGTTAGAGGTGCTGTTATACAATGACATGTAAAGATTTTATGATCACTTAGGAAAAAGTGTCAGGCAGATATAGGTGTAGACATAGATATAGATATAGATGGTGTAGGTATTCTACCTCCAATATTATAATTTGTCTTAGTTTCAACTCGAAAAACACTCTTTATTTCAAAACTATCATGTAATCATGATGACCACTTTTAAAAGCAGGCTATATTTCACATCAGAAATACATTTCATTGGTGTTTTTATTTCTTTACACAGTTTGTCAAAGACCCTAGTCTTACAAACTAATGCAATTGAATGAACATTTGGGGTTAGAATACAAAATTGCACTAAAATTAACAACTCTCTGCACCAGCCTCATCTTTTACACATGTAGATTAGACTTCAGTTCTGGAATGCTCATTTTTAAAGTGCTTGGAAGTAACAAACACTTTCACTGAATCTGCAGTACTGTCACTGAGTAGTGGTGGTCAGCACAGGAATGCCTGAGGATACAATGCCAGCTCCCTTCTGAAATTGTGCATATTTGGAATTTTTATTCTGTGGAAGTAACTGATACCATTTGCACAGAAGGACTTGCAATGGTAACCATGAAGTGAAAAGAAGAAAGTCTGTGAGATAACCCAAATCCTGAGAAGTTGACCTACCAGTACTACTCTTTTTACAAGTTAAAGATCTTTTTACCAGTAAATGTAAAGTTAGGTATCAAACTCACAAAATACTGTTAAACAAAGCTGTTCTACCTCTTGGAATGAATGAGTTTGTTTCCTTCCCAGTGCCTGCCTTCCTGTATGCATAGCATGGCAATCCAGTCTCTAAGAGTAAAAATGAAAATGAAGGGAAAATTAGTGTTAATAATGAAGGCGTGTTTTTACAGTTTCATTGACTAGAGCAGCAGAGTGCAACTGGAGATGTTGAAAGAAAAACTCTTCACCTGTCTTCTGCTTAATTAAAATACATTAGATACATAGATTTATTTGGGGGTTTGATGTTAAATGAAGATGAATGAAATATTTTATGGAAGTCGATGAAATGTTATCTACTTAAATAAGCAATTCTGTTCTACCAATACTTGGGCTCACATAGAAGAACATGACTTATTCCTTCTTAGTTATGAGCAGTATTTTACTGAGGCTCCCTACAGTCCACTATAACATTAATTTTTCCAGAAGCTGGGAGCAGGAAAAAAAGAAAAGAGCAACTATTCATGAAGGGTAGTTTGGGGTGTGTCACAGTAGCCAGGAGACAGCATGACCTCTGATCTTCAGTGATCTTCACTTCTTAATAAAGATTCCATGTATTCTGGTCTTGTCCACCCAGTGCAGACTGCCAGCAGATCTTGCCCTGTGGAAATTGAGTCTGAGCTCAATCAGTTCATGTGGAGTAGCTTCAGATATTGCTGCCTACAGGTGTCTATCCTCATGCTATCAATCCTCTAAGCCTAAAACAAGCCTCTACCAGTTTTGCCTTAGGTTAGTGAGATAGAGGGCCCTACACTGGTGCTAAAGAGGCCCCAGTACTTTTTCAGCCAGTGAAGGCTGATGAGGTCTATCACGTAGTTATCTCAAATCCTTTTGCACAATCAAGTAATTTTCACTGGCTTCTTATGAAAAGAAAGCCTCCCCACCTTAGACATTCCTGGAGCTACAATTTATCCCATAGGAAGCACGTATAATTTTATTGGCTATCTTGGATTGAACACAAGTTTTTGCAGAAAGACTGCTTGTAGAAGTTCTCTTTAAGGGTGGTATATTTTGGCACATTTTGGCACATGGTATTCCTGTGAGACACAAAATTCCTACTCAAACCTTCATGGGGTTTTTTTTTCACTCTTCAGAATAAATTTTAATATTTTTCTTTGTGATGATGATGATGAACTTTTCATTCCTTACTATTTCATTTGAACTAATTAAGCTCTGGTGGGAGCAATGCTTATATAAAAGTTTGTTGACTGTTGCAGCTTGGGTAGATATATCAAAGGACGAATCCTATCTCTTCACCACAGTGCCAGGGTTTATAAATAACATGTAAACAGGACAGAAGGGGAGAAATGGGCCCACTTGTGGGATATGCTGAAGAACTATTGCTTTGTATATTGCCCTATATATCTCCTCCTGCCACAGTTTATGTAAAGTTCTTCTAAAATCAACTCCAGTTGCTGGCTGAAGAGAGGTTGTTAATTACATCAGATCTGTTAGCATTCAGTCTTCACTGCCTCTGTGTCATCAGCCAGGCTTACAATGAAATCCCAGGCTGTTCTTACTACTTTCTGAATCTGTTCTGCCATTTTCCACTAAAATTTGGGATAGAGTTGTTAATCATGAACATTAACAGATGATTGGTAAATGGTTTAAGGAAATTATGTTTTCTCTTAAGTTGCTAAAACCAAAGAAACTCTTAAGCTGCTGAAAACAAAGAATGCAAAGCACAGTAGTGACTAAGAGAGTGCAGAATTTCACTCCCACAGCAAAACAAGCCAAGTCCATAGTAGTGAAAATTTGTTCTCTTGGCTCTGGTTGAGTTACCAACTTGCATTCTGGATCAGTCCATGCATCCTATTGACACTATGAAGAAGAAGGGATTATTGTCTTGACATTTCCTTCTAATTTTTCTAAGAAGAAAATAATAATTTGTAGCTTGTCAGTCTTTGCCAAGATTCGGCTTAGAGAGAATATTTTATAGCTGAGATATAAACCTCTGAAGTAAAAATGCAGACACAACTTTAAGTACAGTGTTGCAAATGCAGAGTTAAGTAATGTTAATCTATCAATACACAGTATGTGCAAACATATGTTTATAGACAGAGAGACAAGCATGTATAAATGAGAGGATAAAATCCCTATTTCTCATTTGGTGCTATGCAATTTCTATCAATTTAGAAATGTGTTATGATTTTATTTTAAGCTGACATACTGTAAATTGTGCTTATTTGAGAATACTTACTTAACTCTTAGGGTTCATAAGACAAGGAAGAAGTCTTTGGAAGTCCTCCAGTGACCTAAAATGAACTAATAAATAATAGAAAAATGTTGTCCCTTCTTTGGAAACTTTGGAATGGTTTTCATCTTTAAATCTACACATAGTATAAAAATAGGCTTTCCATGATTAAGATTTACTACAAAATCTGCTAAATATAGCAGAGGTTGCTTCTTTAGGGGCAGGTTGTATATTATGCTCATGTTAAAAGAGAAATTACCAGATCTCTAGGTGAGGTATTTTAGAAATTTGGCAGATGGCTTTACTTTGTATTTGTGGCACAGAATCCTGTTCTAATTTTGTATTTGATTGGAATATTCAACAGCTTCTGGTGCTACTAGGACTTGCTATCTGAAAGACAGAGTTTGCAAACTATAAATATGAACTTTGAAAATATATATCCTACAGTTAGTCCAGTAGATTGTGTTTATAACGCTCACTTATTGGCTGACATGCATTTTGGCCCCAGATCAAAAACAAATGCTGCCTGGTTGAGCAGTGCCTCCTGCCAACTGGGAAGGCAGAGGGATATTGGGGCAGTGGTTAATATTGGGAAGATATTTAGTGTTGGGTTCTGACAGCTACAAGTTTTGCCCACTCATGGTCCCTCCAGCCTCACTTTCACTACCCTTGGCCGTATCTTCTCAGCCATCTTTATCTGCAGCTGCTCGTTTGTTCTGCTGGGGAACAATTCCATTGGAAGACAAGAAAAGTTATGTCTACAAGTAAGGGATTTCAGCCTCAAGTTTAATCACAGCATGGCTGGCAACCACCAAACAAGGCTGCTGACCTGTGCCATTGTCGTCACCACTGTAGCACCAAGGGGAGCTCCGTTCCTGTGTGGACACATGGGAAGCATCTCCCATCTGTCTCCTCAGATGCCCTCATCGTGGAATTCGATGGAGATGGAGCTGAGTCTGTATGGAGGTGTGGGCAGGTGGCAGCACTGGCACTGCCTGCAGCATTGGCCAAGGTGAGGGGTGGAACTTGTCCTTGTCCTCTTTCAGCTATTTACTATCAACTTTCTTCAGGAGTGGCTGCACCAGGAGCCTTGCCTGGAGCTGTGACCTGTTCTGCACTGCCCATTGCCCCAGATCATAGACAAAACATCAGAACCTTTCCCAATTGTTTTGGCTTAAGTGAACAAGATTTCAACCATAATTTGTAGTCATGACTGATTTGTGGATGTGACTGTGCTCATATAAGCTAAATCATTTTTTCTCTGACATCCCACATCATGGCCTGCTTGGTCATACCCCTCCCCTGGCTTGAAGCCTATGGGCAGATATATAACAGAGAGATTTCCTACTACTTCATACAACTGGATTTATCAGGGACCAGCAGGCTTGTTTAATGCATTGAAACAGACAGTTTTTATTTATCATCACTAATCATTTTAACTTTAGTTGAATGTGGTCTTCAAGGAGTCATTCTGAAGTGGTTTTATGAGAGGAGTAAGGCAGTCTTTGCTGGCTTTGCTATTTTTCACACACTGGTCAAAGCTTTCCTCAAACTCTTCCCAATCATTACACACTCTGTGTCTCTTCCCTGAGTTTTCTCTGATGGAGTGCATATTCCCAGTGGAAATGACAAAGGAATTCAGACTATTAAAAAGACGTCCTGAAACATATTTGACACCATAAGAGTGGGGTCCCATCGAAGATCTATATATAGGTGGGTGACACGGTAGAGAATTTTCTGTTTTCTATGTCAAAGAGCTTCCAAGTGTTAAGAAAAGCACATAGCGTTGTTAGTGGCATCAAGTTTGAATTCAGGCTTTGCAAGTCAGAGGGGACAAGAGTAGATAGCAGCCAGTCAGCTGGCTTTATCAGAGTGGATTTTCTACAAAAAGAAGGATTTAGCAGTTGTGTCATACACTGTAATTATACAGTATATAGAATGTCCAGTCCATCTGTAAAGAAGTGCTTTTCCTAGAAATAATGTTGAAAAGCTCTGATGTGGGGCAATTGTACTTTTTGGCAAGGAATGGTAATTTTTAAAACACTGGCAAAGACTGTCCTTTTGTACCATAAATTCTGGCAATAACCAACCTTTTCTCCTTTAACTGCCAGCTTATGTTGGCTCCATTTGTTTTAAATCCCTTGTTCTCAACAGGCCGTGTAATCAGAATGACAGGCTGCTCACAGCTTCCCTGGTGCTCAGCTGCATGCAGGTCATGCCCAAGCCTCCTTTCTGGAAAGAGGCTGTGCACTGACTCCTGGCTACCTGTGAGTCTGAGCATATGTACCTGCTCAGGGGCGAGGAAAGCACAGCAGCTTAGTGTTTAACACCAATAAGTGTTGAAGGAGTGGAAATCTTATTCTCTGCACTACTGTTTTTAAATTAGAGCCTCCCTGCTTTTTTACAGCAGCCCAGCCAAATCTCCTTAGCCAGTATCGTCATTACATTTTCAAAAAAAACTTTAAAGTTAAGGTCAGATTTTCACTGAGCAGTAACTGCTCTGATAAAGAAAATTGAAGCACTTGTTAACACCTGTCTTTTTGGCAAAGTATGTGATTGCTTTGGCTGATGCACCAAGCAAACACAGTATTATTTTATTAGTATTACAGTTCAAGAGCTTATTAAGAGACGCCGGCAAACACCAAACTGCAATTTTTGGAAGAGATGCATTTTTAGAAAAGCTAGTTTGCCTATTTGCATTTCTGTCTTAAAAGTTTCAGCATCATTTGTGTGTCATTAGCCTTGATGATATAAATGAATTATCAGAACATCATCGTTAGCATGCCAGGAATAGTTGGCTATTGGGTATTTATGATTAATTTGAGGAGAATATATAATTACCATCCATTATATTTATAAAATATAGAATATAAAACCCCAGATATACAAAAAGCAGTACTCAAAACCACATAAAATCAAAATTTTTTTTAATCCAAATACTTTGGTATTTAATAGTATCACTGTGTAAAGACAGATTTCTTCAGTGTACTGGGGACCATAATTGAGTAGTATACTCAGACATCTTAAAAGACACTGCAAACACCTTTAAGTGTAAACCTTCTTTTTCTTGCTATTTAGATCTTTATCTTGCACAGATCTTCTTAGCTGTTAGGTTTTTGATTAATTTTACTTAGTCTACTGAACATGTTTTACTGATAATAATTTTTCTTAATTTCCTTGCATTTTAACTGGTACTATGAATGACTTTGTCCTTCTTGATCCCAGGGTGAATGGGTGACTTGAAATCCCTCCACTTCCCAGTACTCTGAATAATATTGAGCCAAGCTTAAGTCAGCAAAGATGCTTAAAATAAACATACATATTTTATTCTGCCTTCTTGATTCTCTGGAAAACTAATGAAGGTTTGTGTGAGGGAAAGGCTGAGACAGTAAGAGTTGTTCAGCCTGGAGAAGAGAAGGCTCCAGGGAGACCTTACTGTGGCCTTCCAATACATAAATGGGCTTACAAGAAAGATGAGGCAAACATTGCAGCAGGCCTGCAGGGACGGGACAAGTGGTAACTGTTTTAAACTAAAATAAACTAGATATAAGAAAGAAAATTCTACAATGAGGGCTATGAAACAATGGAACAGCTCACACAGAGCAGTGGTAGGTAGATATCCCAAACCCTGGAAACATTCATGGTCAGGTTAGAAGGAGCTGTGAGCAACCTGATCTAGTTGAAAATGCCCCTTCTTATTGCAGGGGAATTTGAACTAGATGACTTTTAAAGATCCCTTCCAACCATGACTGTTCTAGGAGCCTATGTTTAACTTAGCACCACAGTGCTGGTGCTTTCTAACATACTGAGCTCCTAAAGGGGCTCATAAAAGGACTAACATAGAGTAAGAGAATCCAAAGTCTTGTTTCCATTTCCTTTTTCTCTCCCTGTACAATTTCTGCAAAATTAATTTACTGAATAGATTAGTATAAATTTGGGAATATTAATGTTTTCTTAGTGAAAAAAAAGCATTAAAAATATTGTCTTGAAGAGGCAATATGAGAATTTTATATTGTAGAAAATCCAGAATCACATATGTGAATGAGTGTTACAGACCTGGCTTTCAACTTTGAAAATGCTGTAATGTTTTATATTTGATGGGATAATATTTCTGTGTACTCACAATTTATTTTACCTCATAGCTAGTGGTGTTAGTGGCTGTCTCTGAGCATTGATATGACTTCATTCTCAATTAATGTGCAGATGGATAGAGTGATTAAAATAGACCTGAGGAGGGAGGGAGAAAGCAAGGGAGAAGTGAACAAACAAAATTATTATTCAAACATTTCCAAAATGCATTTCTCTGAGACATATATCAAAATTCTTGGGATGTTTTGTGATATGAGAAATTTTTAGTTTTGCTTCTTTTGGCCAACCTGCATTTCCTGCCTATATATACATTCAGTTTATGTAACTATATTCTACCTCCTTACATTCCCATCTGCACTATTCTTTAAAAATTCTTCCCCTAAACTATTGTGTAGGATTTATGTGTTCTGTTAAACAGCTGCCAAGTTTTACTCCATAGGCGGCTGCACTTCAGTGGTGGATGAAATTCTTCTTGTAAAGTTTATAAAGCATTTTGGGCTCTTTGCAGATGGAAGAACTGACTAAATCAGTGATACGCAACTTGTGCTGCACGTGGCTTTTTTTGGAAGGCACATTTCTGATAGGAGCTGTTTTGACTTCTTCCTGTGAGGGAACAGGCAGGGTGTTTAGCTGTTCCCTTCCATCTCTCCAAGCAACCAGGAAAGTTGGCTTATGCAGTAATTTCTCTGTACTTTCATGCTCGATAGGAATGCTCTGTAGGATCTGTATATAGCATTTGATAAAATATGTTTTAGAGCCATGTGTAATCAAGAAAAGATATATGTGAGATATAACGATGTAACGGATGTTAACAAGTCTATTGTATCCTATTGTATCCTATTTGTATTTTCTATCGAAATTATGAAGTCCTGTATTTCTTGATCCTGGACTGAAGTAATAATGCAGACTATGAAACTTTAGGAGACTATGATGTCATCAAAGCAATAATATGATTTCACTAGAAAGCTGGTGGAAATCAAAACTGAGCTGTTTCCTCAACCTCTGCATTACAGATAGCCAGAACACAGTGAGTGTGCATGATGAATGAGCAATGCAACTAATTCTTTTTAACAGGGAAGCTATCTTTCTTATGCCATGGACCTATTCACTGAGCAGCTGGCAAATGGGTCTAGTAAAGTCCTCCTGTTCTTTTTTCCAACCAAAAAATCTATTGTGTATGCAGCCTTCCTAATAGATAGCAGAGATATGTCACTCATATCAATTGGTCTTCTGTATCTCCATGTTTTATTCAGTTCCTGAGTATTATGCTAAAATGCAGTCTGATATTCATCGAGTTTTCAAACACTCCATAACAGCAACTGAAAGTGAAAAATAGCCCTGGAGTCATTACTGCTTTCCTCAATGACCTGGGAGGGGCTGGTTGGCATAGTGTGACTGTGGAACTAGGAGGGAATTAGGAGGCATGCTTGGGAGTGGGAAGGAACCTGTAGCATCAGCCTGAAGGTGGTTTATACTGTTCAAAGTAAAGGTGTGCAAATGTTAGTGTGTCTGTGCAATCTTTTACATATTTCTTTTCTAATTGGCAGAAATACCCAGAAGTGAGTACGGTGAGGGTGTTGCCTTCCATTATAATTCTTAGGCTCTTCCTTCCATCACTGCATAAGCAAATTTAATAGCTCGTTATCATCATCAAGACTACCACTTCAGCTAAGCATAGCACTGCACTGTCTTTCAACTGACAGAATGATTGATGTATCATACATTTAAAATTACAGAAAATAATCTTTTAAGTGATAATTTTATTTAAAATAACTAGTGTAACTGGACAGAAAAACTGAAACATAAATATAGAATAGCAGCATATCAAACAAACAAACAAAACTGAAGTCTGAAAGGACGGGTGTCTAAAATTGCCAAACTCTTGCTGAAACACGATGGCAGCCCTGAAGATTGCAGCCTGTATGGTTAAGCATTTCAGGGACACATCCTTGCTGTTTATATTCATTGATACTGTAATAATGCCTAAGGAACAACCAGGAATTTAAACCATTGTTGCCAATATTCACTGAAATCTCTATAAAAAGTCACTGCTCTGAAGAGCATACAAGACAAGATTTAAAAGACAAAAGAGATATAATACACAGTAAGAATGAACATACCAATTTCTGATTCTATTTTTTCCCCATGCAGTAGTCTCATACAGGTTTCTTTTTTCATTTGTTTTCATCTTATTCAGTCAACGAGTGGTGGGCTCAGCACATAATTTCAATAAAATGTCCTTCCAGGCAGAAAATCATCCCTTAACAATATTTTGACTATGGAAGAAAAAGAAATATTTGATCTTCTCATCAACATAATGATAATACATCTCATTTGCAGAGTGTAACTGTATATTATTTCCAGAAAGATTGTAGGCTGATCTGCAAATGGGTATTCCTGTTCTACAGGCAGTATCTTACTTTTGGAAAAGCTGAATTTCACTCCTGTTCACTAAGCTTCTGAAAAGTCTGTTCATTACTAAGCCTGAAAATAGGTTTATGTAAGGCTTACAAAGTGAGTAAGCTTTGTGTGGGTTTCCCCGTACAAGCAGAAACATTTCATCCAAAAAGCAGATAGAAGAGGAATAAAAGGAGGTAGAAACTGGCTTATTCTTGATGACCATCTCCTAAGGATGTCATCAAAAGAGTAACTTAACAGGTCCCTTTTCATTTTAATAATGTTTAAGGTAGCTATTTAAAAATGAGCTAGCTCCTAATAGATTTTTTTCCATTACACTTGCAGAATACTTTCAGATGTGGCCGTAATGACTAAAAGAGAAGAGTTCCTGCTCTGTTTGAGGTTGTCTGTGTGTGTGCACATCTGGGTGCATCCACATCAGACATAGAGGCATATTAAAGCAAATTTGGAATTTTTCTGTCAGAATTTCTACTAATGAAAAACACCACGGTTATGCAGACAGAAATAATAGTCTGTTGGAAATATGTACTTTTTTACTGAACAGAAAACAAAGTCATATTGATTAGACTCTGAAAAAGAAAGCAGGTACATAATTTCTTTCAAAATGAAATTTGGGGAGAAAATTCTTTCAGAATGACCTATGACTATTTTTATTTTTTAATGATTTTCCTTGCCATAATAGACATTCATTGACCACCATATTGCTTATAAGTGTACCATCTTGATAGTAAATCTCCAAGCTTGTATAAATAAATAAACTTTGTGCATTTCAGCTGGTTTCTTCCCTTTCTTTTACCTTTTCTTTTTTTGTACTGTTTTGGGTTTTGAATTTTTCCATTGTAACTTGCTCAGAAGAATAACTACTGGGTCATGGCAAAGGTCTTACCTAGCTCAGTATTCTGTGTCCTGCAGTGGTGATAAGCAGTGCACCATTATGTGTACCAGTAGAAAAATTTCTGTTAAGATTGTTTGCTTGGGGTGAGAAGGGTCATGGAAGGCCATATTTTTTACTATGTAACTACTTTTCACTTTTTTTTTTCTTTTTTTTNTCCTCTAAGGAAAATATGTGTTGTAAAACCAACTGCTTATTCCTATTTTAGGAAAGGCTGTAATTCTGTGAGGTGTCATGCCTAATGACTATAGAGTTGGACTGCAAACATTTTTTACTTCTTCTTTCATAGAAAATAATTATTAAAAATAGTAAGAGATAAATATTTGTGCCCTCCAGGAGTGGTTAATCAGGACAGAGATTACATGAAAATTCCTGAGTAATACTGTGACAACACTTCTGGATGGTAATATTATTTCCTTCCTTTATTCATTCTTTTGTATCTGTCTTTGAGGGTCAATCATTAGGAGAATTTTCCCCTTATGAAATGGTATTATTTAGGGATAAAAATATCAGAACTGTTAGCTTTTCTAATGGAGACTCAGGCAAGAGGAAGCATGACATTTTTTACAGTTGCTATTTTTACAATTATGACTAGAAATCATCAAATGTCATAGTGAGGAGTTTCTTACATACATCTAAAATAGATGAATAAAATACTATTGATAGGTATTCCAGATAGATTCCATAAGGAAAACTGAGATGGATGTTTATTTTTATCTATGGTAAATTATAGAACAGCATAAATAAGTGTTAAATGTCATTTTGTGTGTTAAATTGCTGTATTTAGAGCAAGCTGACCAATATGGGTATCAAAATCATAATTAGTATTGATCAATGACTGTATTTCTATTTTTTATTCAAATGATATTCTTAAATTAAGTGTTTTGTTTGCAGTAACTACCACTTTATTTTAAAATATGAGATATGGAGGATGCTCTACTGTGAACTAAGAAACTTCATTTTGCCCTCTGAGTTATGACTGCATATCAAATTTTAATGAAAAAGGATAAATAAATTGTCTCACAGTTCACCATCATCTACTATATCACTCAGTTCATCCCATATAATATGTAATAAACTGAATGCTTCAATTTTTGGTTTATGTGACCATTTACAACCAGTACTATTGCCTGAGAAATTGTCATCCCACTATAGTTCACATAACCAGGGAGCAGACTAAAGTTCTGTGCTGTACTTTACTGAAAATACACACTTTTTAAAAATTTTTAATAAAAATGACTGGCAAAAAGTTGAGATACATCAGTTACAGAATATTATCAGTAATGTAGGTTCTTATTCCTCAGCTCTGTTTTTGACATTGTCAGGGGATAAATTTCAAATAGGGAAAAGAAACCCAAACCAACAAAAGAGGACTCAGTAATATAGTTTATGAAATGATTGCTCTATTCAGTTGCTATGTTGTCTGATTAATTCTTCTATTCGTTATTAATGTTATCCTTCTAAGAAGAGAGTTCTAACACTTAAAAAACTATAGACGAAGTCAGAGCATCAATTTCTCCAAGAAATCTCTAGGATGTTTCCCGGTGAATAGCAAAGAAATTAGAGAAAGAAAACCCACAAAGCATTTGGGAGGCTAAGCTGCTTTTAAAAGTTTTGATTGTAGCAGGAAGAATTTTTTAAGGAAATCTTTATTTTCAACCCTCATTATATTCATCATACCATTGTACACTGTTCCTCTGGTGAGGAGACAAAAAAGAAATGTCACAGTGCGTTTAATAGTCATCGAAAAACTGGGGCAAATGTACTTCTCTGATATGTACAGCCCAGATAACAAAAGTGAAGAGCACCACAAGTCCCACTGAAGTTTACTGGATTTGAGTTTATTGATTAAATATCCTTTTCCCTAAGGAGGCCTTTCAAGTAATTTACTTAATAATTTTGTATCTAAAGATAGGAAAGAGATCTATCGCAATTCTTATTTAATAATGACATAAAAATTGTTACTCACAGGAAGAAACACGTATTAAACAGAACTGCTTCACAGAGATTTTTTTCCATATTTTTGTTAGTGGCTTCTATGGAGGCAAGAATGAACAAGGTATAGGTCCTTTCCCTTTGGACAGTCTGTGCAGGAGTAGGTGGAAGAAGAGCTCCAGAAGGAAACATTGATGAGATGGCAAAACAGGCCTTGATATTTTTGATTTTCTGGAGAGTAGCTGTTTGTCACACATCACTCACTATTTTGTATTAATAAAGTTTGAAGATACCTTGAGTAAGTCAAAACCCCGTGTACAATATGGAATCCTGAGTAATTATCACTTTTTTTAACAAAACATGAGCACCTGCAGCTTTAGAATTATTCCTGAGAAGAGCAATACTCATCATAGTTTGATTCTAAGAAGGTATTTTTACATTATGGATGATGATGAGTAACAGAAGGGTGCAGAATAGAATGGATTTAAGATTTTTCCTTAATACGAGATGACTGATGGACTGTAAATGAAAGTTAAGGGGTTTTTTAACATTTTTTTGTGAGTATCAGATTCCCCACACAAAGTATGAAGAGACTTTTATAGTAGCTCGAGAGATATAAAAGTTTGGAGTTTTTTTGCATTTATTTCAAAGGATGGGTACTAGTTCAATTTTTAAAATAAATTAATTCTTAGGATCAGATAGCTACTTTTACCCTGGCTCATAAAGGAATGAGAATTACGTAGTATTACTTAAACCTCCTTGTGCATGTATGCATCCATCTCCCTACTTTTTGTACCTGCTGGCCAATTTTAACCAAATTTAATGGCTGAGTAGAAGTGAATTCCCTTCTTTTAACATCCTCACTGCAAAAGATTCTGAATCTCAAGATAAATCTTAATTAGGTGCCAGAGAGATCATACCAGCATGGACTACCAGGAATCTCCACACTAGGAAAATCCAGTGAAATTTTCAAATAAAAGCATGAGAGTCCAAAGCTTGAGATGTGGAGACTAGCGTTTATGAGCTTTTCTGCTTATGTTGCTATACATATGTAGCACATTTATTATGACTTTCCTTAATTTTGATGACTTCTTAATGTTTCAAAGTATTTTTTCAGATCTATGTGTCCAAATACTAGTAAGACCCAAGTGAACACATTACTTACTGAAGTTAATGGGAGATAAATGCTGTCTGGGCCTCTTAATGTAGAACTGTTTCTTCCTTTTTATGTTTTTATTAGTGTTCCTTATTACGGAAATAAATTTTACCTAAATGAGAGAAAAAAATCCATTATGATGGATCATGTTTCTACACTCATGAACTACTTCTCAACAGTTCGTAATTTTCTTAAATGTGTTCATTATTCTAAACCACGCATTAATCAATTTGCTGAACAATACTTGCTGTCTAGGTTGAGAAGAGCAACTTCTAAAAGGTTTGTGTGCAAAATTGGAACTCTGCTGGCTGATGTTCAATCTGTGGTCCTAAAGTAAACACTGAAAGATTGGCCTCCTAGACTGTTCTTCCATGCTATCTTAAACTATGGTGCTTCAAATATATTCTCAATAAATAGTTCATTTATTAGTGTATTAGCAAAATGTGGTTGAAAAGAGTTGTGAGCTCCATCTGGTTGTTCCATAGTCCCATTAACTATATTGGACTTTATCCTGAGGTTTTCTTCTGCTCCAGCACTAGCTTTTAAAATTCCAGCATCTCAGGTGGCTAACCATATGTGTTCTTAATGAGACAGGGAGTTAATTACCCATCTAATTTCTTTTAAAAATTCCCTTGCTTTCACTGGAGAAGCCTCACAATTCTATCTCCTTGCATGTCCTATGGCTCTTTATTAGTGATGGATATTTGGTGCTCTACATTTCTGAAATTGACAAGGAGGAATCAACAGGAATGTGTTTGTGCATTATCCTGCAGAGGTTTCAGAGGCTTGCACTGACATAATACATGACCATATAGCAGCAGAAAATGTTACCTGGAGAAACTGATTATCCAAAGAAAAACTGCAGAGTAAACCAGGGAGAAGAGAGTAACCATAGTTTTCAGTAGATATTTAGCTTCACTTAAACACTTTTGAAAGCATTTCTTCTAGAGACAACTTTTACTACCTCATGAAAGCTTTAAAAGATTTTCTTTAAACATGAGAGCTCAAAGTTTCATGGAGGCTCTTGGGACATATTTCAAATGTTTGAATGAAGGCAGTCAAAATCTGAGCATCCCATTCTGGGCTACTATCATCAATAGAACAAACTGAGTGCTACCAGGAAATACATTTTCTGATGTGTCTTAGGCTTTATTTCCTGATATATGAGTTACTTTTCAGAAGTGCATCTTTCCCACTACTGACTATAAAGGACACGCTAGGTATAGTCTTCCACGTGTAACTGCTAGGCACATGAATTTTAATAAAAGAAATGCTACTACTCACATGCATTTATTTTCCATTTGTTGGAAATATTTCTCTTCTATCTCAGATCTCTGCCACTATCAGGGAAGAAAGAGATAACAGATTATTATAATACATATTATTTTTATTTTAATAATAATAATGTTAACAATAATAGTCCTAATAATAATGATATATGCAGCCTTTAGAAAAATGAATTTGTGTTCCTAGTACTAGACACAATCTCTATTAAGGGTCATATTGCAGAACTTAGTAAGACAATAAGCCAGTAGCCAATGTTCTGCATAAATAATGAGCCAAATCAAAATCAGTCATGCATCTAATTGGGACATTTGTACTACACTGCTTGAGGCATAGAATACTTTTTTATGCTCGATATGTGCTTGGCAAAATTAATCAGATAATCAACTCTCGGTCTCATCTCTATTTTTTGAAACTCTTTGTGGTACTACATAAGGGTAAGATAGCATTTCTGCTGACGGTGGTCTTTAACAGGTTTTTTAAAAAGGAGATAGCTATGTCATTCAAGACAATAAATAACCATAAAGGAGATTTTGTGAATATTATAACTCTTTAAAAAGTATCCATGTCTAGGGGGAAAGAACCAGACTGGTGATCCAGGCCCTCTTTCTAGCTTTTCTGATGGTTGAACATAGGCATATTTCTGCCTCTTTTTGTGCCTTACTCTCCTCCTTTATAAAAGAAATTATAAAATATTCATTTTTGTATTACTTTTATGTCTGCTGACAGAGATATTTCATAAACCCAAGAGATTGTTTTCAAAATACAGCTTTCACTGAGGACTCAGTGAAATATTAGAAAGGCCTAGGAATGGGACTAAAATCCTGTCAGGCTCAAGGTCCAGAGCTGATTCAGGGCAAAACTGTAAACAGCACCAAAAATGTAAAGAGTGTCTTAGGAAGAGAAAATAGCAATTTTCATTCTTAAAGAATATACTGTCAGAAAAGAAATAATTCCCACATCTCATGCATGAGAGGGCCGGGGCCCAACAGAGTCCCTGGCTAAATTCATCCAACACACCTGTGGTCATTCACACCTGTGAATTATTTGGCAGCTCCCTTTCATCTGCCTTCTCCCCTGTGGGCCACATCATCAGAAAGGGGATGTGGAGACAATCACGTAGCAGAAGGCACCCTGAAGCTTTTTTGAACTTTGTTTCAGCTCATGTAAAAAGGACATATTTGATGACTTGCAGAGGACCCTTTCTTTGTGTTCAGAGGACAGCACAACCTGGTCATATGACAGGATATGGACAGGAGATATGTGATGGGAAAGAATCTTGTTGACAATACAACAGGTGAATGGACAAACATAGGAGAGGAGGAACCACAGTGTGCATTCCTCAAGATATCTCCTGGCAAGATCTATGCATCTATATGAGCTATACTGCCCTGAACTACTCCCAGAAACATGGTAATAGGGAAGACCCTTGTACACTCTTCATTGTAGTATTCTTATGTGTTTGTCATAGAAACAGAAAGGATTCGTTTTTTTAACTCAGGAAAGTAAAGGTACTGTGTCCAGAAGAGTTTATTTGGGGAACTGTATTTCAAGACTCACTAAAGAAGAAAAGATACTGAAGAGAATATTTCTGAATACTAGCATATATTGGCTATATCTAAGGCAGGCATTAGTTATTTGAGTTAGCCTGAGAGTGACAGTACAATAACAAAGAAATCTGCATAAATATCATTTTGCTGAAGTGTTAAGCACAACTCTTTGGGGGAAAACTTTCAACCAAGCACTCTTGACCCAACTGAAATGAAAAAATACAGTCTTTCAAAGGGGCTGTTTTGGTGCTTGATTGTGTTGGAGAATATAGCGGATGTCTCTCCAAATTTTACAAACTTTTCATGGGACAAGAAGACCATCAGATCCAGCTATAAGTCCTTTCCTGGGATGGGTTTAGTATGCTTTCACTAGCCCTGTGTTTCAGAAAAGCTCTAATAATTCCCTGTGCATATCCTTTCAGCCCCAGAAGACATAAACACAGCTCTGTCTGGGCCATCATCAAAGTTTTTATGGGTAAGGTCAAGACAAATAAAACAAGCTGTAACCTAAACCTTCTTTAACATTGATATTGACTGAAACCCCTTCTGAGATTTTAAAAAAGTTTTATTAACTTTCTCAAGTTTGCTCTTTTTCATGGTTGTCTGACTCCTTAGTAGAGCAGATAAATCTCTTCAATGGAAAACTGACATACTACAAGAGACTATTCTTGCTGTGTTTCTGATTTGGCTGTCATGACTATAACTCAGTCATGTTCAAATGACAGTTTATAACTCCTTTAAAGTAGTGGCTTTGGGAAATCAGGCTGGCTGCAAAATCCTCTTATATTATATGCAGCAGTCACAGGCAATTAAACAGTTAAACTTGAGCCCTACCTAGAGAAAACCAGAATATTCCCCACAGCAAGTTTGTTGCTCAATAGTCTTGTTTGTGAGCCAGTGTGTGTTGGGACAACATGATTTTAAAGTAACTCTTTGGTAAAACACGCAGTTTTGGGTGATTACCAACATAAAAAATTTAAATCTCAGTTTTATCCAACTCAGCTCTGATTTGCCTATGAAATAGCATTAACAGTGTTTAAAAGAGATATAACAAAAATGTTATGGGGGTCCAAAGCTGAGTAGTTAAAAGCAGCTTTCCTTTTCTGACTAGGAAAAACCAACCAGTTATAAAGCCATTAGAAAGATCTTCTGTGTTTGGCAAAAGGTGAGAAAGCACACAGAATTGATATAAAATTGACAGAAAAGAGAAGGATATGAAGTCAGTTGCATTTTCTCATGATATGCAGGAAAAAATGTTCGTGAACTAAACAATGTGCATAAGTATGGTGAATTCATTAGGGTCATGCTTATGGTTAATTTGCTACTTAGCTGGCAAATCTAGGCTGAAGAGAAAAGCCTGTCTAAAAATAACAATCAAGTATTCAATATTAAAAGAAGCAACTTGGCCTGAGGCTGAGATATTGTAATATTAGAATATTTTGGTCTCAGTTACTTAAGTTCATTCTGTAAACCTCAAGAAAAAGTCTCAGAAGTTAGTGACTCAATTCAGAAATAAAACTGCAAAAACTTGATGTACCTCTTTCTTTAAATCCCAATGGTCAGTCTTCTTGGCTTTGATTGTCACCTAATTTTATACAAGTGCATTTTCATTGATTTCATCATTGCTCCAAGTTACTTTTTCAGTTATGTAAGATCAGAGTTAAATGATTCTCAAAGTTGCATCAGTACTGTACACCTGTACTATTAATAAAAAAAATACTAAAATATTCCAAACATGCACACCAGTTTGTGACCATTGCTGCAGAAATTTCTTTTCAACGTATAACAGTTTTTTGGTTTTCAGCTATCACCACCTTTATGTCAGAAGTAAGAAATATTGCTCTGTTAAAACTTAAAATGCTTTAGCTTAAACTTCTATGACATATTGGAGCTGGTACTGTTGTAATGACTGAGTGTGGTTTTCTTCCTTTCTCACTGTTCAGCCATAAGTGTTATATCCAGAAGTCTGTCTTTATGGTGCTGATTTTGTTCTAAACTTTGTTATGTTTTACCTCAGATGATCACAGAGATTTTTAACAAGTTCTGTAATAATATCTAAAGTAAATTGTCAGTTTAGAGAATTAAAAGTTATTAGCAGTGATACCTTAAGCATTGGTCAGCTCGCTTCTTGCTATACACCCTTGAAATTTACAGGGTGTTGGAGACAAGTTTGTGAATGTGACTGATGAACAAAATGAATGCTGCTTAGCAATGAAAGTATTTTGATTAGCATCATAATTATGTACAGTTTAGAGGTATACTGATCACTTCTCTTTGTTTGGGAAATCTCATGTGGAAAGCAGACTAATTTTGTGGGAATATATATTGCTAAGACAAGTCTTCCCTGTGGGTTATGGATGGAATGGGGAAAGTATAAAAGAGTTGAGGGAAAGTATAAAAATAACTGAAATAATATTATATTGAAGATTAGTAATGGCTGATATTTTTTGGAAAGTATGGAGGGGTCTGACACTCTCCACAAAAAGTCCCATGTTTAAAAAGGTAAAGGTAAGGTAAGGGAGATAAGACAGGAAGGGTTTAAACTGCAGATAGTTTTTGAATGATCACATAGGAAAATGTTCATTACCAGAGGGAGTGGTATTAGGGTCAAACTTGATATCCAGAACCTTGATCTTCTATGTCTGAAACAGAGACATCAGATTTCCAGATTAGAAAAAAGGGTTGCAATGTTTCCAGCATAACATAATGTAAGGACAAGGGACTAGATAAAAATTTTAGCTGCATAACTAAGTGGAAAGACATAGGTCTGTAGTGACCAGAAAGGAGCAAGAAAAATCAGAATCTGCTAGTTTTCAATCTTGAGTATATTTTGATAATGAAACTTGTTTCAAAGTAAAAATGTAAACTGTATTTTGGCCCCTGGGAGCCATCTTAAAGGTCATCTACCTCTGATTTTGACTTTGGTGGTTTTTTGGGTTTTTTTTTGTTTTTTTTTT
>VYXD01013509.1:27680-122368 GCA_013397195.1 Hylia prasina
TTAACCTTTTAGATTTAGGATGACCTTTTGCTTTCAAAGACTAAAGTCTGTTGCCACAGACTCTACACATCTCTGTACTGCCTCGCAAATTCTTTCATCACTGGTCATAGCTACAGGGTCTATGGCAACACAGCTTTCACTTATGATGTCACTTATGCCTTATATCACTACAAGTTCTCACAAAGTCCATGCTCTCCTAATTTGATCTCAGCTTTTGAATGCTTATTTTTTCATCATTGCTAGACCAAGGGGAGAGGGGGAAAAGTAGTTAACTAAACCTTAACTGAATGTTGGAGTATTTTTAATAAGTTTTTCCTTTGGAAAAAAACCCCAACCACTTGAAGAAAGTGACAAAGTAATATATAGATAGTTCACAAAAACATTCTTACCTTTGATCATGAATGTGTAAGCAAAAAAGAAAATATGCCACATTACATTTTTCTTCATGTTAGAGGTCAGAGAGGATAGGAAAACTGCTTTTTCATTTTAATTGCATATAAACATGTCCCCAGCCACTGCTTAAGCTAAACCATACACAGAATGTTAAACTACTGCATGTGAAGTTAGCAGAAAATTAATAGTTCATGACAATCCTGCATTAACCCCTTGATCCTGACCCTCAGGTTTAATGGGGATCTGGAACAAAGATGCAGACTAAAGGCTTCGGTGCTGCAATAACAACAAAGAACACTACTTCTAGAGTTTGTCCCATTCCATATCTGTGAAGTTTTAATGCAGCTGTAGATATTTCTACTTGGCTCCAAAATTCTGACTGTCCTCATACCATCCCACTCAGGAATCATTTACCCATCTTATTTACCTATTTACCTTGCACCTTAATGAAGTCTATATTTCAGAAAGGAAAAAATTGTTTCCACAACTGAACACCTCTGCTAGGCTTTGGCCAGTAGTTGTCATAATCTATAGCCACAGATCTGAAGATGTGGACACATATATTTGTTGGTCTTGGCCTGGATCTCCTGGGACCTTGTCTTTCCCTGTGACATTACAGTACCAAGTTCTCCCCGTAAGTATTCCCTATGCCTAGCGAAGGATTTTGCTGAATATACTAATTTTTCACTTAGAGTCATCCATCACAGTTTGCTGCTCTCAGAGGCATGGTCTGGTGAGAGAGCACATTCCTGTCCACTGGCTGAGCTGTGATTTAGGACCCACCATGAGTGTGGAGGAGCTGTAGTATGCCAGTCAGAAGATTCTCCTCAAGAAGGGTGCTCATTGCTGGAGAACAAGCTTAGCAGGAGGAAGAGCATTTTTAAGAGGAGATGATGGATGTTGTTGAATTCCTGATACTCAAAACAAGACTAAAGGCCAGAGAAGGACAAAATCAATGTGACAGTCTTAATGCTTGCCCAGGGTTTCTTGAAGAATATATATTGACCACAGTGCTCAAAAATTTTTTCTTTCTAATGGGACTCTTCTTCTTCTTCTTAGTATTTTATTTGTTACCTAATCCATGGCTCTCCAGATAATCTAAAAAGAAGAAGGCATGGTAGCTCCCACATTTTGGACAGCACTTGGCGCTCATATAAATACCATCACTGGTGGAGGAGGAAAAAGTCAGACCAAAAGTCTATTGTTAGAACCACTTTTATACTAAATCTGGCTCATAGATGCAGAATTTGTTACTGTATTGTAAGTCTAACTTAAACACTTGACCTTTCAAAATCAGTAAATCAATCATTAGCCCTGGTACAGAAATCCTTTGGAGCGTGGGGGAATATGGATTAATGCTGAGTTCTGTGCTTCAGTCTGTCAGGATTCTGTAGTTCCAAGATTCACAACTTTCCCCTGTCACTACCACTGGCATCATTTCTTGAACTGAATTTTGACGACGGCAAATTTAGACAGTAATGGTGTCTCTGCTGAACATTTCTGTGCCCTTATAAAATCTGAGTGCCCAGTCATGGCCATTACAGGCATTGGGACAGCGAGCCTGTAGTGTCTCTCTTAAGCATGTTTAACTCTCAAGTGTTTAACTCGGCTAGAGGGTGTCCAGGTGCAGAACACAGAACCAAGAAAGGTGTTCCATCCTGATGCAGAAATCTTTCCAGATTATATTTTAGTGGTAAACACGTCCTTTCGCAAATCTTCCTTTGAAGAATTCAAACTATTCTACTGCTAATAGAAATGACAAAACAGATATGGGACTTGCTTCTACTTTCCATCTCCACTGTAGTGCATGTTTCAATTAAAACTAAAATTACCACATTCTTTAGTTTGTGTAATTTTTTGATAGAATGGTACATTTATATGTTAATTTTGCCAAGATCAACTTTATTTATCTACAGGAAGCTATTCCAAGATTGTTGTACGTTTTCTTCACTTCTGAAATGTTATCACATTTAATTGCCTGATCTTATTTGGGTTGCAATCATAGTCATTAATTAGCAGGAAGGTGAGGGACAGCATCATATCTAACTATCTGTTATGGCTGCTTTAATGAGGAAAATACCTGCCATCATTTTAAAGGCATCCTGTATACTTCACAAATAAAGCTTGCTGTAGCATTCTCATTTAGACTGTGAACATCAAAGGAAATTGATGTCAGGTGTGAACAGAAGCTGTTGAATATATCTGTTGAGGAAGCTGAGTGGTGTGTCTGGATGGGAGAGATGAAGGGCAGCTTAAAACATTAACAAAACTACAGGTAATTAGTGTAAACTTTCAAGGGTAAGGTATGCTTGAGGAATAAAAATGTTGTTTATAGCTATTCCCTGTAGTGCCACTATCGCTAAGGGTCTGTCAATGTTTTCATTTATAAAGCTCTATTTTTATAGGATTGTGCACTAGTAATAAAAAATGTGCTTGGGGCTAGAAGTTGACAATTTAAAGAAAAATAAATTGGTTTTGTTGTTTTCTGTTTTGGGTTTTGGGTTTTTTGAAAATTAGATGAGTATGGGAATAATAGAAGTTTATCTGTTTTTGAATGGTTATTTTCCTTTGTATAATTGATCCATTGGTTTAAGTTCAAATTAATGAAATTTGGCAAGCAATTAGTTCTTGGTATGGACTAATAGGTATTGGAATTCCTGGGACAGAATAAGTAGAACAAGATTATTTAGTGTTTCACAGGCAAAATTATACCTTTAAAAGGGGATCCTAAAGAATTCAAAGCATCTACAGAATACATTGAATAAATATTTTCATTCAAAGGAAAGTGCTAGAGCACACAACCTGAAAAGCAAGGTTTAAGAGGTGCCAAAATATAGACAAGTGTGGTCAGTTTGAAAGACGTAAGCTTACTGTGCCTCATCAGCCTTACTGACTGGCTGCTAATGATGTTATAATTCATAAATAGAATACAGTAAGAACCTTCTTAGGCTGCTGATATTCTACATGCTTTAGAGAGACACAAAACTATCTCCTAGGAGGGAAAAGATTCTTTTGACTCTTACCATGCAATTGCAGCTAATTTTTTTTTCACTGTTATTTCGTGTTGGACTCCCTTTACTGTAAGGAACGCTTTTTTGCCTCATCACATTACAACAATCAGAGTAGTGAAAGGATTGTACATTTGGGAAAAGGATCCTTTAAATGAAAGTTTAAGGGCCAAAGGTGTCATGGGTCACATGAGTGTATATCTAGAATAATACATACTGTCCATACAAGTTTCTTCACCTTCCAAGATCTCTGATTGCTTTAGGAGAAAAGTCAAGTATCACTGCCATATTGTGTGGATGAAGGAACCAAAGGCAAGTAAAGAGCTGGCTTAAAACCTCTGGGTAGAGTAAGCTGACAAGGCACTGAATGTCAAGTCTCTTGAAACAGCATCCTAATGCTTTACCCACTGTATGAATTTGCCTCTGCTAACTTCTGAAGTCTTGGAATTTACTGATGCAAACTTTATCTCAAGGGTTGTTATGTGCTTCAAAATGAAACCCTTTAAGTTTTGTATCTATTTTAAAGTTTTCCATCAAATAATTAAAATAGAGCCTGGATAAAAATATATGGGTTTGGATTCAGTGTTTGATTTTATTTTTGGTTCTTTACTTGTGTATTTTTTGGGGATTTTTTAAATTGTGAAATCCATTGTTTCATATATATATGGTATGCTCTTCTCAAATATCATAGTTGCAAACTCACAGTGCATCTCTGTAGAAGAGGTAACACTGTAGCCACAAATACTTGCTGCAGCAGTTTTTGATAAGACTAGACTTCTTATCATGAGAAAGTTAGTTCTACATGGATGCACTATGTCTTAACCCCTGTAAGACCAGGATTTAACTTTACTGATGATTGCTACAGTTGCCATTTCTGTGAGGGCGCATTATTGCTTTCCTGATACTTGACATTCGTTTTCTGGACCTGCAATCATTAATCCAATTACATGTGCTCAAAAGGCAGGATCATGGTCCTCTGACCCGATCATCTCCACAGCATGGGCTAGAAAATATCCTAAACAGGATTTTGTCTTTCAGAATGGAGCAACTTCTAGAACTGTCCCAAAAAAAGCCACTATTTTCTCTGTATACTTCCGTGACTTTTCAGAAAAGAGAGTGAATTGTCCTTTTCACTTTAAACCTCCAGAGTCCTTACAAGCCCATAGTCAGTGATACTGAGATCCTTTTGTCTATATAGAGGTGCCTCTGTCAGAGAAACTGAGGGGGAATGGCCAGTCTGGATTCTGATACTAATTTTATAATAAAGACAGTCTGTGACCTTCTCATCTTCATCATGCTCATATATATTAGGTTTCTTTTTTCCTGTCTCTTACACTCATCACCCACTGCTCTTATATGAAAGGGCTGAATTCTGCCCTTAGATCCCTGACTTCAATTGAATTTCAGTTTAAAGGCTGAGGGAAAATTTGGCACAAAAATCCCATATATTCACACTTTTTTTTGAGAAGATGAAGCTATGTTTGGGTGCAATAAACACCTGTCATCTTAAATAGTAAAGAATGTACTGCATTCTGCTTGTGTGGGGTTAGGTTTTTTTTCAGGATAAAAGTGCTTTAATTTCTGGTTAAATGCAAAGACATAGATGAGAGACTAACATTTTAAAAAAGGTATTGTAAGGAGAACTACAAGTGAATCCAAATAGAGTAAAAAAACCTCTATTTTATGCAAAAAGACACAAAACTGCTGTTTTAACTCAGACGACCTTGTCACAGCCAAGTTTTTTAAATAATGATGCACCTAATATTAATATGGAGATGACAAAAACTGGTTTAGACAGTTCTCAGTGACAGACAGATAGTGATAGCCTATGAAAAGCTTGAGCAGAACTCTTTCCCCATTTCAACAACTATCTTTTTTCTGTCCAAAGTTAAACAATAGATGAGACCTCCTAATGGCTTTCCATGTGTTCATCACAGTTACCTGAGTGAATTTGCAGTAATTAAGCAATCTGAAACACTGACTGACCCAGAGAGAAAGCTATTCCATACCAGTGGTGTCCTTGAAATGTCTTCATCATCAAGCAATCTCTTCTCTTCATCTCAGTGAAAGCTAACGTCAGCACTACTGTGTAGCAACCCTTCTCCTACATAGCTAGTGAAATCGTATAAAGATGCTTTTGTTTTATATTAAATAAATTTTAAAAAAGGGGGGGTGGGGGGGAGGAGAAAAATCCCACTAGCCAAACAGCATAGGCAGAGAAATGGCCCTGTGCAAATGCTCCTGCTATCAGGAAGGAGGGAAAGGGGGCTTGCTGGGGATAAAAACAGCCCTTTTTTAAGGTCAAAAATATAATTAGCATTTGAAAGGATGTGAAGATGCACTACCTCAGGGACCACAATGGCCAAATTTGTGCCATTTAATGTCAACAGCCATTGGAGTTGTGATAAAATTAATAGAGCCTTGTGTGATTGATAACATACCTCATCTGTCATTCCAGTACAAAAATCCCACAGGTTTAGCAGCAAGGAACAGTGTTTAGATCACTTTTGAAAGGAAGCTGTGTGAAAGATGTACTTATGAGCTTTAATTAGCTTATGAAATCAGTGTCAACCTTCCCCACTACCAGTACCAAAAAATAAAAATGCATTGTTTAATTATTAATTGTGGGAGGTGAGGTTAGTGTATCTCGTTAGTAACAGGACAGTGGTTTTGATACTGAAGGTCCAGAGTGAAGAGAAAGGCAGACTTTCTACAATGATTTTTTTTTAAATGGAAAAACAGTAATTTTATGTGAGGGAAAGAAAGGTGGTGGTTCACTGAGAGTGAGGGGAGTTGACAATGACTTGAGGTCTGAAAGGAGGCCAGATATTCTGTAAATATTGTATGCTTCAACTAGGAATCAGTTTATTTTTTCATTTATTGATAGACTGCATCCATTTTACTACATCCTATTCTGAAAAAATGTTCAAGTGTTTTGGCCCACATGACTTTCAAAATCACACTGATTTGTTGTGTTGTGAATCAGAAATTAAAATTTTGCTTAAGGACACCAAGTCACAAGACTTGTAGGGAGCATATGTATGATTCTGTTGAACTGAAAAGGCAGCCTGGTCATTAATGTAAAGTATTGACTGCAAATCTGATTCAGGTTGTTTAGCTTTTTTTTACATTTTAAAAAATGATTTTTTTTGTTTAATTTAGAATCATATAGTGGTACAAATTTTAGATTGTTTTCTGTGTGTCATTGATATTCCTTTGATTTTTTACAAACTATAAATTATGTAAATTAGTACAATAAGTTAACAATTTATCCTGCCTTTTAGTGAATAATATGCTAGACATACATTTCTTGTAACAGTGTTTTTATCCTCAAAAACTCTCAATGATTGACTGAAAAACAATGGATAAAAGCCATGGGACAAGGACAGTGTTTTCATGTATTTTCACTACTATTTTATGTTATTAAGGTTATGATCTCAGTGAAAAGATGCCCAGAGCTGGGTAAGATCTAACACATAAGCCCAATATCTTACCTCACTGTGGAGAGGGACTGGGCTGCAACTTATCACAACCCAATTATTTCAGCACTGATTTTTAGCCAAGACTTCCACCATAAGTCCTAACACATTCCTCAATAGTAGCAATAAAACAAGTCTACCCAATCTGTCAAGAGTAGAGCTAGCCAGGGGAAATCACCAGGGCAAAAGGTGAACTGGTTAAACAAAAATTGAATCTTTGATGAAAAATTTAATCAAAACTTAAATGTGAACAAAAAGGGTTATCCATCAAGATCGCAAAACTTCGACTGCAGCAGTCACCTAATGCATTAAATAAAGTGCTGAATCACTATGAATTGCCCCAGTGATGGTAACCATTCACCAGCTTCAGTGAGGAAAATACATAAGAGGAAAGGAGCTACAGTTATACTGTCCCCAGATGTCATTACTCTTCCACTGCCTCTGCCCTCTAAAAAATTGTGCAGAACCAATTGAACAGTTCTTGAAACCAAATTATTTGCTCTGAATCAATAGTTCAGTGTAGGAGGTCACTAGGCCAGAATTTCTGTTGCTAAATCTCTATCACTTGAGCATTTGGCAGTAGCACACTGTGTCTGACATCTTGCTTCCTGACACGTAGCAGAAGCAGTAAAGGCATTGGAGAAGCAGGTATAGATGTGTAATGACTTATAAAGGCCACAAAACCTGAGATAACAGTTTTCTTCACACAATATACAAGTGTATAGCTAAGAATTATCATCACATGTAACACTTCTAATAAATAAATTCATTCAAAAATTTTAACTGATGGGTAAAGCTTCCTGAAGAGTCTAATGCTGTGATGACTTAATGGGACTATCCATATCTTAGCTGATAAATGCACAGCAATTCATGTCAAGATACTGGCACTCAGAAAAAATGATGGACAGAATACTTTAAATATCACCTCCACAGGCTAACTAGTGTCAAAAAGACTGACCTTGGAAATTGAGTTATGACAGCATTGTAAAAAAAATGCATGTAATACCAAAACAAAAGAGGAAAAATTTGTTTACTTTATATACTTCAAAGGATTGTTGAACACAGTAAAGCGTAATACTTTCCTTTTATAAAACAGTCTGTAAAATATGATGTTTTGAGACCACAGAGATTAAAACCCTATGCATACCTAGTAGCACTCATAACTATGACAAGGTGATGAAGGAAAGCCTATGATTAAAATAGTCTCAAATTTCCCAGAGAACTTTATTTTAAACTGACCATGCTATTGACTTCATCTAGGATTAACCACTTGGGCTGAAAACTCTTCAAAGACAGGCGTCTTACTTCGCCCTGCAATATTTTACAAATGTCAACTAAAATGATTTGATTATTTACAATATTTCTGCTAAAAAAGCTTATTATTTCCAAGTTTCAGAAAGCTGCCTGAAATCCAGTTCAGAGGAAAAGAGGTGAATGGAGAGAAAAGGGTCAGGCTTGTTAGCTTATGATGCAGTTTTCTGAAGACCATGTACATACTGAGCAGCCTTTATTTCCTCACAGCTCTAAAGTGCTGAGGGGCTGTGCTGCACCTCTCACACAAGTACTCATGAATGCCTCCATATAAGCTTGCAACTCGGGGTGTGATTTCCCCATCAAGTTTCTTTCCAAGCAAAACAATATTTTCTTAAGGCAGTGAGCAGCAGATTGGAAAGCAGGATTTTTTATGCATTGTTGGCATCTGTATTTTCTTGCAATACTGAAGGATGAACAAGAGTCAGTGCAGAAGAAGTGAGTGATTTGCAGCAGGTGTTCACTGCACCATACTGAAAAATTCTAGCTGACCAAAATATGTTATCTTACTGAAATGACTGCCTTGGTGCTGCAAATGCTGGCAGCTTAAATGCTTGAATTTGAAAAGTATAGTTGTTTTTTTAAAGGCATGGCCCATTTTATATATAGTATTACAATCATTTGAAAGATTTCTGGTGAAACATTTCCTTAACTGAACATAAAATTTCACCAAAATAGGCATTTTAAAGAAAGTGTAGATTTTGTTGGAATTTTTTTTAGCTATGAAGAAAGGATTTTTGCCTTATTATGTCAAGTTTATTTCAAGATGTAATTGAGCAATACAAGTTCTGATGGATATGGATCAACATATCTCCCCTTTTTTTCTCCTCCAGACCATGGTTCTGCTGGCACATCCCTTTTGCCAGCCATTTTCCCTCAGTTGTCTAATGGAAGTCTCACACACCATAAACTACCAGCAGTACAGAAAATATTTGGGTTACTCAGTTTAGAACAACTAAAGAACTGAAGCAGGAATAATGATTATTAAACAGCCCTGCTAAGTTATCAACTGAGTTGTTTGTTTCTGAACATGTTAAATTAATCTAGGATATTTTGTTTTTCAAGTTCTCCATATTTCAAGTTCTGTTAAAGAATCTGTGCATTTATTTCTCATTTAAATTCATTTTTAAAAAAAGACAAAAATAACAACAACCAGCACTGATTCCACTCAATAATTAGGTTCTTCACTGCTTTGTGTAGAAAGAACACCTAAAGGCTACAAAAAAAACTACAATGAAGGAGAGGCCTGAAGGATCTTAGAAGAAGAAATTAAATCTGGTAGGGAAAAAAAAATCCGTAAAATTTTAGTGTTTGCATCAAAACTGATACGAAAATTGCTACAATAGCTCATTGTACATTTGTGTGATGGGTTGACCCAGCAGGATACTTACCAGCTGTCCACCAAATCACTCTGTCTCTCCCCTCCTCAGCAAGAATGGGAGGGGAGAAAATGTGATGGAACAAAACTCACAGATCAAGATAAAGGCAATTTAACCAAGCAAAAGTCACACAGAGAAGCAAAGGGAAACAAAAGACTCTTTGTCCTTCCTGTGCTGGGATCCAGCACAGGAGTTTGAAACAGCAATGGATACCCTTCTTGGTTTTATTCCTGGAGGCAGCATGCCCATTTAGGATATGTTCTTTAGCCTTCTGTAACCTCGCTTCTCCATTGAGCTCAATCAATAAACCTGTAACCTCCCCAAAGAAAGTAAATATTCCAATTTTTTTCTTTTTTTTATGCCTTCCTGGTTACTTTATTACTATGTTTTATGGTCCTGAAGTTTGACACAAGTTTCCATGTAGAGCTTTCACAGGGATTATGCACTGTGCAATGTTTACAGTCTGCAATATTCTTGGGTTTCCTTTCTAACACGCTGCATTGAGCAACACTTCAACAGTAATATTTTTCGTTTGCAGCTAAAGTTTGCAATACACAAAATGTTAGCTTCAGCAAAGTTAAAACTAGTTTGGATATAATGCTGACACCAGAACGAAGTCATAAAAGTACTTGGAAATTAGCCCTTATCTGATTTTACCTTCACTCATGAGCCATAAGAAACTGACTTTATTTTTTTGTTTTGTTTGTGGTTGAGGACTTTTTATTGAAGATTACTTTTTATCTGATTTCTCATTTTTAAGCCTTTTAATGCTTTTGCTACTCTTTTTAAATTGGAGGTGAACTGGACCTAGAATTCTTGAATAAGGTGGACTTCATAAGATTTCTTCTCCATCCTTTATTTGAGAAATCTGTCATAGTCCAATGGGTGTAATTTTTAGGTGTTCCCTCAGCTATATTTTGTACAGTGTTTTCATCTGGATGGAGAAAACAGTGCATATTTAAGGAAGAGGAGAAGAAATCATAATACTCTGAGTATAAACCTCTTACTTCTACAGGGAACTCACATTTCCTCTTTTTGTACTTTTCCTATGTATATGCTGCATTTCTTAGAATTGCATGTGATTCTTTTTGAACACAAGGTTTTTCTTCAAGCGTCTTATCACAGTAGAGTGATTCAGAAGAACTGCTTAAATATCTACTTACATGTGTACAAGCAAGTATTTCTCACAGAAGCAATTGGGGAATTCATAAGCTGAACAGGATATACATTCTACAGTTGATTTTTGCAGTAAGGACTATATTTAAAACAAAAAATATTAAAACCAATTCTTAAAATTTTGCCATGATTGAATGGGAACACCTTAAAATTCAAATTTTAAAATTAATCATTACCTTTTAGATTTAGATCCTGTCCACAGTTTGGAGAGGATCGGTGCAACTACCAACACAACAGTCAATAATATATTCTGTTTGGGGTGCAAGACATAACCAACACATCTCCACTTAGTGGCGTCAGCCAGAATGGACAGACAAAACAGTCTTAAAGGTAAAAGCCATATTTTCCACTAGCTGACAAGTATAGTCAGATTATGGTGCAAGAGATGAGAAGATTTTTTTATGGCAAAAGAGGTCATTGTATCCACTCAGTCAGAAAAATTAGTTTTCGAAAAATTAGTTTCAAGTTCAACAAATTTCAGGAACCTTTTTCAATGAGAGTTTTTAAAAATTTTCCTGTTCTCTCACATCTCTCCAGTCACCAAGGCTGGCAAATTGAACTCCTAAATTCTTTACATACTCTCAACAAAAAAAATCAAGTTCAACCCTGTGAGAGATATTATCTTAGTGTTCAGCTAGTCAGAGAAGTTAAATCAATATTGATAATGTCACTCTAACTACTTTTACTTAGCCAGTATTCAGGCATAAGGGGTGCTAAAAAGCAGGAAGGAAGGAAGGAAGGAAGGAAGGAAGGAAGGAAGGAAGGAATTGCTGTCAGCACACACTTGGGTGTGTAACTTGGACACACTATGAATTCTATACTCTTATATAATTAACTCTCCATCAATTTTGCACTAAATGTTTTATTATATGACATCAAACGAAGGTGTGTATTTTTTTAATTGTAGGTTTTGTTGCATCATCAATGACAGTCATTGCTCTAGGTAAGACTTGGCACTTATTTGCAATAAGTAGGCATTGTTAATGCTTCTTTCCTCCTAAAACAAACCTCTAACCTCATCAAAAACCACACAACACTTTTCAGTGAAAGAAAGTTTAAAAGAGAAAATCCTTTCCTGGTATGTTTGTACTGTTGAAAATAATTACTCATCTGTCTTTTGTGGCTCACTCATCTTTATCTGTGTGCATTTTTCTTTACATGATGCCATTCTATTCAGCTAATGACAATAGTTTCATCAGTCTATAACCTACTTTTGAAATAATCATCTTTATTTTAAGCACACAGAATATGTAAATTAGATACACAGAAATGAAGAAAAGGAATGTGTAATAGGCACAAGAGACTTTATTTACAAACATTTTTTGGATCCAGAATCCTAATATATTTTGCCATTAGAGAATCCAGACCAATCACAATTTAAAGAATTCTGTGTGGACTATTCTGGTTTGTAGAGTCTTTAAGTAATCACAATGCAAATATAATTTTGGTTCCTACTTATGTTGTCAGGTTTTGGGAAAGGGCAGCCTTACACACATTTCATATTTTCTTATCCAGCAGGTACATATTTATTGGCTGGGCTTGTTGCTGGTTCTGCAAGTCTTGAAACAATTTGCAACTGCACATTTCAACATGCCTCTGTTGAATTCAAATATTTGAATACCAAATAGCTAAGATGATAGAAAATAATTCCATTAAGATCCCTGATAAGATAAAGGGTTTCAGTGATGTGACTTTGAACCTGTATACTGAAAGTTACATTGCCGTGACATATTTGCCAAAGTTTGGTGTGAAGTATAAATAAAGATTATCATTGCCTAAAGATCATCATTACCTAGTCATCTCTTAAAAGGTAATCTGCTCATAAAAAGTGGGATGCTGATTCTTGTATTCAGATAATTTTTCTGCTAATTTCGTACCTGTGGTAAGCAAATATGTAAAAAGGCCCTCTTGAAATATATAGGCAGATATTGAAAAATAAACCATTGATCTATTAACACTTTGGTATGCTTCTCCGTAGGCAAGTAAATAGTTCAAAAAGCACCATACACCTGATGATTTTCAGTATGCTTTTTGCACCTCACAAATTATTCATGAGCAAATTGTGGTATCCCCACACTTGTTCATGATTTTAAGTAATTCTCATATTTCTGCAGTAAACCATGATTCCTTTAATAGATCAGTAACTTGAAGTCTTCATAGTTTTTGCTGTGCAGCAGTAAGTCTGCTGGCAAATATAGCATGAATGTTCAGCCATGAGAAGCAGTGTTTTGTTACTCTACATTATAATTTTTAAAAAATCCTAAAATTCCTGCAGTCATTTTGTTTAATTGTATAATTGCAAGATTAGTTTTGACAAATATCTGTCATTTAGTATAAAACTTTGATATATGATTATTTTTGTTTCCTATATGTGTCTTAGTGAAACTAATACCTATCCAAGGATAGTCTGAGATCTCAAAATTGCTGAAATTCATCAGATAAATAATTCTGTATAAACAAGTGTCTTAGCTGTGGAAAATTTAAAGAACAAAAGGATGACATTAAGCCCTATATAATAAATTTTTGTTATCATAGTGCAGATTCCTGGACTTCAGTGGCAGATAGGTCACAGCTAAGAGTTCTTACACAAAATGATGCAGCTTTAATTAATATGCATTCATAAATTAATATCTTCCTACTATTTACCCTTTGTGCTCTTTCAGTGATAAACATTAGTGGAAATATTTATCTCAGAAAAAAACTTGAGGTTGGTAAAATAAAAACCCACTTCCTTATTTGTTTGTGTTTTTGAAAGCATTATTACTGTTTATAGTAAAACATCAGATTCTGAGCCAACATTTAAGGGTTTAAAACACACTCATAAAATGCACACAACTGGCTGCATATGTACATATAAGCACACAGACACACGTATGCACCCCCCAGAGTAAACAGGAAACAAAACTAGTTTTGGAATCCACAATTTCATCTGCATTCCCTGTTTATGTATTTCTGAGCTTGTCTGTAATCCTGATAATTAGCCTCCTGGTACTGGTTCTGCTGAAGTGCCTGCAATGCATTAGAAATGTCAAAATGAATCATTGTAGGAAACACTGTAGAAGATCTACAACAAGTACAGAGGGGAGGAATCTTAAAAGTCAACAATACATTACACTTCATTTGCTTATTACTTGAAAAATATTAAGCAAAAACCAAAACATGATTTGATCACTGCAAATGAAAAGCTAAAACTAAAACTAAAACTAAAGAAATAAAATCGTAGAAGTAAAAATAATTGAGAAAAAACAATGCGCTTTTTTTTTTTTAATAAAGCAAAAGAAAGAAACACTTTCCAGGTTGTAATAAAATATTAATACACTAAATGTTTATAATTTTTTTCTACTGGTCACATTTAGCTAGGCAGAAATTTAAAAATTCTGCTGGCATGTTTGTTTGGAATAAAAAAGCTTGTAGGTCAAGTCTTTCTGAGAGAATGCCAAATGTCTTTGTGTCCAGTTATTTATGGTTTCAGATAATTGTACAGAAAATATCAAATTTGCATAGTGTGATTATTGCTGATTATTTATCTAGCAGTCAAAATGTTTCAGTGGTTCCTAGGATGACAGATTGACAAGTACTTAAAACTCATTCATTTTATGAAATTTGCATGTAATTAGGCAATAATGAAGGGGATGTTTGTGGACAGCGGATTATACTACAATATACTGGAAGGGATTCAAATGCTTGACAAAGTGTTAACATTATCTTCAGTTTCAACTAAATCTTGAATGTTTGGCTCAAAAAATCAGTGGAAAAATGAAATGGGTTATGGAAAGTTACTAAATGCTTTGCTAGAACAAAGTATATATTTTTTACTTCACTCTTTGTCTATTCCTACTTATTTATGCACTGTTGATGAATTGTACTTCAGATGTTTAACTCATATCACATTCAGTGCAGCTCATCTGTAATAGTTTTGCTGCCACTGCTCTGGTCATTATCACAGTGAAGTCCTATGAAGAATGGCTTTCTTTGGTTTCTTGGCATCTGTGTGGTATCTGAATTTTAAAGCTCCTACTTTGAGATTCATACAAAAGAATGTGATTTTGAAGAACTGATTTATCATACAAGATATAATTTGTTTCTTAACCAGTTGTTTCTGGACAGATAGAATATTTAACTTTATGGTGCACACATAAGGTGGAGGTAACCTTCACCAATACTTTGTGATGGCTGACAACTGCAAAGGACTCCTGCTTGTACAAAGGTAAAGAATTATTTCAGATGTCCTGGTGTCACATTTTGTTTGCTTGTTTCAATTACATGAACCAGTATATCCCTGTTATTAGAGGATTGAATGTATTTGTGTCAAATGCACTTCTACATCCCACTCTATAGTCAGTGGTCACCTTTTTAACACATACTAATGTGCAGAGACCTGTGTAATGAAATACATTATATTCAGCTGCTTTCAAATATTTCTCTCTCATTTTTGGAGTATATTCTTCAAATTAATTTAATATTCTCCCAAAGTAACAGTAAATATGCCATTTCACTTTTGTAAAAGGAAGAAGGTTTCTATCCATGGGATCTGCAAAGCAGACATGCTAATCAGGGAATAGCCTATGCTGGTCATTAGAAGACAGAGACATTTTAAAAATCTGCCAAACCTGTTTTATGAAATACAAGATCAGTGTCTCTTTAACAGGGCAATGCACACATCTATTAAGGCAGCATAATCTGGATCCATGTCAATAGTTAAAGGGATTTTTTTACCAAATGTTTTGATGGTGGTGCCATTCCTGCCTCTTTTTGCTAAGGGTAGTGGTTTAAACTCCCACACAGGAGTCTCTAAGCATTTGCAATAACCAAATTCTAGAATAAGAAGAATCTGAACTCTCTTGTCTGATGATTAAGTCACTCACATGGGAGGAATTTATGTGTTGAGTGTCCAAGGACATGAATGCTCTAGCTACTGTGTTATAGCATTAATCTCTTTCTTGTTGGTCCAGGGAATATTTAATTATCTTTAAAACAGGTGTGGCAGAAGAGACTGAGATAACGCTTGACCTCGGTAATCTTAGGGGCTTTTTCCAAACTTAATGATTCTACCATTACATGATTCTAGGATTCTTGCAAAGTTAACTATTGCATGATATTTATAAGTTCCTAAGGAGAAGATCCCCTGATAGCCACAAGGTCAGAAGAGGAAAAACTAAATGAGCATCAAGGGCTCTGGCTGGGCATCCTTGCCTGTGTGCAGAGGTACCTAGCTCCTCTGAATTCTCTAGCTGGTTCTGTGCAGCTTCTATTCCAACATTCCTGTTTTCACATGACTAAGCATCCCATTTAAGCAGATATAAATGCTCAAGCCTAATGAAAGCCTAGAATGAAGTACTTGCCAGGATCCTCAGTGATGTTAAGAAAGAAGACATTCAGTTATTAGCATTCTCTAGAACCAACCTAATGAAAACAATGACAGCTGGAAACTTCAGGGGACTGTATCTATATGAATACCCAAAATTATTCTAAAACACTTAAATCTTGTATACAATCTTTTGTGTATTTAGACTCTACTGTTTGTGGTAGGCTTCTCCCACAGAGTCCCTTCGTAACTCCTTATAATCTCTGGATGTCTGAACTTTCAGTTGTGCTCTTCTGAAGCAGTGTAAGCTTCTAGAGGCAAGACACAAGGGCTATTGATGCAGCAGTAAGGATGCAAGGTTTATTGAAGTGTTTGAAATCACAAAACCTGATAATGGTTATGTAGGAATAGGAGTTTCTTCCACCAAAAAGGCAGCAGGATTGATAATCCAAGTGAAGCTTATCTACAGCTTTTCACAGAGTATGGCACACAAACAAGAGCACCTGGAAACCATGCGAAGCAGGAAAACCATTACACAGTTGCCATCACAGAGATACAGTGGAAGAGTTGAACAACTGGAGTGCTGCAATGGGTGACTATAAACTGCTCAGAAGGGACAGGCAAGGAAACAAGAGGTTGTGGGATAGTTCTGTATGTCAGAGAGTTATGACTGTTTAGAGCTGGATGATGGTGATGACAGGGTTGAGTGTTTGTGGGTAAGAATCAGAGGAAAGGCAAACAAGACAGATATCCTGGAGGGAGTCTGTTACAGATTGCCAAAGAAGACTGAAGAGGCAGAAAAAGTATTCTGTAAGGTCTCACAATTGCTAATTTTTCTCATGAGGATCTTCAGCTCCCCAGATGTCTGCTGGAAATGCAACACAGTAGAGAGGAAAGAGTCCATGAGTTTCCTGAATATGTGGAAGGGAACTGCCTGACGCAGATGGTGAGGAAAGCAGCTAGGGAAGACTCTCCATTGGATCAGATGGCAGGGGTCACTAGTGGTGTACCTTAGGGCTCAGATTTGAGACCAGTCCTGTTTAATACCTTTAGCAATGATCTGAGTGAGGGGATTGAGTGCAGTCAGTCATCTTACAGATTACTCCAAGTTGGGCAGGAATGTTTATCTGCTGGAGGGCAGAAAGGCTCTGCAGGGGGATCTAGACAAGCTGAATTGATGGGCCACCACAAGTTGTATGAGGTTCAAAAAGGCCAAGTACTGGACCTTTCATTTGGGTCACAACATCCCCAGACAGTGCTACAGCCTTGGGACAGAGTGACTGGAAAGCTGCCTGTTGGAAAAGAACCTGAGGATGCTGGTTTTCAGCCACTGAACGTGAGCCAGCAGGTGCCAAGGTGGACAAAAGCCACAGGAATCCTGGCCTGTATTGCAAATAGTGTGACCATCAGGAGGAGGGTATGATTGTCCCTCTGTACTTGGCAAAGGTGGTGCCACACCTTGATTCCTGGGATCAGTTTTGTGCCACTCACTACCCCAAACACACTGAGGGGCTGCAACATTTCCAGAGGAGTGCAACAGAGCTGGTGCAGGGTCTGGAGAACAAGTCCTGTGAGGAGAGCCTGAGGGAGCTGAGGTTGTTTATCCTGGAGAAAAGGATTCTGAGATGGGACCTTGTTACTCTCTACAACTAACTGAAAGGAGATTATAGACAGGTAGGGTTTGATTTCTTATCCTAAATGATAAGCAACAAGATGAAATGGAATGGATGAAATGGAATTATTCTGTGCTAAAGGAGATTTAGATTGGGTATTAGGAATAATTTCTTCATGAAAAGGGTTGTCAAGCTTTGGAACAACATGTCAAGGGAAGTGTTTGAGTCACCATCTCTGCATAATGTTTAGGAAATGTGAATGTGGCACTCTGGGACATGGTTTAATGGTGCACTTTACTGTGCTGGGTTAACAGTGGGACGAATGATCTTAGGGATCTTAGATCTCCAACATCACCTATTCAATTAAGCAGTGTGGCTGTCATATGCAGTTATAGACCTGTTAAGGTGGTATCTAGAGTCCATTTGGTATCACCCTCTGGGAAGTTTGCTTGTATGGTTAGATCAGCTTGTAAGTATTCAGACTCCACCATCTTTTTGCAGATCCAGTTCTGATCCATTAAAAGTCTGGATCGTGCTTGTTAACAATTTAGGTCATCCTAAGAAAGATAAAATGGATACATATGGCAGAAGTTTAACTAAAAGTAATTAGTATTATGTGAGATAAAAAACACTCCATCTTGGCTAGCATGTGTGCACGTAAGATTTGTGCACCCCTTTCATCTGGAACAGAAATATGTCCTCTTTTCCGTCACTGATACCCAGGTGTATTCCCATGTCAGAATTCTTATCAAGAAGCTTAATCTGCACATATCTAAGATAAGATCTTTCACCCTTCTTGCCAAAGCAAATGGCTTAAACATTTGTTCAGAAGCAGGAAAAAAATTCTGTATTCACTGATGACTACATATTCAGTTCTATCAAAAATTTTGGGAGCATTTTTCAGAAACGATTTCACATTAAAGAGGCAAAAATGTCAGGAGAAGGAGGGGGAGAACATTCAAGCCCCTCATGGACCTTTCTCAATGAGTTTTCTACGTAGTATTCTCAAATGCTTTATGTAACCTGAATTAATTACTAAATCTATCCCCTTCATTATCTAATTAACTCATTCCACTGATTTTTTTTCCCCTGTCTTTTAAAAAGCTGTTCAGTTACTAACATTTCAGCTTCTGTATTCTGATGCAAGGCAGAAGAATCTGATAGTTCATTTAACTCATTCCGACATGTGAAATTTCAGAACCTTCACATTCTTCCCCAGTATATAGTTAGCTACCCATCTGGTTGGCTTTTTGATGGAAGGTTTTGCTGGTGTCAGAAAAGCCATATGAGAAAAAGGAGAGGAGTAGGTAGAGCACAACGGGACCATAAACCATATTGCTAGGCACAAGGAAAACAAGGTCACCCTTTATGGTTTCAGACAGAGGAATAAGAAGAGAAGACAACACTTGTACGGTGTACAAGGTGGCAGTTGGAAAGGTTAGGGTACAAGACCTGAGCTTCTGTGACAGAGAAAAGAATGAAAAGAAATCTTCGTTCTTTCATTTATTCATAGAAGAAGAGAGTACAAGAAAAAGAAAAGTCTTTGTGGTACCTGGGGGCTTCCCTAGTCTCAGGGGTTCTTTAAACTGCATCCAAATTTTTACTTTGGACCCCTTTTTAAAGGTCTTTTATGCATACAGAATGGATTCATAGCTGTGAAAGGATTACCTATCTTTGAACTATGGAGTTCAATAGTAAAGAATACTAGCTTATTCCTTGTAATGTATTCATTTCTTTCCTGCTATTCTCTGTGTTACTTAACATTTTGATTTCTGCAATTAAAATTACTTTAAAATAATTCAAAGGGCCCTCACTAGAAATACAGCACTGAGCTAAAGTTTGTCCTTCATGAGCTGTCAGTTTTAACTGAGCTACAGCTGGTGTTTACTGTTTTTGGAGATATTTGATGGGCAGTGGTACTGATTAGTTATCTGTCTTCACATTGGATTATTTTTGGTTTTTAAAAGGAGTAGAGAGAATGTGCATGGGACTTTGCTCTCAGATTATACACTCTTTATGCTTTAGGACTGCCCACAGTTACCTGGTTATCAGTCTCCTTGCCTCACTTTTCTAAGCGACTTGTTTCTTTCTTGTGTGAGGACTATTCAAATTATAGTGTTAATGATTTTTAAAGCCCTTACATCCTCAAAAATTTTGCACTTCCCTGTCCATCAACCTCATTCACTTCCTTCTGCTCCAACACCAAAGCATTCAAAGTGGTGGTCCTCAAAGAAACTGGGAGGGTTTCCCCCATTTCCATTCTTTTAGGGAGCTGATATTACTCTCAGAGGAAGGAAGCAACAAATTAAGGCCTGAAAAAAATTAAATTAATGTAGCATTTCAGGATGCAGTTCTCTATCCCCTTCTGTGAGCAAGAAAGAAGAGTTATAATCATCTTTCCTCCTTCCTGAAAGATGAGATGAATGAAGGGTCCCTAGAAAGTGACAAGGAGTTCCTGCAGCAGTTTATGCTGCACCTGCTACAGAGATATGGACGGGAAAAAAATCCCTAGGAATCTGAAAATATGCAGAAGTAAAACTGTAATAATACAAATAATTAATGAGTAGGAAACCAGCTAAGTGGGAAAGACAGAGACTAGGCTCAGCATGAGTTACATATAAGGTTTCTAAACTATAGAATATATGAGGGAAGCTAATTTTTTGCATGCATTGGAGAAATTGGATTTAAATCTTAAGACCTTTGAACCTTTAGTGTTTGTTAGGAGTCTTGAGAAATCCTTGACACTACTGCAAGCCACCCTGTGGTTTCTCTGTCATTCATTGTGCGGTGGATGCCAGGCTCATCACCTGTTCTGTGACATCTGGGGCTCTTGCATGTGACCCCAAATGGCACCTGACTCATCATCTTTACTAATACAAGCATGTTACTTCTCATGTTTCCCTACAATCACAACATGGCTGCAGTATCAAAATATTATTCATGGCAACCATTTGTGCATAGATTCTATGCCAAACATGCTTTTCTAAGATGAAAAGTGTCTCTCCTATGTTTCTTTCATACAGTATTTGGGCAGATAAACTGGCCTTCAGAACTGTGCAGAAAGATTAAGAGGTTTGACAGCCATAATTACAGCAGTATGTGGTGAATCATAGAAGGGCTGAGTTCTGGGAAACTGGACAATGTCTACTTGTGGGTATTGGCCAGAGAAGAGCATGACACAGGGTTTCAGTTCTCCCCTTTCAAGCACTGTATGGCCAGGATCAGACTAGCTGTGACTCCCTGATACTGTGCCATTAGCACCCAGGGCAGGCAAAATAAGTTTTTGGCTTCTCCATTTTAGCATAAAATCCCTTTGGATTCTGTTACTGAGTTGAAAGCTGATCTAGGTTTCTAGATCTGTTTGCACTTGTCAACAAAATTTCATCTTTAAGCCCAGTCCCCCTCCACACTGTACATGGAAAGGGAGTCTTGTAATTCAAGAGTGGACATGAGCATGCTTTGAGCAGTTTAAGTGTAACTGAAGATAACAGGCAAGCAGCAGTAAAAGTCTAGTATGATCAGTGTAGCTCTGACTCCTCCCTTCTTATCATCAAGCCTTTTTCCTATCCTTGCATTTGGACAAGAGAATGGCTCTTCCTACAGCTGTTTCTTCCATCCCTACACCTTTTATGAATCAAGGCAATTCCACTGGCAATACCATGACCAAGGTCCCAAGGCATCATTTCCAGTATAAAGAAAAGTTAAAAGTGATGGAAGAGAACCTGACATAGAAGCAAAACTAGACTGTCTCTTTTTTATTTTATTTTGAGACAATGAATAACATCTGATTCCTCCAAACTCTGATAATGTTTGCATGGGGAAATATTTAGCATGATAAGTAACACTGAAATGTGATCCAAATAGTCTGAGTGGTTCACGGAGAAAGCAGTGAGAATGACCAAAGGGTTGAATCATTTTAGTTCCACTCACTACAGTGGTCCTCCACTACAGATCAGGTTGTCACAGGGCAGGAAATCACAGATGATGTGGAACAGAACTCTTCAGAGCATTGTGAGATGAGCAGAGATTTCTTTCTGATGTTTGATATTTCACCCCCAAGGAATGAGATATGGGCTCCTTGTTCCCCATACCAGGGTCTTCCTTTGCTTATCAACAGATATTTTAGGAACAAGATGAAGAAGAAAACCCTTCTCATATGAGTATGAGAACTCTAACAGCTATATTTTGCAGCAGCCAGGCACTTTTCCAGGAGTTGTTAGAGAGCTATAATAGCCTTTCCGTTGTAACAACCTGGATAATAGTGGCCATGGTCTAAAAGGCTGGGGAATGATACCTCGATCATAGAAGTACCTATTGTTTGAAGAAAAGAATGGTGTTGGAGTGTTCCTTTCAAATCCCAGGCAGCATTTGAACACATCATTCATGCTCAAGCACTGTAACTAGCAGAGAAAGAAAAGGGACTGTGCCACAATTATAACCACATGCTCTGAGTCATGCAGTTGCTGAGTTCTGGGAAATTATAAGGCCTCCAGTTCTGGGCATTGACCATACAAGATGACAGTGTCAAGAAAGCCCCCATTGATCACAGGGGCAGAACAAGAGAAAACAGCTGTAACAACTCAGAAAAAAAGACTTGACAGCTCAATGAAGATCTCTGCACTGTGCTCAGCAGCAGCCAAGAAAATAAGAAAATATTGGGATTTAGAAACAGCTAAAAATTGTAGAAGGGGGTAAAATACCCCAGAATATAAAATGTTGGGACAAACTTCCCTTGTAAGCATATCTGTTTTTTTCAGAGACCTGCATCTTCCTGTAAAGCTGAAACAAGGAGACATGGAGAGGTGATAAAAGATTAGATGGACCACTGATCTGATCCAGTAGTGCAATTTCTCTGTTTCTGACAGTTGGCTTGAATCACAAAGTTAGCCTTTGACACAAACTTGTATTAAACCTTTCTCAAGAGTCCTTGTTCAGTTTCTTTAACCATAAGACCATCCTTCATCTCCAATTTCCTCTTTCCATTTCTTCTGAAAATATCAAAGGAGCATAATTTCTCCTAATATTGTAGCATTCCAGTCCTGACCAAAACCAGGAAGTGAGCAGCAGGTGAATAAAAATTAAGCTCCATTTTCAAACTTCAAACAAAGATCTGTGTGCGGCAAGGAATGGTCTGTTAATTTAATCCAAATTGGTTCACTCAGCTCTGGTGATAATCTGATCCATACCACAGCAAGTTTGCAGTCAGAAGAACAAAATAGTGTGTGAATTATGCTGAACCCAAAAAACACAGTCTGTTCATGACCATATACTCAGTAGTTCAGGATGGGAGTAGGGGAAGTGGGAGGGAGGGATGGCGTGGTGAATAAAACTCAAAAGTAGTTGGCCTGGTGATTAACAGCAGCTGAGGGTGAAAAAAAAGAAAAAAAGAAAGAAAAGCAAACAAAAATGAGGCATGTATAAATGGAGGTATTGAAACTAAGTCAGAGGAAATATCCTAGTGCTATGTAAGAAGCCAGTGAAACCATATTTTTAAAACAATGTGGTTCCTTAGCCCTCTTGTATTAAGGGCATATTATACAAACACATTTACTGTATTGAAGGTGGCTAAGAAAGTGGCACAAATAGGCTAGAAAGACAGAAGTCACTGAGGGGTTAAAAGTAACATACATGTTATTGAGAAAAAAGCCTGGTCAAAGACATGTAGAACATCTGAAAGCAAAAATGTGGATGTTCCAGTGGTGAGTAGGCTATTCATATATCCATAAACAGAAAATGCAACTTAGAGAATTGCGTGTTCCAGGGTCAAATTTTGAAATTCTTATTATATTTTTATTCTTTGTTTATTTGGTTATGCAGTGACTTTGTCAGTATTCATTTGAATAGAGAGAACCACAGGTCAGATAAGGCATTTGAGATGTGTGAGTCAGGAGTTCCTGTACACAGATCTTTTCCCTTGCTCTATGAATATTAAGCTACATTCATCACTCCATTTCTCCTGGTTATGAGACACTGAAGTTGACTGCTTTGTGTCAAAAATATCTCTCCTTCCCTTTACAGACCCAGCATGCAATGGGTTTGCATTTCACACACCACTCCCTGGTGATCTGCACTCCTTTTGGTTCTCATCAGCTCTTTGGGAACTGCTTACATTTGGTTCTTGCATGGGGTGTGGGTGGTGAACGGAAAAACTTTCTTTCAACCTTCCCTACACACATCTGTGTGGGGCCTGTAAATTCAGTCTTTGGTAGCCTCTTTAAAGGATAACACAAAAAGCCCTAAAGAAGTCTCCCACCAAACACTGTCAAGTTGCTAATCAGTATTTATATACATCATTAATTTTTTGCCAATCATTCATACCAGAAGAACAAAAATCATTGAAATGAAAGGTAATAATTCTGTTATCCATGTGCTAAATAATGCTTTGTATGAAGCAAAAGATCAGTGACATTTAGTCCATCTGTTTTGCAAGGAAACACCTTTTAACTCTTTACACTTACTGAAATGTATTTTAAGGTCTATAAATTGATATAATGACAGCCACAGGAAGGGAACTGTAATGTTGATATTTTTAACACAAGAAGTTGCTTCAAGCCTCTATTTAAAACTATATTGATCCCTTTTCCTACAAATCAAATGCCTTATTCATCTGTTCCAAGTTATTTTTTTTTCTAACCATTTGTCATTTACATAACACTAAGTAACTAGTCTTGGGAATGTCCTAAACTACAGAAAGCCTCTATAATAATTTCTGACACAGGGGATTTCATGGAGAAATCCTTATATTCATCAGCTGCAGATTCATTGCACTTTCTGTTTGACTAACCATTTCCTAGTGGAACACTGATATTTTATTTGGCTGGCAATAGCTTCTAGCACAGGAGAACAGTTGTATTTTTGAAACTGCCTATCGGAAAGAATTTCCTTGCTTATTTTTCCTCTGTGAGTGTGTGCACGCATTTGTGTAAATGTGTGCATGCATCTGTATGCAAGTATTTTAGTTAAATATGTTGGGTGTAAGTTCTACTTGACACATCTGTCTTCATTAAACAAGAAAACAAAGTCAGTGTAGTATGACCCTGGATCATCTACATAGTTAAACCATTTCATTTAGGATGCTTTTTTTTCTTCTCTCTCTTCATGTCTCATTTCAGTCAGGTATAATTCTTGATTAATATATAGGGTGTTCCCATAGTATATGCTGCTTCCTATAGTCTATAGAAAGATTTCTCTAAATAGATTTTACTTTATATTGAAAAAAATTCATGTAAGTTGCCCTGAATTACTTTTTCCACTGTCCTAAAATATGATCTCCAGTAAAGCAAGAACAAGTTCTTCAGCTAAGAGAGAAATAAAATATCACCTAGCACGTTATTTTTGTTCCTATCTCTGTCTCTTTGTGTTTCTAATCATCTTCCCATCCATGGTGTGTTCCTCGGTGTGAAGAAGAAAGGGAAAAAAAAAAAAAGACTCCTGAATGAGCCTTTCCAAAAATGAAAATAACATTTTATCATCCTGGGATTTTCAAGAATCATGAGAAGCAATAGTATTACAAAATGCATCTGAAGTTGGAGTTTACTATATTAATGGATTTCTCTGTGGAGTCAGGCTATCTTTGCTCTTTCAGTAAATCTGGGAATCCTCAGGTTTCTCCTTATGTACAGGGCAGGAGAATAAAGATGTTGAAACCAGTCATTTACTTTGAAATTTTACCGGATTTTGTTTGCATCTTTAGTTTTCTCAGCAATTTTAACACTTGCTCCATTTCGTTAATACATTTTGGGTCTCAACTCTTCTTTTCTCCATGCTCTTTTCTTTCTGTTCCTTAAAGGTTTTGTTGGCAAAATTACTTAGAAAGAGGGCACATAGTTTTGAGAAAATCTTCTTCTACATCATTCAGACATATATATTAGAGGGATTTCAGCTCTTTATACAGTTTATAAAATATTTAATGAGACAATGGGGGCAGGTTTTAAAGTAATTATATATGGCAGTACAAATGTGGACCTACATTCACTTTGTGTTGTTTCTTTGTCTCTCTTTCTTTTTTTGTTGTTGTTCTTGTTTTGGGGGTTTTTTGTTGTTGTTGTTGTTGATTTTTTTTTTGCATTGTCTGCAAGTTGAATCTGGTTCTATTGTACTAGTCTTTCCCACAGGAGTAAAATTCACCCAGTGACTATCTTTTTACATCCACTTTAAAAATTCTGCTTCTGCAGATATCCATTTTGTTAAATACAAATACCAGAACAGTTTGGTCAGCATAAAAGGGTATAACCACAGAAAAAATGAATTCAATGGTTTTGATAAAAGCAAGTCTTTGACAGAATTTAACCTGTTATGAGGAAATTTCTTAAGTTCAGTGTTTAAAAAACTTTACAAAAGAAGGGCCAAAATGCTGCCAATATTTCCCAGAAACACTAGGAAAAGATGCCTGACAAAGTGTAGTATAGAAATGGATAAGACAGATCATCAAACAGATGGGTACCAGGACTTAACCACAAAATTCACCTTTTCCTTCTGGTAAGGAAACAAGATAAATTGATAAAAAACCCAAAAGGCATGAAAGGGGAAGTCTGCTTCCTGGAATCCTGAGGTAATTTTTTGAGAGTGTATGTTTGTGTGTACATGGCTCCTCCTCTGGAGAGTCTCTTCTCCCACTCTGATTTAAAGGAAATATCAGTTATGATCCAAACTGGAATATGTCCCTGACATACTGTAATCGTAATCTCAGTCTATCTGACTGAACATTTTGCTAGAAGAGTTTAATTTTTCAGTACCATTTTTCCTCAGTGAGAGCTGCCTTCTATTCAAACATTATAAATGAACCTTCTTTTGAGTCCCTAGGAAATGCACTGTATCATTCACCTCCTGTCAGATTAGCTCTCGTTACTTGATATCTCCTGTGGAAAGTACAGAGGGGATTTCACCAGTTATAAACTCTCCTTATCTTCAGGTTCTTTGGACAGACTTCAGATTTCCCCTGGATCTTCATCTTTAACTTTTTCAAATTGTTTTACAGTTCAACTTTTCAGCTTCATACCTGTTTTTCCCTCCTACTTTAGGTACTTTTTATTTATAGGTAGAAAAATTAGCTAAGTAGGGCTACTAGGCTTCCTTTTTCATTGTGAGTTACATTTCCTATGTTTCTCAAAGTACTTTTTGTCATCTGAAAATATATATATTGAAGTTCCTGGACAATTGAAACCAGATTATATCAGATTACACTCACTTTCCATGTTTTCTTTTAATAGATAGGCACCTGTCAGATATAAAAAGGCAAATGACATCTCATTGCTTCTTAAATGTAGTCTTAACCTTCATCAGTGGTGCCTCACCTCACTATTTTCAGCTTGAATTTTTTATTTCCAAGTTTCCTGAGACATTTTACATTCCTACACATATCCTTCAGCTGCTTAAAATTAATGGTGTGACAGAAGGAAGATTTAAAGAGGAAAGGAAAATTTTGTTTCTTGATTCTTCAAATCTGGATGTACTTAGAAAGCTTGTTATATCTCAATTTTTACATCAAAATGAAAGAAGGAGGAAGTCTGGGAAAAATAAATGTGTTGTTGAGCAATGTTTTACTTCTGTGAAAGAGTAGAAATTCTCAGGACTCAATGATACATGGAGATGGAAAGATGCATCTCGTGTTCACCACAGTCTGGGAATTTCTTCTTTCTCACTCTGGAACTTCTATCTCACCTTAACACATACTTAGCTCTAAAAAACTTAGAGACGCATTTGTTTGCACCTAATCTTGGATGTCCAATGAACCAGATATTATTATAGGAACCTTTCCTCATATGGAGTAACAGAAGAGAAAAGGCAAACTGCTTAATGCTATACAGTGCCTGTACATTACTTTCCAGCCACATAGACTGTCTTGCTAATATTTTTCAAACATCCTCTTATATAGGTTAAATTCCATCATTTCCATACATGATGAAGTATAGGATGTAGCCCAAGGTACTTGAGTGTTAGGAATATTACAAGATAATGATATTATTCCTAATAAAACCCCATATATATGGTCACAGAAACACAGAATCATAGAAATGTTTAGGTTGAAAAGGACCTCTAGGATCACTGTGTACAACTGTTAACCCAGCACAGCAAAGCGTACCATTAAACCATGTCCCAGAGTGCCACATTCACATTTCCTAAACATTATGCAGAGATGGTGACTCAAACACTTCCCTTGACATGTTGTTCCAAAGCTTGACAACCCTTTTCATGAAGAAATTATTCCTAATACCCAATCTAAATCTCCTTTAGCACAGAATAATTCCATTTCATCCATTCCATTTCATCTTGTTGCTTATCATTTAGGATAAGAAATCAAACCCTACCTGTCTATAATCTCCTTTCAGTTAGTTGTAGAGAGCAACGAGGTCCCATCTCAGAATCCTTTTCTCCAGGATAAACAACCTCAGCTCCCTCAGGCTCTCCTCACAGGACTTGTTCTCCAGACCCTGCACCAGCTCTGTTGCACTCCTNCCTCTCCCACTAAATATGTCACCTTGTCATGGAGGAGATCAGGTTGGTCCAGCAGGATCTGTGTTTCACACAGCCATGTTTGTGCTGGCTGGGCCTGATCCCCTGGCTGTCCTGTATACACTATGTAATGGCACTCAAGATGATCTTCCCCAGCAGTGAGGTCAGACACACCGCAGGCCTATAGTTACCCAGGTCCTCCTTTTGAATCTTCTTGAAGGAGGACATCACATTTGCCATCTTCCAGTCAACTGGGACCTCCCTGTTTAGCCAGGACTGCTGGTAAATGATGAAAAGTGCTCAGTGGCATTTCCACCAGCTCCCTCAGTACCCTTGGGTAGATCCTATCTGGCCCCATAGATTTCTGTTTGTGTAAGTGGTGTAACAGGTGACTAACCATTTCACCTTGAATTACATGGTCCTCTCTCTGCTCCTTGTCCCCATATTCCATGTCAGGGGCCAGGTACCTGGAGAACATTTGGTTTTCTCATTAAAGAGTGAGGCATGAAGGCATTAGGCATGGTCGCCTTTTCCTTATCTTTTTCATTCTGTTCTTTCCCCCATCCAAAAAGGATCGAGATTCTTCTTAGCACTCCTTTTGTTGATGATGTACATGTAGAAACATTCTTTGTTGTCTTTTGCAGAAGAAACCAGATGAAGTTCTACTTGGGATTTGAATTTTCTCTCTGCATAACCTCTCAACATCCTTACAGTCCTCCTGACTAGCCTGCCCCTTTCCCCAAAGGCCATAAGCTTTCGTCTTGTTTCCCAGGTTCCAGCCAAAATTCTCTGTTCAGACAGGCTGACCTGCCTTCCTGCAGAGTCATCTTTTGGCACATGGGGTCAATCTGCTCCTGCATCTTAAGACTTCCTTCTTGAAGAATGTCCAGCCTTCCTAAACTCCTTTGCTCCTCAAGACTGCCTCCAAAGGGGCTCTCTCAACCAGTCTCCTGAAGAGGTCAAAGTCTGGCCCTCTGGAAGTCCGAAGCAGCAGTTCTGCTAGTCCCCCTCCTTGCTTCTCAAAAAATTGAAAGTTCTGTCATTTTTGTGATCTCTGTGCCCAAGAGGACCTCTGACCATCATATATATCATCCATAAATGTTTACAAACAGCAGATCCAATGGGGACCTTCCCCAACTGCTTCCATAACCAGCTGTACATGTAGTTCTCATCCACACACTTCAGGAACCTCCTGGACAGTTTCCTCTCTCCTGTGTTGCATTTCCAGCAGATGTCTGGAAAGTTGAAATCCCCCGTGAGAATAACTGGTAGCAAATGTGAGACTTTTCCCACCTGCCTATAGAATATTTTTTATGCATCTTCATCCTATTTTTCCTCTTAATATTATAAAATTATACTGCTTGAAGACATAATGCATTGTTCTAGCATCCTAGATCTGACATTTCTTAGTATTTGCAGAACACATCTTAGCAGCAAAGACCACCACAGGTGGAAATCTTTGTACTGAGACGAGGAACAGCTCAGAGCAGCTGTGTGGGATCTGTCCTGCATATCAGGTCCCTTGGGAACTAGTCCATAAGCAGAGAACAAACAGTCTGTGGTAGGAATCCTTCAGCCACACACTCCTGTGGTCTCCTGTCCTCCTCTCTGTCCTCCAGACTGCATTTTTTCTGGGGTGTCAGTGACAGTGACAGTGGCATGAAAGTTACCTAGGCAGTCCTTCAGACTTATCAATGGTCTTCTGCAGACTACAGCAATTCTGAGGTGAAAACCTGATGTACTGTGTCTCTCAGAGATTTAAGATGATGTGTAAATATTTTAATTCTGGCCATAGAATACCTTTTAGCACCATCTCCCTTTGTCCCTTTTTCCTTTTTTACTTCTTTCCTCTCCTTTCTGCATCTCACTCTTCTAAAATCTATTTAATTATACCCATAGAAAAGAAAATGCTGATATCAAAAGAGCAATTCCCTCTTTTGATTTCCAATTCATTTTCCCCTCTCATTCAAGAGAATAGAAATATACAAAGTAATTTGGTATATAAAATGATTCCCCATAATTTTAATCCTTTTAAAGTGCTTATGGAGATTATCACAGTTTGATTTATTTTGACAAGGGGTGGTAAAAATTGTAAGAACAATAGTCTAATAAAAATGTTTTAAGAGCCTGTTGCTGTGTTACAGGAACGAACATTTCAGGTGTTTCATGGGTTTGGGGAATGATTTCCTAATACAGCTAAGTGAATTAAAGCAACACAAGGAACAAGCATTCACAATAAGTAGAAAAGGACACCATTTTGCTAATGCTTGAAGACTTTTTTCCAATAGTTAAGACATCACATTTTTCTGTTCTGTGTCTTCATTTTACTGCATCTTCTTTTGCTTTTCACAGATCAGGCAGCTAGATGTCAGAGCTACAAGGGAAATCATAGGATTGCCTAAATTTCTCAGTCATAAGGCCTGCCCTACCAAGGGCTTTGGTTTGACCATAATTTCAAATATCTCCCAGGTAAAATCACAGACAGAGGGGCAGAGCCAAGCCCTATGTTCTTATAGGTCTTTCCTCACCTCCCTTTTACCCAAGATTTCTTTGTTTTGTGTGATGGAGTTTTGTCTGTACTCTGTTTTGAATGGAGTGTAATAGCTCAGTTTCTGAAGGATGAAATACAGTGACTGAGAATGTAGTAACAGCAACAAAGGGCACTCTCAGAGTTAGACTATGCACTCAGCTGCTCAGTAACATCATGGTCCCACAGAGAGAGAATGGGTCTCACCATGTGATGTACATACGGATACTCAGCCTCATGCAGCAAGGTTTATTCAGCAGCAGCAGAGGAAAGGCTGCTCCATAACCCTGCCGTGAAGGTGCAGTCATTTGGGATGATCTGTGTCAGGATTAGGAGTGCCACTGTGGAAAAGACCACAATGATAAGTGTGTGTGTGCAGTCTTACAACCTCCCCCAGGCCTCTATCACCCAGAGGTTTTGTGATCCCAGTGTCTTACACTGGAAGAGAAGAAACATAAATATTAAAATACTAGTTTTCCAAGAATAATTACATCACACATACTAAAGTCATCTTATCTAAGCTGTCAAGTCATTCCATTGCAAGAAAACCTTAGAAAATATATATTAAGTTTTCATGACATTCATTTCCCCTTGTTCCGTGTTTATGCTTTTAACTTTGGGTTTATTAAATTTTGCTCACTGAAGATACTTATTATTTGTGATGGATAATATGCATTCTTCAGGATAAACGAGCTTTTTAGACAATGGTATTTCTGGAAAATTGAACCTCAAAAACACCCCCAAAAAACATGAAGAAAATACCAATGGAAGAGCTTAGCATTATGAAGTGTGTAACAAACAGAATGCAGAGAATAATCAGCTGTTATAATAAGATTGTTTTTTAACTAACAAATCTAAATTTAAAACTATTTCAAAGAAATAGTGATCTTTACAAATACATTAAAACAGCAGAAAAAAACGAAAAGATGAAGAGGGTGAATAACAGGGCAGGCAAATGACTGATCTTTCTGTGTGGTTTTCACTCGAGCACGAGAAGAATGATTACATCCCTACAGCAGTCTTCAAAGTGTTGGAGTCAGAGAGTGGAATAGGAAATGAACTGCAGTTCAGTGACCCTCTGTGGCCTGAACAGTGGGAGCTGGTAAGCACAGCATTTCCACTTTATTCACTCCTCTTTTTTTCAGCTACTGTCAGTAGAAGGCCTTCCCACACACATGCTTTTGCATCTTTATTGTAACCTGAAAAGAACTAAATGTAGCAGATGCATCTATGTATAGGTGGATATAATCTGTATGGGTAGATTTCTCAGTGCTCTACATACACACAGGCTTATTACACATGTCTATGATAGAGCAATGAATAGCTACAGTTTTCCTGAAGAAATCTGCTTTCCAATTTGAAATAGAATACATACCGAGCCATGACAATTTCTTTGTGTTTCATTAGGAATAAAACCACAAGTTGGTCACCTAGGTCTGCTTGGAGAATAGACATAAAGTACCACTTTCAGCCTGGTCTGCAATTTTCTGCTTCCTTTGTCATGAAACGTCAACAAAATGCCCTCGATAAAATTTCTCTCCAGGCAAGGAAAGCACCCTACATAAATAGAGCCACAACATAATGTTACTTAAGGGATGCTGGATCTTCTCATCTTGACCTATTCTCATGATATTTGTGAAAAGCATAATCTAATGCTTAATAAAATCTCTAATGCATATCGGATTTCTCCATAAAATTGCACCTCTGCTATGGCAGGATAAATATGCATGTAAATATACCCAGGAGGTAAACCTGCAAGATGTTACAGTCTATGTATCCTTGTGGACAAGTCGAGAGGCTACATGATGATCCAAGTGAGATTCTTTTTCACATTTTTGTTTTGCAACTGGACATCCCTTGATCTTCAGAAGGTAGTTCCAGAGTTTTTAAAGTGTTTATTTTAAGAGAGAATTATTAATCACATCCAGATTTACTAAACTTTTTTACTAAGGTTCAGAAGCAGCTCAGATAAAATTATCAATTAAATGCTCAGGAAAATAGACGATTGAGGGAACTGATTGTTTGTTGTTTGGTTTGGTTTGGTTTGGTTTGTTTTTTGGATTTTCTTTTTATCATTAGATTATGATGGCCCATTATCCTTTTGTTCACTATGACTGAGGGCATCACTGAAGAATGTCAAGGAAAAAAAATTAAAAGTCAAGCCTGTAGTCTGATTTTTGTGTTTGTGTTTAAAAGAAATCCCTGTATTTCTGTTTTAAAAAATCCAAATTTTCTTGGTATTTCTTTTCATTGCAGCTTCAGTTTTGTGTGATGCCATTTGGACTCTTGGAGCTAAGAAGAGGGTGAAGAGTAGTTTTTGCCATCACTGTAGAACAATAGAATCACAAAGCTGTTTTGATTTCAAAGATCTTAACGATCATCTAGTTCCAACCCCACTGTCATGGGCAGAGACAACTCCCACTAGAACAGGTTGCTCATAACCCCATCCAACCTGGCCCGAACACTTGCAGAGATGAGGCATCCACAGATTCTCTGGGCACCTGTTCCAGTGTCTCAATATTCTCACAGAAAAGAATTTCTTTCTAATATCTGGTCTAAACCTGCTGTCTTTCAGTTTAAAATATTACCCCGCTATATCAGTATAAGCCCTGATAAAAACCTCTCTTTCCATCCACCTTAAAAGTCTCTTAAAAGTTCCTGAAGGCCACAATAACATCTGCCCAGAGCCTGAACAACCCCACCTCTCTCAGCCTGTCTTCATAGGTAAGATGTTCCATCCTTCTGATCATTTTCATGGCCCTTCCTCTGGATGCACTCCAACAGGCCCATGTATTTCTTGTACTGGGGAATCCATTGAATGTAATAAAACTGAAAAGAGTGAGGGTGTCATTAAATAAAGAGCTATAAAGTATGCTTCCAGACAAATCTAAACCATCATTAACACTGTAGTATAAAAGGGTGCAGGGTTCTTAGTGCCTATTACACTGTCCTTAATGTCATTTTTCTTTATTATGAATAAGGACTACAAGGCAGTAAGATCTATTTAGGCACTCTCTTTACAACAAAATTTATCCTCAAAAAGCTTCATGAAATCTCTTGATCATATTGTGAGATGTGAGAAAAGTACCTCCAAGGCCAATAAATCTCTTTGTTTTTTACAAAATCTTTCTGATATGAAAATATATCATTTTTTATATACCTGTCAGATTTTTGTTAGAATCTTCCATATTTTTACAGTATTCTGAGGTTACACTTTTCTTTCTCCTATTCCATTTTTATCTGAAAAGACAAGATACATATTTGAAAAGAGATATGCAGGCAACATGAGTCTAGCCGTCTGTGTTTTTGGAAACTCATTTTTTTTAATTGAAGGTTTGTCTGTTTTCATATGGTTTTCACTAAAATTCTCTGTAGTTTTACAAAAGAGACTAAAGCTTCATTCCTCTTACATTAAAAATCTGCATTTTACAAAAGAAATGCCTAATATAGTACTCCTGAGAGCCCAACAAAGAAACTCCTAAATGAATAATTAAGAGGTGAATTAATGTTTTTATGATTCAAAATCTGGGAATATAAATGGGGGGATGTTGCGTCATCATGTGGGCTGCAAACAGAATAAAGGGTTATGTTAAACGAACACTGAAAATAGAAACTTTGCCTCTTCCTCTACAGTTCCTTGTTGAAGCCAACCGCTTGATAATTACTCTTGACTATTTCCAAATCCCATCACAAGAACTGTCTTTTCCTTAGCCAAGGAATTCTAATTCACTTCTGCTCTAATTAAAGAATCAGACCTTTCTCCTAGGACTCAGCCTTTCCTGGTCTCGCTGTTAATAGCAAAACTTGCCCACTTGTCCACTTCACCCTCACTATCTGGGCTGTATGAAAATTCTTATGTCCTACACAGCTTACTTATATTTATATGTAAGAAGAGTAATTCAATCCCTCCCTATGTGTTGTGATCAAGGCCCTAGATCATTCCTTGCACGACTCACACTGCATCTGAAATGATCTTCAAGGACTCCTGCTGGCTTCAAAGAAACAGATTTTGTTTAGCATTTTAGCAGAGCAGCTTTACTAAAGAACAGCTCTGCAGCTTTGGAGCATGGCACTCCTTAAAATAAGTGGAAAATGTAGAAACTGTGTCCTTCCTTCATAAATTTGATTCTGTCTGATCTCCTGATGTGTGTTCACACCAGTGGGCTCTGTCTGTTATCCTTGAGAATCCAAAGGCTCCAGCTGATAGGGTATTTTTTATGCAGTTTTCTCCAATGGACCTACCACCCATTGAAAACACCAGTTTGGTGTATCACTGAGTGTACATTTTATGAAAAGGGGATGGCCACATTATTGCACCTGATGTTCATGGCACGAAATAAGTTCTTGCATATGTGATATCGAAAGGACTTCATCTGATCAGCAGGGAGTGTACCTTAACCTAAAGAGAAGGAAAAATAACATTTTACTCCCTTTGTGTTTTCCATAAATAATTCTAAACAAGTGCTTCCAACTTGTAATGATGGAGGGTGTTACAGTCTGCTCCATAGGCACTCCACTCCAGCAGTCTTCAGAGTGCTTTGACAATAAGACCAAAGGCTGTGAACAGTATTCTCTGCTCTCTGTAATACAAAGCTTCAGTCCTCAGTAGGTGTAGGGTGCCAGGTTTATGTGTGCCATGCTATCAGGAGATAAATTTACTGGATTTTCACCTGATTTTCACAACACAGGAACATCAGGGCTTTCTCTTTAATACAACATCTATATTCTTTGCATCTAATAACTGCCCTCATCCTCAGTATTTCTTTGCATAACCCAAATGCACTTATTTGTGATCCCACTTTTCTTTACAGTGTTGGTGGTGTCCTTCCCCAATTTCACCACTGCTTTGTTGCAAATTCTTTTCACCCTTTTTCCTAACCTTAGTAAAGGACTTTGGGTCACTGCCTTATCAAGTACATCTTTCTTACTTCCCAATAGGGCAGAGGGCTACATCAAGCATCTCTGCTTTTGGTTGACTGGTATCTGAATTTGTCCTGCCGTGGCCTCCACCACAGCATGTCTGACCTGCAATTCAAATTCCTCTACTTCAGGAGCACAGCATGTGTCCTTTGCAGATTCCTCTGCTGAGCCTATCTTATATGGATAGGCTGTCTCTGGACTAGTGCTACACTAGATCTTTCTGGTGGTTCCAGTTCCCTTGACTTGTGAGGGCAAATGCTGTTTTTTACAGGCAGGGACATGCATAGGGGATTATGGCTGTGGTAGGTAGGCTGTTATGACCTGTCCTCAGAGGAGGAATTCCCACCAGCAAGGTGCATGACATGTTGCATGTGTGTGTCATGTAGAACCAGATGTGAGGCACTTTGTGATGCCTCCTTGAGAAGGGCTGCCTTATGTATAAAACTGGCCCCAAACAAATGACACCTGCATAGTCTTTCACAGGACTCCAGGTCTCCGTGTTACTCTTGCAACAATATCATCACACCCAAGACTTTATTACAATGAATTTCAGAGGTTGTCTGCTGACACCCAGCTCTAACTGGTGGGGTTTTATTTCTCTAATGCACATTCTGCATGTTCGTGTTCCTCAAGGCACTTCATTTGCTAAGGTCAGCCCTGTGTCTATCTTTGAAACAGTCTTAAAGTTTCTTATTTCCCTTCTCAAGGTCTCCTCCCCATGCTGAAATAGCATGTCACATTTGAAGCAAATGCATTCAAGTGAAACTGCTGCTGTAGTACCCATCAGTTCCCCACACTCCGGGCTGGCAGTCAGCATCACTCTGCCCCAGTGCAAGCCTGATGGGGGTTGGTAAGCAGGAAGTGGACACAAAAACAAGGCTGGCCAAAAATCATAGGATCATAGAATGTTAAGAGTTGGAAGGGATCTTAAAGATCCTCTGGACCCAACCCCAGCGTTGTGGTGAGAAACACCTCCCACTAGACCGGGTTTCTCAAGGCCTTATACAGCCTTGCCTTGAACACTGCCAGAGTTGGGGCAACCTCCCTGGGCAACCTGTTCAGTGTCTCACCACACTCACAGTAAAGACTTTCTTCCTAAAAATACCCTACCCTCCTGCTCATTGCTTTAAGAAAGGACCAAAATTGACTTGGGTGGAGCACTTCCTACTGTTTCTGCTGGCACAAGCAAAGAGTGTCTCCATGATACACTGCATACCCAGCCCTGCCAGCTGCCCTAGGGGCAGCAGGAGACCCAAAGGAAAATAAAATATTCTGAGCTGGTGAATTATGATATGGTGCTCAGGAGCACTGGGATGGTTTAACTGGGATTGTGGGTTTGGTAGGGTTTTTTAAATTTGCTAAATAACCTAATGATTTGTTTGTACACATAAAGGTATTGAAATACTGTCAGTTCAATAGCTGCTACCCCAGAGTTAAGAGATAGGAGTTCAGACCACATTAGCAGGCCCACTTAAATGCCAGTTACAGAGGAGATTTTGTGGATAAAAGTGTGGCTACTAAGATAAAAGTTTTTAAATAGTCAAAGACTATTTTTCCTTTTGTGTTTGTTAGGGGTTTTTTGGATTTTTTGTTTGGTTGGTTTTTACGGTTTTGTTCCATAGCAGTGGAATTTGCACCGCTGTAAACACAGTTTATTAGCACAAGTTGCTGCTCAGCCTGAAGTAAGCCTCTCCCTTTCTGGCTGAATAAAGCTGCTGTGCCTAACTGCTGCTGGATGAAAATTAGGACAGGTCCTCAATCTAGTGCTCCCATTTTGCTCCTAAAGAAGCAAATTGGCTAAGCCCCTTTTCTATTGCACAGTGCCTTCCCAATAAGACAGTGTCAGTGAGTGGATCAGTGTCCCAAAGAATGGTGCAGAGACAATGATGTATATTTGAGGGAAGTAAAGTTTACAGTCTGCCAGAGGAAGAGGGATACACAGTCTGAACTCTTTTATACAGGCAAAGCAACCTTCACAGGGTAATGGGACTAAGATGAAGAAAACATTCAGAAATATTTGTATATATGACAAAGTGCACATTCTGCAAAAAGTGTGAACTAATATCCTCAGTGGTCATGTGAGAGCTAAAAAAAAAGAATGATTACTCTTCATTTATGTGTGTGTGTGTGTTTTCAAAAACTTAAAAAAGTATATGCACATTCAGGAATATATATCTTCACGACCAGATTAAGTTGCATGGCAGCTGAGTTCTGCAGAGCTCCAGTCCTAAGTAAAGGCAACCACTGAAAATGAGGAATGAGCAATAAAAATGGTTGACTGTGATATCTATTACTTTTATGTGAGTTTATGCCAAGAGATGTCTATCTAGTGGCTCAGGACATTTCTTGCACACTTTTCCCTAGGTTGTTACACCATTAACTTATTTTTAATTAATGGTTTTATCTGATAAGACCATTTTAGGTCTTTTCATGTTATCCTGGTAAGGCAAAAAAGGAGAGTGATTTGCATGGAAATAATACATGTTAAAAGTGAGCTCAGGTAATTTAAGGACAATATGCTAGAGCTAGTTGCCATCATCATAGCTTGAATTAGCTGTTGGCTAGATGTTTCCCGTAATATTATAGGAAAGGGATAAGGCGAGCCTGAATGGGTGAAACAATATGAAAAATCAGGAAAAATATGTAAATTCAAGGTACAGGTGTGCTCATAGGGGACACAAACAAAAATAAATACTTGGTGTTTTAAATCAGTGAAAAGAAACTATTCTTTTCAACTATAGTTACACATCTAAAATTGTTCTTCATCATTTTTTCACAATTTAAATTGTCACATTATATGTGTGACACAATAATATATGGGGATATCCAGCACAGGAGTCTCTTGTAACATTTTGAAGTATTGTCAAATAAAAAACTCAAAAACATTAACATCAGTGAGTTAGCTATGCCATAACCAGATTTACTTGATGCTTTCTTACAAGTGGAAAAGCTAATGTGGAACAGATACAGATAGGTGTCCAGTTATTCATCTGTATATGAATTATACCTGTTTAGGCCTGTTTTTCTTAGGAGACTTAGGCAACACTTACTTACTGAGATTGGTAAAATGGACTAACCATGAGGACACTTTATCAAATTACTAAACCAGGAAGAAAATATTATGGTAGAAACAGTTAAACAGAGGAAAAACTTGAAAATGTCTCTATTTTGCATCTTTTAAATCATCAAAGACCATGAAATCTTTAAAGTATCTGGAGCATAAAAGTTGGGAATCTGGAAAACCATATCAAATACACTCTTCAGATACTGTAAGAAGAAAGAAACAAATTTGTGCTAAACAGAATTAGGTATTCTTGTAAATAAGGAAATTGAGTGTTTGGGAACTGCCAATAACAGTATATATTGTATTTTACCACAGTCCACTCATAGCCTATTACAATAATACTGAGCATTCTCAAAGGTCCCCCTACATCAAAAGCAGGTTCCAGATCTAAAACTTTACAACAACCCATCTGTAATTCATCTGTAGTTCATATCTTCTAAATCCACCTTCTAGATTTTCCCTTCTGTCTTTAGGCTTCAGGCTGTGAGACTGTGCTGTGGAGAGTGATGTGTGGAATGCATCTGTCTCAGCTCAGTCTGTCATGGGACACTTGTTGCTGAAAATGTGGTGCTTATTCTCTCACCCTGTGAGGCCATACTCCGATGTCAGCTTTGGCAGTCTGTGAGAGTATCAGTCTTTCATATCTGGAACACAGAGCCACTAATGTAAGGTGAGGAGAGCTTAGCCTTGTCACCAAAATGTGGAAAATTGGTTGCTAGTAGCATGGAAATATAATGTCAAAGCAGGACTGCCATCCTGGCTTATGTACTGTTTTTGTGGGTCACTGAGCTGTGTCCCACTTTACCCCAAAAGTTGGTAAGTTTCTGAGAAGTTTTATAGAGTGCTTTTACTGCCACAAATAAGCAAAATAATGGTAATTCATGACTCTTCATGTGTCACAAAATTTTATGCTGATAAAGACAGTGTTATGGTATCATGCAGAATGGAAGCATGCCCTCAAATACACTAGGACATTTTGGACAGTAAGTCCAACAAGGTACATTTTTGCTTGATTTAGCATTCTTCAGATTGATACTAAAGCCCCCTTTACTATGTCAATTCCTACTGTATAATCTTTCCCGATTCTCTTTTATGTGTGTGCAAACTTCATCCTGTACACACCATCTTTTCAGCATAAAATCAGCCTATTTAATGACAGATCTGCTTTCTGTGTACTGTCTACCTGCTTTTTCTCTCGTAAAAGCAAATGAGCTCTCTAAAGTTACTGTTTGAGGACTTTCCTGTTGCAAACTAATAAAATCATACTATTTGTGACATTTTAGAAATGGCTTTAACTTTTCTTGCATACAAGGAATATTTCTTCAACTATAAAGAAGAAAATAGGTCTTTGATAACATTGAAAATTTGGTTAGTTTCAAAATAATAGATTATAGTGTCTGCAAATATTGATTTGCAAACAAGAAACCACAGGTGAGTAAATTATGAGTATGATCAAGATTTTGTTTGCTCCTTTTAATTGCTACCCTTTAAATTTCTGTTAAGTAATTACTGTTACTATCTGGTTTATACTCCTGCATGGGATTAATATAGTGATATTTTAGTGATAGCGCATTTTATTTCTACTGTGTGAGCATTAAGCCAGTGTTCAGTTCCTGAATTCACTAGCTGTAGTTTTGCATTAAGTTCTTAGTTAAAAATAGGGGAAGGTAATTATATTTAAGGTTAACCCATATAAGGAAGTGAAATCCAGTGATTTAGTACTATTTGAAACACTTATAAAAATACATTGAAAGTTTTGCATTCAAAAATTCATGGCTTACATATTTTACAGGATTAAATCTCCACGTTAAAAAAAAAGAGAAATGGTGTTGATGGATGTCTATAATTATATACTATTCCATCCATACTTTCAATATGTATGGCATTTTCAAAATAAGATCAGGAAAGTAGTAGCTAATAAAACACTTTTTCTTTTTCATGCTGCCAGAATATTATCGAGAATTTTGTAGATAAAAATAACCAAATAAAACTAATTTTTGATATGTTTGACATTGGAAGAAGGGGGGAGGGGGAGGGGAAGAAACGTGTTGCTCCTTTCCAATTGTCAAAGCAGGAAAAAGTAGGATTAAAAATAGTGAGCTCTATAATCAAGCTCTAAATAGAGATTTGATCCCTTAAATAGCCCAATCTCAAAAAGCAGTTATATAGTAAAACAATGCTTATTGAAATGTTAGTGGAATTTTTTTCAAAAGCTATTATTAAATTATCTTTCTAGGATTTTAAGAATGGTAATTATTAATTCATACATGTAGTTTTTTAGGGTTGTTCTTTTAGTATAAAAGAGAAGGACTTAACACATCTATTATGATGAAATCCAGTACTCTCATTAAGAACATAAGCTCAGTGATATTAGCCAGCAAGAAAATTAATATTAAAAAGATGGTCTTGCCCCTGGAAGCACTAAGCATTTGTAGCACTGCAAAGTAAAGCCTTTATTGTGTTGCCATATTCCAATACTTCTTCATGTTCTTGAAAGATGCATATTTATTTAGTTGGGTTTTAACACAGAAACTATTCCTTATGGGCAAACCCTGCACACCCATGGGTTTTCAGTCCAACTCTACATTAGATGAGCAAGCACTCAGATGAAGCACAGCTGAAGTGAGGAAGGTTATAGACAAAAGTGTGATTCTGCTTAACATTGTTTGTTTTGTTCAGTATCCTGTATAGGAATCACAAGAAATTAAGAATCTCTCCCTGCCATTCATTCAGTGGCCAAAATTCGACAGAAACCAACATCAGTAAGGTGAGATGTACCCTCATAGGTATATACATTCCTCACTAAAATGCTAACTGTAGAACCATTATACAAATTAAGAATATATTTCCTTCATCATCTGTGAACACAGCAGCAGTCACACAGCACTACCTAATGTTAAAGCGTCTGAAAATCGTGTGAAATAAAAATCTCCTTCTCATAAATACAGAGTACTTCAGTCCCAGCATTCAGCCCCAGATTCTCTTAGGACTCATTCAGGACACAGTTGAGAAGATAGGGAAGAGTAAGACTCTTCTTCACCAGGCCTACAAACATTTTCAGGAATGTACCTTTCTCCAGGACTGCAGCTGGGCCCTCTAGATAACCACTAAAATTAGTTCTTTCCTTCAGGTGGTCAGTAACATTACTGCACTGCTGAACACCCAGAGCTTAAGCTGCATTATTTTGTGCAATGACAGAACCATTACATACAGACCCTGATTTTTTCCTTTTTTTTAAATGAAGAAATACATTCATAAAATTTAATTAGAAACATGTCTTTTTAAGAGCTATTAATATGCAGAGTTAAAGATCCAAAAGTCATGAGGTATCAGGATTCCTGCTGCCCATAAAATACTAATTCTGCTTGTCATAGCCTAGATTTACAGTATAGATTTTACTTTCAGCAGTCAAAAGGCAGCTGCAGATGAAATACACTGTCCTGGGTTTTTTACTTGTAGGCACGCAAAGTGTTTTATTTTAAATTCATTTATTATGTACCTGTACAAATAACTTGTGTTTTGTCTAATACTCCAAGCAATGCCTGTTAGAGCAGAAAAAAATATAATGGCTAGAGAGAGGATAAACAAATAAGTTCCAGCAAATAAAGTTTAAATTAAAAAGAGAGAGAAATCAAGTTTATCTTTCTAGCTTTCTCTTTCTTAGATTAAAATCTATTGGACCTGCTTGAGGAAAAACTAAGTTTTCATTGTGGTGTCATGGACATCAAGGATTTGTGGTTATCACAATTGTTGTTTAAAATGTGCATCATGTTGCAAAGGAAATTTTATTCTAGTATAATAACTAGAGTTGTTTTTAGCAGATTAGAGCAAGAGGCAGCATAAAGGAATCTGCAGCATGTTTTCACTGGAGTACTAAGTCAGGAAAACTAACTTACTCCCTGCTGTACTGTTTTGAAGTATTAGTGGCTCAGCTGAAGGCAAATACCATTCTCCCTGATTTGAAGAAGGAATCAGAATCTGAGTTTCCCAACCTGCAAGATAAGACTGTCCAGACACCGGCCAAAGTTGTGTCTTGCAATTATTCCTCCTGGTACAAGTTATAATGATCTCTCCCTATTGTCCAAAAAGCCAGGCTCTTCTCCGGTGGCCAGAGTATCAACCCCACAACATTCCTAGGGTCAAGATCTTGTGGCAGTCACAACTTAGTATTGAAAAGTTTTGACAAAGAATGTCAACTTCAGCATGATCACCATAGTCTTTGGCCTGAGCTGTTAACATGAGACATGAAAAAGAGCAAAGAGGTTGGATCCTGGGTCTTCAGTATTCTAGATGAGTGCTCTCTAATCCAAAAAAGCAGTTTTCTCTCACTGGGAATTCCGTTATGGAACGTGAAGAAATGGATCCAAGTGTTAATTTTTCTGGTGTAGATCGGTTTATTGTGTTCTTTTTAACAAGCACCTTCCCACGATGACTTCATATTTTGATGACTTGAACATTTATGATGAAAAAGTACTTCATGAAAAAGATTTCTGACTAGTTATAATTAATACTGTTTTGTATTATATTGTTTAGTGAAATTTTGAAAGATGGCCTTAGGGCTAATCTTTTAAATAGTTTCTGTTAATTGCCAGTGTTATTCAGAAATCTTCCTTCCACCCCAACCCTGGTAAATAGGGGTGAGGTATATTAATGCAGTAATTATTTAGATCACTTTTTAAATTTTCCTCTTTTTTTTCAAGGGCTTTTTACTTAAAATGTTTTGTAATGCTTTTATGTCTCTGAGTCTTTCTCAAGTAACAGGTTTTTCATGTATTATTTGGAAAGAGACATTTCAGAATCCCTCTAGAATTATTCAGTTTGGAAAACATTCTATAGACATGAGTTGCTGGAGGCAAGCTAGCACTGTAGATTAAAAGTTTACAAGAAGACAACAGACAAACCAGAATTACTTTCAATCAGACTGAAAGAGAAAAAAGTACATTTCTGCTAGGCCCCAAAGACCTTTATTTAGTGTTTTCTCAAAAATTGAAGTACATTATTACATACCCAGTAAACTATTGATCTTCACACATTTACTGTGTACTCCATTAGTATTCTTTTCCCAATGCTAGTACAGTCTCACAGATTTTTAGAAATTATTTTCAGCTTCACCAGAATTAGCAAATGATTCATAGGTGATATCAAATGAAATCCAAAGAAAAAAGACGTTTTTGAATACTTTCTAGGTGTAAAGCCTCTAAGCTCAGAAAATTATATGATTCTCTGAGGTAAAGAATATATTAACACTGTTAAAAAATAAAAATTTAGTGAGTAAATAAGTAAAGAGCTTTGAAATCTTCCTTCATGCAATGGTGATAGAATTCATTCATTCTTGCATATGAGTTTCAGTATATCATGATTTATTTCCGAGTAGGCTACGTGGGCACAGCAAAGCAGATTACTGCTTCTTATCTCCCCTGACTTGTAATTGTTATGCACTGTGATTTATATATATATGCACACACATAGGTGTATATACATACCTATATATATATACACCTAAATATAGGTATATATACACACATAGGTATATGTATACTTATTTGCTTTGGTTTTTTCCAGGTGAAATGTCTTAATTCTCACTTTTATGCTAAAATGAAATGTTACTTGTTGCTTTGCAAAAATTTTCAGTCAACTGTATGGTTTTATGAGGTGCAACAAATTAGTAAGAACATCTGAATAAAATGAAAATATGAAGCTAATATTATACTATCATCCCTAAATCATAATTTTGCATGTATAATATTCAGTGAGGTCAAAATGAACGAGTACTTCCAGTGACAGTTGTGGAACTAGATGTCTTGTTTTTTAGCTGCTCAACTTGAGACACCTAAAGCTTGATAACCTCCTCTCAGGGTACAATGTCATGATCTGCTCTCTGTACTGGCTTTGTCTGGGACAGAGTTGACTTTCTTCACAATGGGTTGTATGAGGCTGTGTGGACCATGTAATTTGTGACCACAACAATGTTGTAGCACAGGGGTGTCTTAGCTGTTGTTGAGCAGCATTTACACAGACCAGAGGCTTTTTCTGTCTCTCATGCTATCTCACCAGTGAAAAGGCTGAGGGTGACAAGGAGATGGGAGGGCATGCAACCAGGACAGCTGACCCAAGTGACCCAAGGGACATCCAACACCATGTGGTGTCATGCTCAACATAGAAAGCTGAGGGGAGAAGCAGGAAGGGGCACATGCCTTCTCCAGTCATTGTTACACAGGGTGGAGTTCAGGTTACCTGGAGCTGGCTGAAAAACTGCCCGCCACTGGGAAGCATTGGATGAATTCCTCAGTTTTGCCTTGTTTGCAATATGTAGCTTTTGGTTTCCCTGTTACACTAGCTTTATCTCAGCTCATGAGTTTTCTCACTTTTACTCTTTGAATTGTCTCCTATCCTAGTGTAGGTGAGGAAGTCAGTGGCTGCTTGGGGTAGATCTGCCAACCAGGGTTAACCCACAATAGGTTTCCTACCAGGAGAGCAGTTCTTCAAATGTTTAAACTTCATGAAAGTGTCAGTTGAAGATAACAAAAGTCATTCTCTGTTGACAGCCCTTTCCTTGCAAAGGGAGAATTCATGAAGTGAGCCAAAGTGTGGAATGTAAGACTTGAAATTAAACCTCTTTTATTTATCAAAAGCTAAAAGCTCCTTCTTAGTATCATTCTTACTTCAATGCCTTTATTCTCTTGACCCTTCTTCCATTCCTAAAAAAACATGAATGTTAAATGAATCACATCAAAGCTCAGGATATGACCAACAGACTCTTATTTCTAACCAAGCCTCCTAACCCTACCAATATTTACTTCATATTTTGCTTCATATTCAACTGAATTTCTGAAAGGTACCTGCTTAAATAAATTCCTAAATCTCAGCAAACAACTTTCCTTCTTTTCTTCACCTATTTGCATTTCCCAACCACACTGAGCCTAGGGATTTAATATACTCTGCCTAGTAGTATCATCCATTGTTAAGATGATGGTTGTGTTCATTAACAGGGCAAAAATGGTTTCTCAGCTTGCCCTGAAAGTACAAAAAACATAAGCCTCTGTTAAAGTTTTCTGCATTTTTTGTAGGGAGTAGATGGTCATCCACTCAGAACTGCCACCCTACTATTAATGTTAAGAGAAACACTGACCAGGTAAAAAGCTACCATGGAGTTCTTTCTCTAGTCAAGAAGGAAAAGGAATAATTAAACAGATAATGGGAGCACAATATTAACTGTGTGTTTCTTTAACAGCACCTAACACTGCCAGATGGGAGAAGTGGCTCCATGTGGTCCCATTCCCTTCTCCCAAAGCCGGGGAACAAAGACTTGTGCCATTCTTCTACACCCTTAGTGTTGTTTTGGTAGTCTTTCCTGATTTCAAGACATGGAATTTTCCTCCTCCTTCAGCTCCCTGCTCTGACTCTGCATGAAACTTACCTCCCCACTGTGCAGCTGCTCTCATTTCAGGGGGTGCTGCCACCAACAAGCACATTTACCTTCATGTGATAAGATTGCAGGCATTTTTTTCATTGATGCTACACTGCTAATGGGAGGAAAAGGCACGAAAGCTCCTAAGATTTTCATTTCCATAAATCTTGCCTAAGGCTCCAGCTGGAGCTGTCCTAGAGGGGCCATGTACAGTATAGTACAGTATATTCCCTGACTGCTTCTTTAGCCAAGTAAATTTTGTTGATGAGTCATGTGGGCACTGCAGAGCATTTCAAAGTCCCATCTGGCAGAATAAAGTCACTCACCTTCAAAGCATAGAGCATCTCAAAAGCTTCAGCATTTGGATTTGGTTTGAATTCTTGGATCTTTATCTGAATTCCCTGAAAATGTACAATAGGCTTTCTTGCAGAATTTCCATCTTGCAGCTTCTAGTTAAAGCCACATAATAACACAAGAAAACTTGTTCTCTTGCTATTTCTGTCAAAAGCAGAAATGTACATCAGGAGGTGAGGAAAGAAGACAAACCTGAATATATCATAACTTTGAGTAAGGTTTAGTTCAGGGTTTCTTGCAGGAATAAGTTGAGGATTCTACTACATTACTTGGCTCTTGTTTAATTATTTATATTAATTTTGAGGGCTGTCCCATTTCATTTAACAATGGCTTCATGTAACTTCTATTTCTACTAAATTATCAAGTTAACTTCTGTTTATGTTCCAGCTTGGCAGCTGTGTCTCCTAATGCAGTGATCTTTAATTTCAATGCAGCCTTGTCTTTGCAAAATGCTATGTATAGTCCATCATTTCTCATTTGCTTCTGTTCTTCTAAACGATTTCTATGGAGAATGTGAAATGCAATGATTTTTTCAAATATATAATCTCTGAAAAGATTATATTTAGTATCTCAAGCCTCAGCTGAAATCTCACTATCCTAACTTTTTCTAGAAAAGTTTAAAGCAACTTACAAATGCTTCAATGTATCCCTTTTTCTATTGGAATGTTTGTATTTTCTTATCTGCATGACTTTGGTTTTAGCTAGGAAATGATTATATTTTGCTTCGATTCCTGCCTGGAAAGAACACCTCCAAAACACTTATAAATCTGTGGATGAAATGTACACCCTCTGTTTTAAATTCATTCCATTGGCCCTGTGAATGCTGCCTCTTTTTCAGGTTTTATCACTTAGAAGATTAGACCAAAGATAGATCATGGAATATCTGGAAATATCTTGCAGGCTGCCTTTCATTACTTCAAAGTCATCCCCATGGCTCATTTTTTCACAGTTGCTGATAGATTCTGTAAAACCTAATTTTCAGACGTACAGGGTATTTTCTAGCTTTCACAAAGTGGAAATGTAGATGATCAGTGTCAGTTCCATAGTTCTCTCTACTTTCCCCCAGCCCCCTGGGGACTGTATTAGTTATGGTACACAAATGCAACAAAATACCTATTTGCTAAAAATTATAACATGTAAAAATGTTGAGAGTATTCTTAGGGCTATGTCTTGTCCAGTGTGTTTGAGGGCATAATTACTCCATTCCCATTTATAAAAGACCAGTTCTAGGCATAGTTTCTCTTCCAAAAACGGAATGAACTGTCACTTGCTAATGCACCAAGCATCAGGAGCTCATGAAAAAAAAAATCATTTCCAAATACCTAATTTTCTATTAGGTACAGTAAATGCTTCCAACATACTTTAACATGCCCTGCCATAAAACAATCTCTGCATTTTGCTCTTTTTTCAAAAATGTGTCAGCAAAAGCAGTGTGAAGAAGCATATTAGAGGCAAAGTGGCACCATCTAACATTTAGAGTCTTCATCAAAAAAGTAGTAACAGGACAGTATTTAAGCTGCTTGCTTTCTAAGCAACATTTTATGTAACCAGTTCCAGAATAATACACTGTTCATAATGAGTAAAGATAGTGATAACATTTTCAACATAGTTATTTGTCTATATGGAAAAAGACTTGTTAGAATTACACAATCATATCACAAACTGGTCAGTTCTCAAATTGTCATGATAGAAGAAAAGAAAGATTAGGGGGGCAAGTGCTATAACTGTGATGTAGTCATCCCAAGAAGGTCCGTAAATTGCTTGTTACGTTAATACTGTTTGGCGAGAGGCAGGCCAGTGAACACCACAAGTACCAAGGAAACCTTGGGAAGAAAAAAAAGATAAAAAGAAAGAAAAAAAAATTGGTTTTCCAAACACCATTTGTTATGATATTAAGTGGTTTCATGCTTTAGTTTCTTCACGTTATACTCTCACTTCTGAGTGCAAACTTTGCCGATGGCAAAGGGAAATACAAAGTGTTGACAGTTAACTATAGCTGGCCACCTGGCCATCCATTACACCCCAGATGTGAATTGTGAATTTTTATATTCTTTCTATTCGAGGAAAATGCTTCCTCTGATGTTCTTGAAAAACACTTTTAGACTGGAGAAACCCACTGATTCTTATTTTGATGGGCTCATGATTGCAGTGTGGATCTATGGAAAAATGGTGGGGACACAGAAGAAAGAAGAATTGTGTGGCATTTTTTTGCCATCTGTCTGCCTGTAAATTGTGGACTCCTTGCAGTAACTGGCTGGTCCATGGAGGTCTATTTAAACCTGCAAAATAATTATTTCATATGTAGATTTTTGTATACTGCTTAGTGAGTAGTTCAGCTGGGCTCACAAAAATCCTTCCTCAACATGAAATATCTAAAGAGTGTGCAAAAATGTGTATTTCTTATAAATCTGTTTGAAACAAAGAATGTCTGAAGTCAAAAATTTAATCTCTTTTCCTGTACTCCATACAAACACAGGCAGAGCACCCATATAACAAATAGAATGCAAAAGTACAACTTTACACTGTGGGTGTCTGAGACCAGAGACTTAAGCCTTGGCTCCCATATCCTGCATTACCAGGGTCTGGGTCTTCCTTCATGTGCACAGTTGATGCTGCGGTACTTTGTGACCCTTCCTTAAGGGATCACCCTGCTCATCAGTTTTACATTTACACTGCAAGACTATAGCATGTTCTTGTGTTCTTTAATTATTTATAGGAAATGAAACAGCTCCAATAGGATTGTCTATATAACCTGATGGTGATGGCAAAAACATGGGATATGGTTTAGTTTTTGGTCAGCTTGAGATGCCATAAAAATGTGAATCTTGAATGTGAATATTCTACATAGTGTGTGAACAATCTTGTCACCAGGGCAAAGTTATTGTCTCTTAATAAAATAAAATTTCTGACCATATTACAATTCCAGGAAAATGGATGAGAGGGAAGCTGTACTATCTGATTAATGGAGCTGAAATAAAGGAAGTGGCTACTACACCATAATGATGCTGCTTTAGTCTGCTCTCTCTCCATTAAGAAATGTGTGAGGAAAAGCAGTGCCCCTATCAGTTTCTCAGGGCATGGGGGGGGTGTGACTTAGATGGGAAGAGAGTGGAGAGACTGACCAGTTTCCAGTAGTTTTACTTAAATCATCCATACATCTCTTTAAAATTCAAAGTTTTATTTAAAACCATATTTTCTATTACGCATTTATTACCTGTAAGATGTGACTCTTGCTTGTTGCTAAGACTCTTCTATATATTTAGACCTCAAAGTAGAAAAATCGACAAGCTCATTGGCACTGTCAGAGTGGCAGAAAAGATTCATAAAGTAAACGAGAATGTTGTGGGTCTTTCATTTCTAAAAATCCACAGTCACATGTCTCATCGTCTGCTTCATGCCTCTTCATCTAGTTCTCTTCAGAAGCTCCACTTAGCAGCAGTGGCACCTACAGGATGGAAGGCAGTGGAGGCTGCTACATCTCAGGGAATCATTTCACATGATCAGAGAGTTGCTCTACTGCATGCTGACAGTAGACTTGGCATTAATTCCTAGTCATTGCACAAAATTAAAATGCATTTTGTAATTTTGATGCAATATCTGGCACACCAATAGCTTGCTTCTGCCTTAACTCCACACTTAAGTTATGCATAGCGTTTGCTGGAAGGAAAGGCTCTGTTTGTAGGCAAAGCTGAAAATTTACCACAAGACACAAGCATCATCCAACTGTCAAAAACAGTTTTTTTCTTCCTGGCAAAGAAGAATTTTTTCCAATTTTTTACCTTTCAAGCTTAACTATCAAGTATGGGTTTAAAAAAATAGTAAAAAGTACGCTGTGGGCTAACCTCATGAGATGTACATCTTGTCTGGCATGATTTTTTTAAGTCTTCAATTTTTTATCTTCACAATAAAGCAACATTTTCCCTGCTGATCACACTGCTATTGAAGCATGAATTTTAGGGCTTGTAACATTAGACCATTTTTGTTGATCTTCATGAGTTTCCAGTGAGGACTTCAAGGTCATTTGGTCACCAAGGTTAACTTTTCAGCAATGAAAACCAAGAAATGCTTTCAAAATAGGTGCGTGTTTATTATGAGCATTTAATTTCCCCAAAACTGCAATACTTGTTAGAAAGTATTGAAAAATAAGTTCTTGTTTCCTTTGACATGTCCTTTCTTTAAGCATTCTTCTTAACTTGCTGCCTCTATGACCTCCTTAGTAGCAGATACAATTCATTTCTTATGCAGACTGACAAAAAAGATGCATGGTATATGGCACTGCATATCTTTACTTCATTATTTCCTCATAGCAAAGACTTGAAACTGTAATGTGTGAGAAAGAAAAGGTGCCAACATGACATTTACTACTGCTAATATGAATCTGATTAATTCTACAACAAGAAACATCATCTTAACTCTTTATCTTCTTGTGTGTGTTTTTTGTTTGAACCAAATTGATAAATCAGAATATTTTGACAAATAACATATACTTGCAGCTCTTGTTGAAGCAAACAATATCACAACCTAGTCATTTGCAGTAAGTTTATTATAAGGGAAGCAAGAGGCTGTCTTTTAACAATATTTACATTCATCTACTAAGCTGAAATCTGTTTTATATAGTACATTTACAATATATTTAGCCATAGTTACACTTTATTTTTAGGACAGCACAGTGAAAGTTAGAAATAGTTTCAGTGTGCTTCACCATATCTTATTCCACAGAGTTGTGATTCACCACATTCAGAGAAAAAGCCTTTCTCATAAGGAAGTGTTACTAAAGCCTAATTATTCTATTTGTGCCTTTTTTAGTAACACAGAATGCTTTCTTTCTGTTCGGAACTCGTGCATCCAAGAACTGACTTTCTTATATCTCAGTGATGTAGCTTTTTCTTAGTTTATGCAATCAAAATTATTTAAATCATTAATTTTTATATGTCTTGGTGTCTCAATTAGCTTGATTTGGTTTTGTACTTTAAAAGATTGACTTTCTCTTCCCTTTTACTGGCAGACAGTATCAGAAAAATTTCATGTTGTAGTTTCACATTCTTCAACCTCATTTCTTACTACTTGCAGGTTTAGTTGAAATGTCAAATATGTAGAAACTGTGAAAAGTACCATAGAATGTGCCGATGTATATACTTTTAGGGACAATGCTTTTCATCAAGGGGAAAAGGGTAAAAAAAAATGCATTACAAGGAAGGGAAAAAAAAGCCCCAAGCATTTGATTTATATACATATAATGTTTCCCTTATGTATAACATATATATTTAAACATTTATGAAAATTGTAAAGAAATAACCCAGAACTCTGAAATGCTATGATATTTTTAAATGTAGGGTGACAAATATTGGATTCCGATGTTTGATGACCTTGTGAGTAAAATATTTTTGTTGGATTCATTTCGTTTTCTTCCTTTATTAGATCACATTTAAAATGTCCATAGAACTATTGCTGTGGAGAAAAATAAGCTGGCTACTAACCCAACTGTCTGGTCATAAAATATTGAAAAGGGGGGAAAAAAAAAGAAAGTGAGAGAAAAAGAATTTATGAGCCAACACTAGAGGAGGATAAACAACATTTTGCCAAAGTCTATAGGCTGTTGGTGAGTAAGTGAGGTTAGGACTGGCTGTTGCTTTGTAATACCAAAGCAATACAAATAACTTTGAATGCAAGCAAATGACACACAGGTCAGGATTTTAAATGTGAACACATGCTCCAGAGGAAACCATACAGGAATAAAAGTTGTTCCTGTTTTGTTAGTTTAGATTCTGAAAGAAGCTTTTGTGTGTAAAGATGTAACACGATCCCATGCCTGGAGCCATGCCCCATGGTACACAGACTGCTGTGTTTGTCCCGGAGTACCAAAGGCAGAGAAACTTGCAGCCTGTCTATCTCCAGCCTGGCACTGGCTTTTGTGAAATTTGATTTACTTTTGCCAGAATGGTACCAAAAAGGACCTTTCTTATCATTCCTCCAGGGGATTTAGCAGGGAGAGTGTGAGCCCTGCTGAAGGTAAATCTTGATAATCATTGGTTTAAAAAAAAAAAAAATTAAAGAACAGTTCTGTTTCAGTATTATAAACTCTCCTCTTTGAATACCTTCCAGAAATCTGCTGGTTTAATTTCTTAGTCCCATCTGTTTCTCTCTCACTGGCTATATTTGTTAGTATTTCCTCAAGCAGCATGTTGTATTGCCCTTACTGTGCTGGAGGAAAAGGGCATAGATTGATCATTTTACAGGACAGGGAAACGTTTATTTTGGGCTGAAGTAGAGTGCATTTCCTCTCTTCCTGCCCAGAGTTATAGAAAAAAAAATTCACTGGTGGGGGAAAAAAAAAAAAAGGGGGAAGGAAAAAAAAGAAGAAGTTAAAAAAACACAGGCTGTTTTGGTATACCAGGGGAAAAAAAAGAGGCAGCAATGTCAGGAGGGCCATTAGGCTGCTTATCTGTCTTTCTAGTTTGGCACGTGAAAGCTCCCAGCTCAGCATGCCATGTGTCAAATCTATCATTTGATATGTCAGGAACCATTATTCCCTCTTTTGTCACCAGTTTTGACCAAAGGATGAAAAATTGCTGTCTTACACAGACAAAATTATTGCTGAAAAAAAGGGCAACTATGGCACATAGGAGTAGGCCAAGGTGAAACCTGGGGAAACTCTCCTTAGATTAGGTCTGGGTTAAGAGAATATTGATCTGTGTGCTAAAAACTGTTGATCTCTCTCTGAGCAGAGGATGACAAATGGTAGCAAACAAAAAATTGAGTGTCTCCAAGGACATTTGAGCTGCTCTCTGTTTTCTATGAGTATTTGTTTGGTTTGTGGGTTCTGCTCTAGGGATTTAAACTAAAATAAGCAAATATTAAACAGAACAGAAACAGCCATAAAATGATACAGTGAGAAACTACGGGAAGACTACAGTCATATAGATATTACACCGAGTATTAAAACTGATAAGTGGCTTAATAGTAAGAAAAAGCATGTGTTCACTGCAGAAGCTAAGCATATTATAGTTTTTAGGTGTTTTATTATAGCAAATGGAATGCCAACATCCTATTGTTTTATATTAATTTCTGGAACATTTATTTCAAGCATTTTTTGAAGCACAAATTTTACCTATGCTCTGTATCGGTGATTCACAAACAAATTTTGTTAAGGGCAGTAAAAAGTGGAGGCTTCACAGCAGCTTGATCATCTCTTGTTATCAGCAGCCAGTTCTCCTTTTCTTCATTGAGCATACCCAGAGATGAGACAAGTGTAGGAGAGAATTCATCTCCTATACTCAGATCAGAGAAATAGCCACATTGGTTGACACAGTAAGCACCCAGGACAAATACCATTTTCACCCAGTTGGAGAGAAGAGGTGGGTAGGCAGGTAGAGACCTCCAAGAAGAAAAGAATATTTCACTGAGGAAGCAAATTGTAGCCAGGGTTTTGTTTTACTTCAAGTTTTATCTTTAGAGCTCTGAGCTTGCATGAAGTTGAAAATAATAGTCATGAAAGGCCTTTTCAGCCCCAGGGGAGTTGAAACGTACTATAAGCTAGTGCCATATATAACCAAAGGTTTAACAGGGATTTGTTTTCTCAACTTTGAGACCCAGAGCAACTGTGATTCTCCAAGTTTGTGTTGGCATGAACTTTGGGCCTCCTAAGGCCATCTTGTCTGAACAATGCCAGTGATTGAGTCCATTCAGTGCACATTCCTCCCCCGCCCCCGTTCCTGCACACAGCTGCCAAGAGTCATGCATCTCCTGTGACCTTTCTGAACTTGGCAGTGCTGGTTTGCTACCCATATACTTTCCCATTTTCTGCTGCTTCCCACTGGAGGTCACTGCGGCAGAGGAGTTGTGGACAACTCATCTGAGCTTCCCACTACAACAGACATTTAGCAGCAGGTGGGGATACATGTGGCTGACTTGTATAATTTTGAAGCCTTCAGTGTGCATCAACAGTCAAAAGACACATATGGTTTTTAAATGGATATTCCAGAATGAAAAGAAAATGCCATGGAGATTTTTCAGGGTCCCTACTCCAGCTGAAGTTGACTGATTGCAACAGAGCTCACCTACTGAAGGGTTTAATCCAATGAAAAATGCCAGTTTATCAAAACTGAGGGTGAAACATTCCTGAGTTAGGACTATTTTGATGTAGTTGCAGTTGATTCTGAGGTGAGTTCTTGGCAGATCTCCAGCCTCCTTCCTTGGCACTGTGATCCTGAGCTGATGAGAAGATACAACAGATCCCCAGCTCCTAATCTCCCAGATCCTTTCACTGTCCAGCAGCTCCCTTTATGAACTGACACATAGCAGAAGCGCCTCCCATGGACACAAACATTTTCTAAGATGCCAGTTATATTTCAGATGAATTTTGTGCAGTAAGCATGGCATCCCAGCATGGAAAAGTTATTTAGTCCCACAAATGTTTCTCTACTAATATCTATCTTGACTAATTTGAGACTGAGCAGTTCCAGCACACTTTGCATTTGGCCAGAAAAGAGAGATACATAAGTACTGAAAATGTCACATTGTTGTGAGACGATGCTTAGGCATGTAAAATTGTTAGAAATTCTTCCAATATCTTAAACATATTTTCAATGTAAAAAGTTTCTCATTTGAAACTTATAAATTGGCCACATAGTTCAGTTGCTAGAGTTTCACTCCACTCATATTTGTAAGAGCATTAAAACATAGTGAAAAAAATATTTTGATGTTTAAAACCAAATCAAGCCAAATTTAAGCTTAAAAATAAATTTTTATTTCATTTCTGCTTATCCAGACCAGAAGAAAAGCACTAGTTATTTGGTTTTCTTATGTGAAGAAGGAGGTGCAAATCAAGTTTGTGAGTTTGGGGTTTTGGAGAGGAGGAGAGTTCCCATGAAGACCAATAAGGTGCATTTTTGCCTTCTTTTTGCTTACAGTAAAGTTAAATCCAGGTAGATTAGGTGGGCAGAAAGCAACTTTAAGCACATTTCTATTGAAATGTTTAGATTATAATATAGAAGAGGTAGAATGTTCATTTTCAGCAGTGACTCTAGAGATCTGTGAAGTGTGTTATGTAACATTTTACTTCCCTGAGAGGGAAAAAAACCAATTCACTACTCAACTTAGTCGTATATTCTTGTGGACACACACATGTGATTTGTACCTAGCTCTCTAAAGTTTGGGAAAGCTCTGATTTTGGTTGAACACTATCACAGATATCTAGAACCTCTACCCTTTGAACTTAGCACTGACTCAAAGGTTATTTGGCAAAAGGCTAATAGCAAAGCTATAAAAGGCTAATAGCAAAGAACAAGAGTGCTGAGGTGGGGAAACAACTTATTATCCATAGAAGAGGCAGCCCAGTGTCCTGTCCTCGCCTGCTTTCTTCTCTGGTACCCATTCTTGTTGCTGTCTGACCCCTCTGTGAGGCAGCTCACCTTACTACACTGGCAGAACCTCAGCCACAATTTCAGTTTCTGCCTAAACCTGAATTGATTTACCACAGACTCATGAGTTTTGGAGCCATTAGAAGAAACATGATAGGAAGGTACAGTTAGGGTTAAAACATGGTGGGAAGAAGAGAAGGAGAAGAGACAGAGAACTGACCATCTCAGAACACGTCATGGAGTAAATGCAGGTACTGTGGTACGCTTATGTTGATGTTGCTCTGACACAGTTGCATCACCGTTCACAAATGAATATTTTTCTCCATGGCTGCAAAAGGTAGCTTAAGTCCTACTTTTTTACATGGGGATTAACCCAATAAAGCAGTCACACATTTAAAGGCAGGGTTGAATTGAAGAGGGAAGAAACAAATGATTTACGCTGCCCCATTTCCTGGTTGTCTCCACAGTAAGATGATGCTGTCTTCATTCCCCAGCCTTACCCACCTGGACTGGCACACACACCAAAGCAGGGAAACAGGAAAAAGGAGCTAAAACCTTCTGATGCCTTTTGTGTTAGATTGATCGCTGTAAATAAAGGCTACCTTTGAGCATGTTGATGATAATACCTTTCTCAGAATTATTGTCACAACTGTATCTCAGTGAATGCCAGATATGGACCAGAAGCAAATAAGTGATGACAGTTGGCTACTGGTTTTGAGTATAGTAATATTTTTTCTGCTCTCGAGCCCCTCATATTTCTCTAGTTTCAGTTTCTCTCCAGGCTGATGGTGCAAAGCCCTGCAGAGCAGTCTCATTGCCAAGATCAAAACAGCTTCTTGGAATTGCACAAGGGCTTTGTCCTTCCCATACAATCTTGTCACAGTCTTCCTGAAACCCTCAAAGAGACCAGCAAGGATCACTGCTGTTCCTTTCAAACCCCTAAAAAGGTGAAAATATGCCACCTTATTAAAATAGCATAAGTAGTTTACTTACTTTTGATGCTATTCCATCATCATGGAATACCCCATGTCTACAGGATATATAGCTATGCCACACAAAGAGTTGAAGCCACACCGTGAAGGAGCATGGACTGAACTAGTGTGTCTGTGTTTAGAAAGTGTACAGCTTCATACTTTCCAAAATGAGCTGCAGAGTGTCCCCAAATAAGACATTAAAATATGGTACAAATTGAATTTTGAAGTCAAATTTTTATGTTAGGAGCTCCTTAAATGTAGTTTGGAAATCACAGTTTTGCTATATAGTGCAAAGAACCACACCTGTGGTTAGTTGTTTTTATGGTTTCTACTGTGTTTTAATGAATTAAAAAGAATACTTACCCTTACACCTGTGAACATGTGAGCGCCTTCATTTTCCCCTCTGCATTTCTATTATTAGTCACATTTTAAGTCTACCAGGTCTTTCTTACTGTCAGTAGCTTATGAGTTGCGTGTGGTTTTTTGTGGGATAAGTCAGCTCTAGATCACCAAATGTTAAAATTCAAAAAACATTTATTAGGCCATCACATCAGTTTTCCTGATAGCACAGGACTGTTATCTCCAGCTTCTTGGAGTGCTTCCATCAATATGGTATCTGGGTGTCTTCTAGCAATGCTTAACTGACAGCTGTCACAAATGATTCATGATTTCTTCAGTCTTCTTATAAAGAAAAATATTTTATGTGCATTTAAAAGAAACAATAAAATTGTAAGGAAAAAGATGTTAGCTATATGAAAGTAATGCAACCTTCTCTAGGCAAGCAGCGTATCAGTAATCTCACTGCAACTGTAATGCCAATTCTCATTGCATACTGTGAACAGCATTTCAGTGGTAGTTTTCCATAGCTATGGATGTTGATAAATAATATTTTAATGCATATTTTCCCAATTTATGTACTCCTTTCTCTAATTTCTCTTTACATTCTTCAGTCTGCATTTTTCAAAGAATCACTGAGGCTGGAAATGATTTCCAATATCATCAATTCCAGCCTTTGACCCAACACAACTGCCTCACCTGAACCTAAATGCCATGTCCAGTTGTTTCTGGAATACTTTCAGTGTTAGTGACTTCACCACCTCCCTGGACAGATCATTCCAACACCTAAACACACTTTGGGTGAAAAAATCTTTTTGATGTCCAGCTTGGACCTCTCCTGATACAGCTTCAGGTTATGTCCTCTTATCCTGCTGCTGGTTTCCAGGAAGGGACAGAACCTCACCTTGCCACAACCTTCAACTGATAAGGGCACCCCTCAGCCTCCTTCTCTCCAGGATAAACATCCCCAGATCCCTTTAGCCACTCCTTATAGGACTTGTGCTCCAAACCCTTCCCCAGCTCCATTGCTTTTCTCTGGACACTCCCCAGCCCCACAATGCCTTTCTTGCAGTTAGGGGCCCAAAACGGGACACTGGATTCAAGGTGTGGCCTGACCAGGGGGGAAATCACTGATTTCATCCTGCTGGTCACACTGTTTTTGATGTAGGCCAGAATGCTATTGTCCCTCTTGGCCACCTGAACACATTCTGGGTCATGTTCAGACAAGTTCCAACCAACAGCCTCAGACTCTTTTCCGCTGGGTCACTTTTAACGCTTCTTATTTGGCAAAAATAAACATTTCCAGTAGAAGTATATACATGTTTGAGAAACTTAAACTTTCATTAATTTGTACTCTCCTATATGTAATAGAAAGCCTAAAAAGTATTCCCAGCATGCCATCCTCATTCAGCAACATGAAATACAGGCAAAACTGGCATATAATCTTTAACACTAGTTCATTGTTTTTTAGACATTCCCTCAAGTTCCTTTTATATATTGTCAGAACCTCCTTATTCTTAAGATAATTTAAATGTCCTAATTTCCATGACAGCCAAAAAAATTGCTTTAAGCAATTATTTATGTGATAATTATTATTATTCATTATAAAGCTATTTATCTCCTATTCAAACATTAACCCGATTAAGAAAAATGATACCATATAAATGACTCTTGCAGCTCATGGCCCTTAAACTCCAAGGACACAAGTTATCTATTCAGGAATATATTCTTTCCTTTTGCTCTAGGCAAAAACTTGTTTAAAAATGCTGCACTTCAGTCAATTGTGTTATTTTTTCATCTATTGTCACACTGTGGAGCTCTCCCTGTATGGAGAAAGTCACAAAATGGCTGATATACTACTTTTAGACCATACAAATAATTTCTCCTTTTCTTGGTCTCCTCAACTCTTGTGCATGAGTATATGAATGTGCTCCTACTCTGTTCAGCTTTAATCTGACTACAGTAGTGTGTGTTTATTGACATATGAAATGTAACTTGATACAACATATAACCAAATTATTATCAGCAACTATGCATAAAATTTTATTTAAAAACTTGTAAGTAAAGCGAGAAATTCATTAGTATAAAAATATATGAGAATAAGTTGTTAAGTTTCCATTTGTGCCTGGATATTCGTGAGATATAAAAAGTAATGTAATATGGCTTTGCAAATCAGCTGGTCTAATTTGGCACAACAATCATGCTGTGTATTTCTGTGCAGTACTTCAGAGAGCAGTTAAAGTTACTCATATGTCTTCAATGCATTTCTCTACCCAAATACTTTGAGATAGCTCTTATGCTTAAGTTGAGCTCTGAATTTCCAGTGGTTGCGACATTTGGCTTGGGGAAATCACAAGAGCTTTAGAAGAATACTTGTAGTTAAATTACTGATACATCTTTGCCTTAAAATTGTATTTTGGACCGGATTCATCTTGTTGTTCACTTTCTAAGGGCTGGCTATCTAGTCCAAAACTTCTTTTCTAGTCTGAGGAAAGAGAGAAGCATAGACTGTGTTGTTCCATATCTTTTGGAAGCACCTATTTAATGAGTTGACCCAGAGGTTGCTGTACATCTCCATTGATCTCAGACAGGGCACGTATTGGGGATTGACCAGTCTCCCAGTTTTCTTGGGTTGTTGAAGAAAGATAACTATTGCTTCAGTATTAACATTTGCATTGAACCAAATTCTGCTCTCAATTCCATACATAACAGTACAAGTGTCTAGAGAAGTGTTGTACCATCTCCACTCTGAGTCAACAACACATGGGCCAGACCTGTTCTGGATGCTGTGTGAGGGCAGTATCCCCACACAGCACCTGCCTCTCCCAGCAAGACACCCCTTCTCCCAGGCACTGTCTTCTTCCAGCATGGGCAGAGCAAGTGCACTTGTGTCTGCACCCAGTGTCCACAGAAAACCCTGTCAGGTTTGGTCACTTAAGGGTATCATGTTTGTTTGGTATTTTTACTTACAGGTTTGTAAACAGCAGGAGACTCAGACCTGGTTCCATCTACAGCTCTTTGATGTCAAAAATTAGACTCCACAATGCAATGTTTTCACACATAAATGCAAAACCGTGCCTTTGAAACCATCAGCTGAGTAATGTACTTCAGCATACTCCACTCCTCTTATCACCAATCTCCCAAGGACATGGGTTAGTCTTCCTGCTTCTAAACTCATCTCCTCAAGCAAGTCACTTTTTTACAGAGCACATGAACTTTGAATTATTTTTCAAGAATCTTGTCTTCCTTTTTGTGGCAGCCCTGTGGGCAGTACATTATTCATGCCCAGAAGCTACACCATGGCTTCATACCACATACTTTCCCATCTTGCCAGCTCATACCCAGCTCCAGGTACATGGATTCTTCTATACATCCTAGTCGTCTTATCTCATTAACTCTATTGCTCTAAATGCAAAGATTTTGAAGGTTGGATCAGGACAATGTATTTTGACAAAATCTTCCTCCATGTTGAAGACCTGACATGGTTAGCAGGTGGAGTTAGACTGAATACAAACTATAGTTAAATATAAAATATGGGGGCTTTTAGGCACTAGTTCTGCTTGTCTGTAAAAGCTTCCATTGGCTTATCCACTATGGATCCTTCTGTCAGCACTGCTATTTTATTGCTCACATGAATTTTGCAGTGTGAGGAGTTCTGCCCAGATGTTTCTATCAGCCCAGGCATGTTTGCTAAGCATGACTTTCTTCTGCTTTCATAGAAGACTTTGGGCTGTTATGTTTTTTATTCAACAGTTACCTGTGTTCTCACTGCACGAGTCTTGATACTTTCACTGGCCTTGCTATTCTTTGCTAATTCTTGGTTTGAGGTTCATTTTACCTGATTTAGGTACCAGAATTAAGCAGTTTAAGCTTGCTAATTTAGCTAGGAATGAACTGCTACTGAAGATAGCATTTTAGGATAGGATGATTGCCTTCTGGAAGTGCTTATCAGTACCCATTAATTATAGAGGCAGCCTAGCTGACTAACTTAAACATTTAGCATTAAGATGGTTAAAGGTAAGTGAAGTGAGTCCCTCTCTTGTGCAGGAATGAATGAATTTAGACAATATAAAAACAGAGCTCTTCCACTTAAGGCAGAACTTTTTCCCTCCCACACTCTGCGTCTGACCAGGAAATGCAGCCTGTCACAGAGAGAGCTGCATCCCGGCAATAACCACTGCCATATACCTTATTTTGGTACAAGTATAATTCTGATCATTTCTTAAACAGCAGAAGAACAGTCCATGTAAGAAAAATTCACTTATCTGTAAATTATTGTCACTTGTTTAGTGAAATCACAAATCCTTGGGTGTCTGAAGTGAAATTTAAGGAAAGCTAAAAAAATGCTTTTTTTATTCTTCTGACACTCCCACAGTTTACCCACAAATCAATCTTAGTTCCTTCTTTGAGCTCCAGACTGAACAACATCATGATTCCATTCATGAAATTAGAAAGGTTACTCACCTCTTTCTATCAATTACTCCATCAGCAGCTTGGGTAAAAAAAGTGCCATGAAACAGAGAGGAAGTACATTATAACATCTTGTCTTATGTTTGCCAAGTGTCTTACAGTTAAAAAAGACCACTGGAGTGTAAAGTATAACAATATATTATAAAGCAGGGTTTTTTCCTGGGTTCAGTCTGATTTCCTGTTTGTAAAGAATGCTAGACAGTGACTTTCAATGTTTTCTCAGGCTATAATTTTATTTCAAAATGCTCATGGTTCATGATATCAGATAGGACAAAAACCAGGTAACATTGTGAAGCTTATTTGAATAAAAGTATAATAAAACCAAAGTAAATCTGTTCACTATATACATTTACATTTTTTTGTTGCAAGAGACAAAAGTTTAGTCTTTAATGACAGCTTTTGGGAGAGGGAGTCACTAAAGAGTACTTGCATGTAGACAGAAACCTGCCCTTATGTGTGTTACATTTTCTATCCAGAAATCCAATTATTGTAATATAGTTCTACAACTGAGAGGTGAAAATCCTCATAAGAAACTATCCAAAAGACTTCTTCCAGGGCAAGAAATCTTGACAATAATATTTTAGCTTGTTTTGGGGTTGGAGTGCATGTGTTTATTTTTGTTATTTTAGATTTGATATGCTTGGTTTTCTTTTTCTCATTGTACCACAAAACTATAGTAAGAAAAATACTTTCATCTTGCATTTTTCAGGACCCACTTATGATTTTGTGTGTTCATGAAATGTGAGGTAATCTTGAGATGATTTACATGAAACATTAAAGGGGACTGATTTTGAGGAGGTAAGTATTCATAAATTGGGTTTTTTTAAGAGGCACACTCGTGGGTATCATGTGCAATGTAACCATATAGAAGTAATAATATTTTAAGTACTGTAATCATAAAGAGATATTCACCCTTTTCCTTCTTGAAGGTCAAACAGAAGTTTCCTGTACCTTCACCTGTAGTTACCTATAACATCCACCAAGATTATTAAAAAACCTCTAATCTTAACTGCACTTAGGTAATTCCTAAGCCCTCTTTGATCTCATCACAACAGCAGTAGGGTGGTGAGCTGAGTCTGGGGCAAGAGCTGCACCGTGATCTGATTTGAGGAAAAATATGTACTGGGTTTTCCCCTGAAAGGTAGTGCAACACCTGAATTTATTTGCTGCTCTTCACACTCACTCCCCATCACAGTTTGTGTGGACAGATAGAAAAGGTCTGCCCTTCCAAATGGGAAATCTTTGTCCATTCAGAGGCAGAGCAGTTCTGGGGCTCCCAGACCTTACTGGGTGGGGGGTCGGGGAGTTATGATATGTGAATGGATGATCTCCTGGAGTTCATTAAATCATAAGCCCAGTAACTTGTTCCTTAGAGAAATAAACTCATTGCCCTTGAAGGGACACTGAGAGTCAGGGCAGGAGAAAATTCTACTGTAAACCAGATGTTTTCAGCCTGCATTTCAGCGTTCTGTTAGATGGTCTAGAAGGCTGGTGTTGAGTGACTGAGGGATTGTTATACAAAGGCCAAACTAAAACATTGAGCTTTACCAGCAGCATGGGCTCAGTCTTGTGTCCAGAAAGTTCTTTTTGAGCAGCAGCAGGGCTGTCTCTTGACCTTCAGAACAAGACCCAGCTCAAGAAAAAGACAAGAATACTTGCAAATAATCTCCATCATTTTGCCAGCTGCTTTCAGTACTTAATCTGTCTCTTAAAATTGAAAAATTACAATTGCACCTGATGTTCTATCCTTTTAGGTCAGCTTTTACTCAGGATGTCAATGTGCCTTTCTTGGCTTAGATTGGTTTCAGTGTTCATTTCTTCATTGCAAAAGCTCATTTCATTTAAACTGCCATGAAGTGTCCATTCCTGCAATTGACTTCCTTGCATAATTCCCGTTCAAAGCAATGTGAAGTCTGCAGATGAATTAATGACAGTGCAGATTTCTGGCTCCAGCAGATTAGAAACCAATAATTGCTAAAAAAAAGGGACAGGACTTCTACTCAGTTGTTCCTGAAATTATAAAGGGGAACTTTATAGGTGGCCCTGTCTGCAAGTGTGTGTGTACTTTTAAAGAAGTGACTGCTGTGAGACCCACCCAACTGTGCAGCATTTCTACCTACCTACACAGTACGTTTCACCCACTGCAAATTTTATAAATGGAATATAGATGAAGATAATGAAAGGCCAGTTGTAGCCAAGATTCTGAAATGTCTAGTACTAACAGAACTTGTAAGGACATTTCCCTCTCCTACATTAAGGTCATATACACAATGTTGGTAAATAATTGCTTCTACGTCTCTTTGCTGAAATTCAGTTTTTCACTAATTAAAATCCTCCTTGCCTACCTACCTAAAATGTGACGAGAGGCTGTAAAAAGATCATTGGTTTAAAACATGAAATGAAATCCTGTCCTGGCAAGCTGACCATCTGGATGATGGCCACTGCTCATTAGGAAAGTCTTCTCAATCTCATGAGACTGTTGATAGAGCCTTTCCCAGAAGTAAGGTTATAGCAAGAGGTAGGCTGCAAGTTCTACCTTCTTTCAGCCTGATGTTTATTAGTTCTGCTTCCTTCTGCTAAAGGAGGCACTTTAAATGCTCTGTTAAACACAAAACAAGCAGTCAGGGTTCTCTGTCCTGGCTTAACTTCAACTACCACAGGATTCATTAGTAAAGTCTGCATAAGGCCTGATGGGGCACCTTGGGACCCACAGGTGGTTCAGACCTATCCAAAGCATGTGATTGTTTTGTTCCAGGTTGTGCTTGACCAAACGTAACACATCCTCACGTTTGTTTGAGAGACAGTGAATGAAAAATCATTCACTCTGTGGACACAAAATCATACTTTGTTTGGCATACTATCTACAGACTGGAGTGAAAAAAGGAAGAATGAAGCTGATATGCAATAGAAACTGGGGAATTACTGAGGCTGGCCAGGAAGGATAAGGGAAACAGAATTCTCACTTTTCTTCCTGCTTTGTACTAAAAATGATCTCAATCTTCAGAAAAATAAGTTCAGAAGTTCATTAAAAAAAAAAAAAGAGAGAGAGAGAGAAATATTCAGTGTTGATTTAATGCTCTTTTTCTTTACTCATAGTTTTTTAACTCTCCTCCACAATCTACATAGGTATGTTAAGCTCTCTGAAATAATTCAGATGCAGATAACTATCTCTAAGTACCACAATATGTGAAGCCTCTGAGGAGCCTTACTCAAAGTGCCTGCAGAAGAAAGGTTTATTTTTACTATGACTACATATTTTTTCATTATCACCTTTTTTCTTAGATGGCATTGATTGAACAGGATGGGCTCTTTGCTAAGGAAGACTAAAACCCATAGTACCTTTATCCTTTAAAATCTGTACATGTTTAATTATACGGGTGCATTAATCCAATCAGATAGATACCGTTTCTTCTTAAGAAAACTTATATGCATTTCTATTTAAAATATTTGAAGCCAGTTACAGGCCATTATTTCTTTTTACTTAACCTTCTGATCAGTCCTTGTGTATAAAAATAGAGGGCTTTCTTGTAAAGCTTATTTGAACTTACTTTTCATTCATTATATACATTATTCAAGTAATGTAAAAGACTACCTGAACAGAACCAGCTTCCTTGAGATGGAAGTGATGAAAGGCAGATGCTTACAGTGTGTTCTATGTAAAAAATGAGAGCAGACAATAGGCCTGAATACTATGCAAAGAACATTGCAACACATTTTTAAAACATTACTGTCAGAACCTTACCTCTAAAATATATGCAAGCTCAAGCAAAGGTCTGTGACATTCCTACAGATTTATTGTACTTTAGATTCATTTCTGAAAGAACCGTATTTCTCTGCTGGTGGTCCAATCTTCCTTCCTTTGAGATCAATGTAAACGCTCCCATTGACATCAACGTAAATGCTCCTATTGACTTTGCTAAGAGCAGCATCTGACTTGCTGTTCCTTTCTCATTGCAGATAGGAGTGTTACAGAGGGATGTTCATGCAGTGACACAGAGCTACTTGCTGATGCATAAGAGGGATCTACTTAGCTCAGTATTTTTTGGACACATTCAAGAGTTTTTCAAGTCTCTTTCTATAGATAGACAAACTCCAATGCATACCAGACAGTTTACCAGATTACTGTGAGAAGACAATTTGTTTAGACAAGAGTGGCTTCAAGGACAGACTTTCTCATATAGACTGCATTTTCAGAAACCGTTCTTTCTCAGGACTTGCTCATAGCTATTTTCTACTCCAACATGCCAGGATGTTTTTTCACCTCAGGACTTGATCCAGTAACCATGGAAGACCTGAGATTAGGCTCCATACATCTCGTTTTGGATGAGGAAGAGACATTGTGTCTGTGGATGTGAGCCCTGTGAACTTTTGCATGTGATCATTTAAAGCAGGGATTAAGGTGTTTGGAGTGCACCAAGTTTCCACACAGGTTTTCTGAAAGTAGGAACACTGTGATAGAAGAGAGACATACCCTGGTCATTGTTCATAGGAGCCATTTATAAATGTGACACAAGGACCAGTACCAAAACTAAGAACACAGTGTATGATGTTGCTCTGCTTGCCTGCATCCTTGGGAACTGTGGTGATCACATCAAGTATTCAGTATACCCTTCAAGAGAGGCTTAGTCTTGTGAAAGATCTGCCACAGGTTTTAGTGGTACTCTCTTAAAAGCATTTTTCCCTCATCAACTTGTCTTCTATTTGGTATATATAGCTTTTATCACCCACATTTTAAAATGAATTAATATCATTATTTTTAACCGGGACTCCAATTTACTGTACATAGTTCCATATGTCAAAATAGTTTTGTTGGTGCCTGAATATTAACAGATACCATGCTGGACAGCTCTGGAAGAGTGTTTGCTAGTCATCTGCTTTGGAAAACCTGGGTAAAATGGTTTCATAAAATTTGATAGGACGTACAAAAACCTGCTGTTTGTCTCCATAAAATGTGGTTTTTTTGCAAACTATGTTGTTTGCTGTGGCTGGCAATCACTGAAAAGTCATCTGCATTTTGACTATTTTAACCCTAGCAGAGGAAATTAGAAAGATTAAAGATTACAAAATACTATGGAGTACTTGTACTATTTTCTCAATCAGGCTCCTAATGAAGAAATTTGGACAGAATGTGACATTGTGGTGGCTTATGACATTGTGGTTGGGCATTAGCTCTGAATTCAAATTTTTTACCTTAAAATTATTGAGATATCCATTATTAACCTAAGTCTGTGGAAGTGTGGATACCTCTGAAAATGGGAAAAGCTGAAAGAAGGTTACAAAGGATGTAGAATCAGAGGACATCTTGATATTTATTTCCAGCACTGACTATCAGAAAACCTGTATTAGCGCAATTTCTTATAGTCTTTTCCTTAGGTATACTTTACTTAGAAAGATAGACTACAAGCAACATCTTGCTTTGACCCCAGATGGCCCTTTTGCACACTTGTAAGACAACCAAGATCATGTCTGCTGTTATTTGAAATCCAGAAACCTGTAATTTTGGCAGATTTTTTTGATTCTGTTTTACCTTAAAGCCTTGCCCTGACTCTGTGGGACACAGGATTTTTCTTACTCCAAGCACTGAATTTTTGATTGTGTTTCACCTTAAAGCCTGGGAGAATCCCTTGCCCTGGCTTTGTGGGACACAGGACTTTTCTTACTCCAAGCACTGAATGGAGGCCCAGAAGGGCCCCTGCTGCTTTTCTGGTCTGTTGCAGTGTGGATTAGCATGCCTGGTGATCCCAGCCAGTGCTGGGGTTTGAGCCAGGTCAACAAAAAACGGGCCTCAGTCAAATTTAAAGTATCTACAATTAAAATACTACCCCAAGCTTTCTGTTAAGGACAGGACCCAAAGGAATGGCCTGAAGTTGTCACAGGAGGTTTAGGTTGGGTATTAGAAAAAAGTTGCTCAACCAGAGGGTGGTTGGACACAGGAACAGGCTCCCCAGAGAAGTGGTCACAGCACCAAGGTTGACAGAGTTCAAGAATCATTTGGACAACGCTCTCAGCACATGGTGTAATTCTTGGGGATGGTGCTGTGAGGGGCTGGGAGTTGGGCTCAATGATCTTTGTGGATCCCTTGCCACACAGTTTACTCTGTGATTCTGTGATATTGCTATTCTGTGATTCAGTGTGACAGGGATTGTCACTTTTAAAACATGATTCTTTTGACCACTGTTAGTTGTCTAAAATGGGCTGAGATGGATATTCCAAGCCTCCACATTCTTATTAAATTTGGTCAGACAAATTACAGAAAACCACTTCCAGAGCAGAAGAGGCATCTGTTAATAATGGACATGCCTTGCTAGCTTCAATGCAGCTTTTCCACACAGTCAGAAGCAGTCTGGGCATCACACCAGTTGCATACTGGTAACCCACCAGTCTGAGCTGTGAGATGAGTAAAGCTATATGCTGGAAAGCCCTGTGGGTGAGTGAACTGTTCTTTAAATTATCAGACACTACACTTCAGCAAGTAGAAAAACAGAATAATCAAAATTATTGTAGAAAACTTCAAAAAGCAGTAGTCTAGTGGATAAAAAAGCAGGAAAGTGGTTTTATGTTAACTGTGGGGATGTATGCAGAGACCCCACCAGACAGAGACCAAACTGCAGGTCTGGTGGGACAGTGTAGCACTTCAGCATCTGCTACTGTTGCCAGATAAAGACTGAAAAATAAAATGGTTAGCAATAGAGAAATGTTATATTCCTGGGGGTAGAAAGAGTAGAAGGAAAATACGACAAATACTGTTGAGCCAATCTTTTTTTGGTGAAGACAGCAGTTGCCACACACACGTACTGCATGCATTTGGCAACAGATAAGCCAGATTCATCTAGTGGCTGCCAAATATCACTCTAACTGGAGCTACAAAAAGTACTGAGAGATTAGCTTCAGGCATTGCTGCACATGTGAGCTAAGTTATGTATGAAAACCCAGAGGGGCAATTATTTACCTTTCTTTCACAGCATTTTCAGACCTGCATTACTTTGTTTTCAACTGAAGAAAGAAAAGAAGCACCTTCCATGAGGCATGCTTTTTGCTCTGTATGCTGTCACATTCCCATGTGTGAAGACATATTATCTATCTAGTAGTCCCAACTGTAACACCTGCTGCCACCCAGACAGTATCAAGAGGACTAACAGCATTAAATTGCTCTCTCTTCATTTCTGTGGTTGTGAGGTATATTCATGTGTCTAATTATTGAGTTACAAGCATAAAACATTCTTCTGGAGAAAGACATTTTTTCCATGAAAATATTAGGAACTTAGCTATTTTGCCTCTAAGTGTATAGCATTAAGGCTGGACATGAGACCATGACAACAAATCTTCCTTTTTCTCCTGTAAATTTTTTTTTGCTAAAGAGACACAATTTGGTATCAGTGCTCATTGTACGAGTGCTTTTTTTTTTTTTTCTTTTCACTTCTCAGTTTTAAAAAGCATAATAAGGAAACACTTAAAAGGGCCAAAGAAGAAAGGACTGATATAACAGGTAGATATATCACAGGTGGAACAGCATAACTGCAAGGAAACTCAGAAATGCCAAAGCAAAATCAGTAGGATGCATCAAAGTAAATAAACTCAGCTGATATCCCAACAAGAGGCAGAGGTAGCTGCTTACGCTGACTCCGAATTTAACAATAGCACATACCCACCAAAGTGGAAAAGCATGGCTGCAAACCCTCTTCATGAGCTTATCATTTTGGGACTGAGAACTATCACATTGCTGAGTTAAAAGCACTCTGAGCTGCTATAACACCAGGAGTCCAGACAGACAGGCTTACACCCTATCTGTCCGTGCTGAGTTCTGTACATGTAGAAACATATGTGGTCATTCCAGAATTACTTGGAGTGATTCAATCACTGAGTGAAATATCCAGGTGTCAGATAAAGACTGCTCAATCATAAGCATGTAACTGGGATCTCAGTCAGGTGGAGACCCCTGTAACCAAGTCATAAGGCTGCTGAAAGAGTCTGTGAAGTCAATAACAAGGGTAAATTAGCAGTCTTAGATCCTATTCTAGTTAAAAGCAGCCAGTTCTAGCCTGATTAGATATGCAATGTCACAACAGCCAGTGTGATGACACAGAATGTAAATCAGGGTAAAAAAAATCTGTAAAAGTCCAATCCTTATTTCTGTTTTGTGATTCTTATATGCTGCTTATTGTAGCACTTAACATGTAAAAACATCATCATTTTTGTGTGCTTATTTTTTCTAATAGCATATACAATAGCAATGACATTGCTAGCAATAATATTTATTACATTTCAGATCATGGTAGTCTTATTTGGCTATTGTCAGCATTACATGCTAGAAATTCAAACCTCCTGATTGCCTTGGGGACATCTTTTTACCTTCGTCCTTACAACTGAGTGCTACATTTTTACAGTGCTTGAGATTTCTCAGGCTTTTTAAGTGGAGTTTCCTCTGTGCTTTGCATTCTATTTTTTCTGTCTCTTCTTTTGAATATGATAGTGGTCAGATGGAGGATAATGAAGATTTGGCTAGAACATGATGTTGCTCAGAAAAAGCTCATTAATGGGACATGCTGGAGAAGTTACAGACAACTAAGCAAAGTTTTTCACATAAGGTCATGCACCAACATGCAGAGTTTATTAATGAAATTTTTAAATTCATTTTTTGTTTAACTTCTCTTAATGTCACCCCAGATGAGATCCATGTGATCAACACATCCTCCTTTCTTCCACAGTTCTTATTCATCATCATGAAAACAACAACATTTTCTCTTTCTTACTGGATTAGAGGGAGAACAGCTTGATTCACTTTTGTGTGGGTGAAGGGAAAGACAAGTCAAAGATGTGTTTTGCACAAGGCCATGGCTTCTGAGGTAGATCTGCAATTTCTATTAGCTTTTGTCACCAGGATATGAAACCTGAAGTTTTGATGTGGCTTCTGTAAAGATTCTGAGTATTACACTTCACATTTCCTCCTTCTCTCCAGCAGTTTCAAGGTTTGGGAGTGATAAGAACATCATAGCCAAGTAGACGAAGGCAATCCTACAGGTACAGGCACAGAGATTTCATATCACATTGAGAGGTTTAAATATCAAGATGGAGACCTTGAAGTGGATAAATGTGGCAATTTGCTTCGTTAAGCAGATATTCTGTCATATTTTCCCTCATGTGGAGCTTTTTCAGGCCATACGGCTTAATTTCTAGGTCTGAGTTGCAGTAATGCAGTCTGGAGGTCACTAATGCAGGGATAAACTGTATGGTGTGATTACTGTGCCAATTGCCACAGAGCTGTGACTCCAAGAGAAAGAAGGGAGAAACATGGCTATTTGGACACAGGATAGCATCAAGGAATCAAAAGGAATCTGAGAGCTATAGGTTATTTTCCCCTGATATTTGTATACTAGCTTAATGGAATAGTTGATTTAAAGACTAATAGTTGTATTAAACTTGTTTATTCACTATATTTATATGGAACATCTACAGTTATTATGATAGAGTATTAAGAAGTGTTTGTCCCTTTTTAAATTTCATTTTTGTACATTTCTTAAATTTTTGTGTCCCAGTTATTTTTACTTTTTTTGATTTAACAGGTACATGTTCTCATTTTAATTATGTAAGCCTTACATGCAAACTCATTTGGGGACGAAAATATTTTCTCTCTTTGTTTTCCTGTTGGAAAATGTGATACCTGAAACCATAAACTTTACTGAGATGTTTCAGTCAGTTATAGTATTAATATATTTTAGCATTCCTTATGGCCACTGCAATGATTGCGTTGCATTTCAAAGTCAACAACATCCTTTCTCACTTTGTTTTCACAAAGTTAAGCACGTTAAGATTACTAGAACCTCTTCTGGAGACTTACAGGAGTAAGACACAAAAAGAATGAAGGAGACAATAATCTTTCATATGATCTAATATCCTGTAGCTGTTTATTTCTGATGGGTGCCAAGAGAGGAATTTATTAATTAATTGTAAGAATGCAGTGAGGGTTAGCAAAACTTGTAGAGCCCCATTCAGTGCAGCTGGGAGTCTTGATCAGGATGTTTTGACTCATTACTCTGGGCCTTCATCAGCTGATGAAACTAATTTTTTTTTTATCAGCTGATTAAGACTCAAGATAATGAATTTAAACATGCCAGAAGTAATTCCCTTCAGGACTGGAGAGAGTATGTTAGGTTGCTTGCACGTGTATTTAGAAGAAACCACAAGAAGCATAGTTTCCTCAGTTTCATTTTGACTGGTGAAAAAAAGTGAGAGCTTTACACACACCTAAGAAATAAAAAAAACCAGTCCCAAACTAGAGGACAGAGAAGACTATCATATTTCAAGCAGAATAGGAGAGGAAACAAGACAGGTAAAGAAAAAATAGCAAAGTGCGGACAAGGGAAGAATTATTGCATGTGGATCAACAAAGAAGTTAGGAAAATATAAATTCCAAGTATTTTTGGCTTATTGCTAAAGCAGCAATACTCTTCAGAATGCTTTTGATCTTTTCTTTCTCTGCTTTGCAGTAAATGTATGTAAACGTAAAATCATAGAAGTTTTTTACAACAACTTTGTTGACTTCCTTTGAATGTTTACTGTTTTGTTAAGCATTGACTTTGACAAAGGAGATCTTTCCATTCAGTTTGGTGACCTTTGCTGTCCATATATACAAAAGCCACTATATGTTTCCTTTTGGGAAACACTTGAAAGATTTCCTTCCTATTTTTTTTAAACACACAATTTGAATGGGGGGCTTTGTTTGTTTGTTTGTTTTCTGACAGAGTTGTGGTTTTAAGCTGAACAGCAGGCGGGAAGGGAGATAGGAAGGGACAAGAACTTGTACTGAGGTTGTAGTCTGGCTAACAGTTCACTGCTCAGTTACAGTTAATGGGGTGAAAAGCTGTGATAAGACGTGATCAGAATAGTTAATGTACTGTTCCTTCAGATAGCTGAATTCAGGGCTTCCTAAATGTGGTTTATTATTACAGAAGTTGAAAAAGGAGTAGTCTCAGAATAAGAGCCAAGTTTTTTTAACGTATCCACAGAAATGTCAGCATTATTTTAGCAAGTGATTCATAATATCTATAATACAAAATCTTGTATTTTGTATGTTGCATTTTATATAGTAACTGGCAAATTATAGTATAGCATAAACTGAAAGTTAAAGATTTGTACTGCATATCATGGCTGTGATCCCAGTGTCTTTAAACCACAAGGACTGGAAGTATGTAGCAATTTTAAATGCAAGCCTCTGTTACCAGAAAAGCGGCTGAACTCTTACATGTATGATTAAGGATCACTTCTCCCTGCAGAACACAGCTGATCTTCATGTTTCTACAATAATCTTCTTGCTGGAACACTTTGTTACGATTGCATAAAAGGTTTTGGAAAAAGGCAAAGTGCTGCAGAGCTGAAAACATTTACTTTTTACTTTTCTCCCCACAGATATATCTTTCCTGTAACAATTTCTAAACTGTCAGATTCTCCAGGCACCATCAGTAGGTATATTAGAAAACAGGAACTACTACTATTGTGCAATTTACAATGTGCAATTGAAGCAGAGCAATTGTCATACAATCTATAAAGTCTAATAAACATTTCCAAAGAGGGTCTTAATTGCTGCATGATTTACTACATGGAGAATACCTTCTCTTTTTTGTTTGGAAGCATTTTGCTGCAGGAGAAACCTTTTTAGCCAGGCTTTTATAGGCCAGTCTTCGCTTTGGTAGCATGCATTTACTAGCTGTATAATTGGTGGCACAGTTCTTCTATCATAAACATTGTTATCAGTTAATTAAACTTGAAATGGAGCTTTGTTCCACAACATGTTTTGTCAGATTGTTTTCCTTATTTATTTATCATCATAAAATTTTATTTTATGACTGGCAGCTTCTCAGCCCTCCAATAATAATATAAATCAAAACAAGATTTTAGTCTTCATGCAATTTCCTCTTGGTCTCAAAATATGAAACCAGATGTTTTGGGCATGCTAAAGATGCTTTTCATCTTTTTTTAGATTCTTTCAATGCAGTCAAAGTAAATGCATTTTTAAAACCAACTTATGAAAGTTAAATTTCCTTTGTTCGTCTGGGTGTAGTCTGGTTTGCATTGATGCAGCAGCAATGAGAGACCTTCCAGATAACGCACAGAATGCCATTGAAGAATTACACATGTGTGTCTCAAACCTCAGACAGCGCAGGAACTGTATTAATAGCAGATCAGTAGATTTATATTATAGTTCAAAACATTATGAACTCCTTTTCTTTTTTCTTTATTTTCTGTTCTCTCTTTTTTTTTCTTTTTTTTTTTTTTTTTTTTTTTTTTTTTTTTTTTTTCTTTTTTTTTTTTAAGGGCTTGGGTAACATTTAAAGGAAGGTTGGACTACAGGACATATCTAGGTGTATCCTGCACTCTGTATACAGTAAGTGCTAACCTACAATATTTGTTCACATATCTAGCTGCTTTTTTTCTAAGTTGAAACAGATTTTTTTATGATGCCCTAACGAATTGTCATCAGTATTTCCTTTAAGCAGTGAATCCTTTTTCAGTAGACATTAGATCTGGGCCTAAGGCTATTACTAAAGGACCTAAACATTCCCAGGTGGGCTCCTCTTCAATAATAACAGAAGCCTTGAAGGGATTTACTGATACTGAAAAGAATAAGTAATAAACAGGAACTGGAGCAAAGTGGGACAGTTGTTATGAACATTTGCATGCCAGTCGTCAGAACTCTCCATCCTATCAAAATAATTCTGGCTTCTTATGCTTGAAAGTGAACAGAAAGTCTTTGGCAGGCTTTTGCACTGTGGTGTCTACTGGGGTGGTTTGGGGTTTTTTTGTCTGCCTTACAGGCAGGGACTGCAGAAGGACTTCTCTGTCAGCCTCCACCTCTCAGCGCAAGAAGGGAGCAGACATTTCCCATTAGCCCTGCTCTGGTCTCAGGCATTAGGCAAATCATAAGTTTTATAGTGAGACAATATTCTCAACCCCAGAAAACTGTGAATCTGAGTGCTGCAAAAATTGCAGAAGACATGCACATTTGCCTGGTTGTGACATCTGTTAATTCTCTGAGCCTTATTTATTCAGAAAAAATACGTTGAGAAGTAGATATGTTACTGGAAAAGAGTAGAAAAATTGAGTCTGATAAGTTGTTTGTTAGAAATAAGAAAAACACCTTATTACCTAGGTCTGTATGAAGCTTCAGCTATTTAAGCATGAACTTTAGGACAGGATCAGTCAATAAAATAACTGCCTTAGGTATCATGGTATTGTAAACGATAAGTAGGCAGCTTTGCTGGCCATTAAACTTCAAACCTTTTATCCATCTTTCCTCATTCCACTTCTTTGTTGTCTCATAAAAGTTTCACTAGTACAAAGAAGCCACAAACATGCAGACAGATTGCAGATATGAGAAATTCCTCTTTACCCATGTTAATATAGAAGGATAGTTATAGATATAGTGTGTCTTCTATGTGCTCTATGTACAGCCTTTTTTAAAACTATGAAATAAGAAGCAAAGAATGTTGCTTGCATCTTTTTGCATGTGTTTGCTTGCAACTTTTTGTATACATCACCAAGGTGTATGGCTTTCCTTGTAGGAGGGGTTACCACCTGATTCATTTTGCAAAGTGGTTTCTACCACCCCTTATCCTGTCCCCCTGAATTCACTGCAACATGGTTTTATTTTGGCCAGTAAATGGCACCATACTCTGACCCTGTGTTAAGGTATGCAGACTAATCAAGTGCAACTTTGGTTTTGGTCATTGGTGTAAAGAAATAGGGAAGATGTGTATGGGTTAGAGCCATTGAATGCCTGCAAAACCTCAGAAAGTGTATATATAGTTTATGAAATGTTCTACTAAAGTCTTGCTAAATACACACTGTTGAGATTTGACATTAACCACCTTCATTTGTCACAATAAACACACAAATTTTCCACTTGAAGTATCAAATCTTATTTTTTAATAAGAAACAACTATGTTTATCACAGCTTTCTGAATTCACTGCTCAGACATCAGACTAGATTCATAATGTTTTGATATTGTCCAGAAGATGTATGTTTTCTTTCTCTATCCTTTTCTTTTCCACTTTGCAAGAGTCTAGCAAGTCTTAACAAATACCTCCTGTCATGTGGTGGTAGGTCAGATACCTGTGTTATATAAATCTTTATGCTGAGAGTTTATGACATTTTAAACTTAGAGCTTCATTCAACTTGATGATTTTGGCAGCAGCCAATTATAACATTAAACAGTTCACAGAACTTAACCTAAGACCTAAAATTATATAATTTTTGTAATGACTGATTTGCACCTCTCCCAGTTCATTTAGAGCAATTCAGTTCAAAAGCCTTGCCCTTCTTAATTGCTCCTTTTTAATTTGAAACTCCAATGTCTCTATTTTTCTACAGTATATACTTAATAAAAAATTACCAATTAAGAAAAAATAAAAACCACCAGACTTGCAGGAGCTATATGATTGGCTGTGTACATGCTAGTGGAACAAAAAGAATGGAAAATTGTTGCTGTTGCTCAAGAGGCCAAAGAATGAAAAGCATTTTTGACTGTATTATATTATTTAAAACTATGATAAGAGAGTTATTGCAATTGTGCATTCTCAGCATTTTAACAGTGAAATTTCAGAAGATAAAAGATGGAGTTTGATGCTACATAGAGCTTCATAGTGAAAACTTGAACCCTGGATGATGCCTAGGTTTTTCCTCCAGCTACAATATTCTTGTTTTCCTCTGTCCTTCTGGAGACTCAGTGGGTCTAAAAGGCTGTGATAGACAAGTCAAGACAAACAAAGCAGAGGTTTGCAAGTTACTCACACCTGATCAGCCCCTGAAATGCCCCTGACAAAAGTAAATGGGAGAGGAAGTTCTGATAGGAATGTAAATAAAATAAACAAATTTTCTGAAACCACAGAAAAAAACAAAACAGAAAACAAAGGATTTGTTTAAAATTTTGAGGTAAAACAGGTTGGAAAGACAAAGCCACAGAGGAAATGGGGACAGGACAAGACAAACAACTCCTTGAAATTTTGAGCAGCAGCAAAAGATGAAGGGAGAAAAAGCCATACACCCCAAATTAGAAAATGCAGCAGCCAGAAAAGATTTCTTAGTACAGCTATACGCTTACCTAACCCTCTTTTCTGAAACTTAAAATCACTTGTCCCTCTCTGAACAGTGCCCAGTCAGACTCTGCCACAACAGAGCTAATTCCGGTAACCAGATTTTAAAACCAGCTTTATCCTACACAGTTTATATGACAATGTATAACTTTGCTATAAAATAAGTTGCATGAAAAAGGAGACAGAGAGATAGCTTGTTAGCAGGATAGAAGAAGTTGTAATGCTTTGCATTTGGAAGTATCAGCTTGATAGGACTTGTTTGTCAAATACACTTTGATAGGATTTGAAACCTAGTCTGAACACTTGCAGCACAGAGTTTGACAGATCTTGGTTAAAATACAGTGCATCATGTTTAAAATAATGCAGTGTCTCAAGCGCGTGGGAGTCATACTGAGGAGAGAGGAAACCCCCCTTGTTAAATATTTACCACTTGAGTCCTGAACATCAGCAATTAGCTAAGAATGGTGATGTCAGTGGACACTTCCCAAGGTTAGCTGCCTCAGTATTTGTACAGATCTAATCTGAAGTCTTTTCTTGAGAAGAGGAACACATCCAAACTCAACAAATTGTCATTGACAAATGACCATAGCAGACTAAGGATAAAAGAAGGGCAAGTATTCAATAAAGAAAGAGAACATGAACATGAGCATTAACAGAATAAACTAGACCTATTTAGTGTGTTTAACCCTCCGTAATTTTTCAAACTTGGATTATTTATTAGCCAGTATAACTCAAGATTTTTGGATAATTCTCACAATTTAAACAACAAGAAGCCACAATTTAACCTCATGAAGGTTTTTTAGTTATTTGTGGGTTAAGTTGGAGTTCTTTGCCTCTGAAAGTGTGAGGAAGGCTCTGTGCAGCATTAGGATCCGATGCTTTCTGGGTGATGTGCTGAACAGAGAGCCAGGACACATGAATACGAGGGGAAAAAAGACTGGGTTTTTCATCACTGCCTGATAGTAGGAGGCTCAGAGTAGGTATAAGAGTCCCATCATCATGAGAAGCTGATCTCTGGAGGACTCACCTGCTTGTCTGGAAGGAAGGGGCTGCCAAACAGCCGTGGCCATGAGGCGTTAAACATGGCAGCACAACACGGGGCAAAATGACAAGGATGCCAGTCCCTACAAAAACAAACATGCAAGTCTAACAATGACATTCAGTTTTTCAATGACTTCTAGCCAGAGCCCTTCATTGCAGCAGAAAACTAGACGAAGAAATCTAGTTGATTGAAATTAGCTGACATAACCATGCAGTTCATCCTCTGAGGTCAGTCTATTTTATTTTATTTTTCAGCAGAAGAAAATTAGACTGCTGGTTTTTGATGCTGGTTCACTGGTAAACCAGATATAGGCAAACAAGACAAATGAGAAGTCTAGGTGGTATATGGGATGTAGGTGTGTTTTGGACAGTTTTAGAGTACAAACTTCCTGCAGCTACCAAGCCTACTAAGGAGCATAGATAGAAAGGCTTCTTCTGTTTGGAGGCAAACTAATGGAGGCTGTTGCCTATTTCTGTAATTTACAGAATTGTTCAAAATGCTAATAATGAAACAATTTTGTGATTTTGGCAATCATTCAATATTTAATATAGATTTTTTCCTTTAATGCCAATCTTTTTTTAAAAAAAATAAACATAGTTTAAAAAAAACTATATATTTACCCTATTAAGGTGACCTGTTTAAATCTGGTCTCTAGAATGAAATTGAACAGAAAAAAAAAAAAGATAAAAAAAGAAAAATAAGGAAAAAAAGTATTAAAAAAGGAACAATTTGTTCACTTCATTTCTTGTGAAAAACATTTTTTGCCAGATTCCTTAGAGAGTCCATTGGACACTAGTCAAACAAATGCTCATACACATCTTCATGTTATTAAATGCATATAAATTCATCAAACAAAAGATTCTTATAAATCATCAGTTTTGATTAAATTCTCAACCATTTCATTAACATTATTTTCCTATACCATGTATAAAAAGCCTGTATCTCAGAATGTCATGCAGAATTATTTTTTGTAATAACTGTTTGTAATATAAATCCCCAAATTTTTAAATGTCGAAAGAGGTGATGATTTCATTAAGGACTGCACCAGACTGCCCATTGACTCAATTTACAGAACACTAAGTCTATAGAACCCTGTATCTGTGGGATGAAATACTGAAAAGAAGGCAGATTTAATTGTCTTTTTTTTCAATGTTGACTATTTATTTTCTGTTCACTGAAGCTCAGAGTAGTTAGCAGTCTATGTAAATATGCATTTACTCTAAGGCTCATATTTAATACAGTTAAAAAAACCCAATCTGCATCTACAGTATATTCAGTAGAAAGTAGTGTTATTGAACAGTAACATGGTAAGTAATTATATTCAAGAATTTTTCCACAGCTATCAATTTTTAAGAAAAAAAAAAGAAATCCATATATTGTGCTAGTGACAAAACAATATGCAGTCATTTCAGGGGGGAGGGTCTCTTTATTAGAGAGAAACATACTTTAATTAGAAGAAATATGTTAATTTAAATAGCATATTCTTCATATCTCTGCCCCTAAAAATCTTTGCACACACCTACATTCTTTTTATGGACAGTACAAAGGAGGATAATAGATGCCTATAAAAGTAACTAGTGAAATTCTGCATTAGGATAATCTGTCACCCATTTCCATTTTTTCTGAAGAAAGCAAGCATAATCAAAAGCCTAAATGACAAAGAGTTGACAGTAAGATTCTGTAGTAAATGATTCCAGAGTCGCTGGCCTGCGGAGATGCTGAAGAAGTCCCCAGCAGACCTGATTAATTCCAGTTTCTCCAGCTGCCAGGGGAGCAGAGGCTAAGCAGTTTCACAGAGAGGAGCCTATTACCACTACTAGGCTGAAATAGATCTAATCAACTCACAGCCGCTCAAAAGAAAACTTTACAGGTTTAGCTCACTAAGGCAGCGCTTTAAAATGATGACTACAAAGGATCATGGGAGTCTGAAAGCATTTAGTCTTTATTGCAGCTCAAGGAAATTTTCTGCTGTGGTTAGGCCATGCTAATTTACTGAACATGACAATGCCTCCCAGATTGTATGACATCATTTCAATAATGGCTCTCGTCCTCTTAGTTAAATATTTCTACTACTACTTTTTAAATTCTGAATACTTCATTTATTGGAATACCATCTATCTTAGGATTAATTAGGTTTACCATTCCAAATCTATGGGCTAGACTGATTTATCATTCAGTTTGAATGATGATGCTGCATAATTTACCATGGCACTGTCAGAAAAATTGTATTTATATTAATTTATTTGTATTATTTTCATAAAATGAACCTCCAGGAATACTCTGAACTTCAGCTGCAAATTTTGTGTCAATTGTGCACTGCTTCAAACAATGCACAAGCTTCACAATCAATAATTTGAGTAATTTTAAGAACAAAAATTTCAACAGCTTGAGTATTACTTATTTTGACTGACAACAATTATACATTCAAAACAAAAAAAAAATCCTTCAAAACTTTTATTTCTTTTTTCCATTTTTTCCTTTGTTGTTGAGGGGTTTTTTTAAGACCTCCAGTCCCCAGGGAGAATGTTAAACAATGAAATACAGATGTAATTTGTTAGATTAAGAAATTAATTCCATCAACTCTTTCTCAGTATTCAGTTGAAAAACCTTCCTTAACAGAAAAAGTCTGCTTTTTTAAAAACAATCAATGTTTAGAAACTCCAAGCATGGGCACTTGTGTGATACAATACTCTAAAGATGTAACACAGTACGCGTGCAGTTTGCAATGCAGTTCTTTAATGACGGCTCATACATTATTATTTGATCAGTCTACCAAGTGACTTAGGAAGCACACAGCAGGATGGCATTTGGACAAAGTTAGTTACTTGTGACCCTGATGGGCAAGAGGGAGCAGTGAAAAAGCAGCAGTGAATCATCTTATGGAGGTTGGCTTCCAGGGTTGGGAGCCGAGAGGTTGCCGGAAGCTGCCACTGGCCTAAATACAGCCCAGCTCATTCTGCTCCTCCTGGGTTTCCAGCTGCCCTGTAGTTGGCTGCTTTTGTGGAACGAGCTGTGCCTCTGCAATTCGTGGCACAGTGGAAAAGTGCTGTGTGCTGGGAATAGCACAGTTTGCATGAGTTTTGGTGTGAGGTTAAAAGGCAATGGAGACTGAGCTCATGTATCCCAGGAGCACAATGGCTGAGGTTTAACATCTCACACCGGCAAAGGTCCCTGGGAAAACTGCTAGAAACAGAACTAAACTTGTCTGTTTTACAGCACTTATTTCATACAAGAAACTTATCTCATGCATCTTTCAACCAGTATAAAAATCAGACATTCTTCTATCTACTATCGGGTCTTTTTTATTGCAAACATAGAACTTCTGGGAGTTAACTAGACAAAGAAAAGAACAGACTTCAAAAACCACCGATCCACTGCTCAATAGATATGTGAGGAATCGACTAAAAGGGAGAGAGAAGGACTTATTCCACACAATTTTTTGCATGTCTTTTGAAACTATTGTAATAAATTACTAGAAAATGAGGATATGATACCGGTTTAAGGCAGCAGTTTAAGTGATTTCTGGAATAGAAGGAAAAAACCTAGATTTCCTTTATCGCTCATTCTTTGTCCCATTACTTTTCTGGAAAATGCTGAGAAAAGTATGTTGTACTGGGCAATCTGGACACCGAGTTACAGAGGAAATGTGAGACAAGACAAGAACACATTTTTTCAGAGTTCAGAAAAGTTGAAATGAGAAATGTTGGAGCACTGTGAATACCAAAGGGTGAGCTGCCTATCTGTAATTTGGAGTGAGCAAAGTAATTTAGCCAGGAGTGAGAATTGCAAGGTTTCCAGTGTTCTCAACTGCGTAAGTTGACCTGCGTTGGTGGACTGTAAATGCTGGAACGAACAAGAACAAACAATAGGAGACACAAGGCAGGAAGAGGCTTGGGATCTGCACTGAACAAGAACTTCCAGCATTCACGAGTGAAGGTAAGCACAGGGAGATGAAAATTTTACCCACCTGGAACAGCCTGTCCATTTTTGAAGTTGCTGAGGTTGTGAGAATGTTAGAACAGTGGGGATAAGAGTTAGTATGGTTTCTCTCTGTTCTAGTTCAATCAAGAAACAGATAATAATTGGGAACTCAACTATTGTTTTCACACTGTATGAATCCTTGCTGATGGTTAATTTCTTTTCCCTAAGTTGGTAATTGATACAGGCCTTCTCCGAGTTCTCTGAGAAGTAATTCCAGTTGAAGCTACAGTCAAAAAAATGCTTTGAGAATTCATATTTTTCTTTTGTTAGTTGCCTCTCGAAAGCACATATTGCTGAATTAGATTACTAACATAATATTTCTCCTGTCTGTGGAGGGCTGTTCCTTCTCAGCTCACTGGAGAGCTGTAATGGAAGGGGATCAATACTCCTCATGCTGCTCATACATGCACACTCTCAAGTAAAGCTTTGTGTGTTTTGGACCACAGTACTCCAAAGATTTCCATCTATTTCTAGCATTGCAACTGTCATTCTCTTACTTCATGATTCTAAAGGTCTAAGTCAAAGTTCATTAATGTCAACAGAAAGCTTCCCATTCATTTTAATGGCCTTTGTTCAGGCCCCAGAGAGAATCATTACCAAGGGAGCTGGTGCTGGCTTAGATAAAATATGGGCAGGGGATGTTGCCACAAGAGAGCTGCCTGTTTGGGAGCACCTGGTGTCATCTTCTTTCTACTAAAGTATGTGAACTACAATGAGGAGAAGAAAATATTAAAATACTTTCAATATGCTACAGCTCAAGTTGATAGCTGGTCAAGGTGCTGGGAAGGCAGCAGGTCCCCAGCACTGAGGTTCAGGGGAGACTGTCAGGGTGGGACCTCTCAGCCAGGAACCATCCCACCACTGGTGATACCAGCTCTGATCTGAAGCTAACCTTGGAGGACAAACCCCAAGAGGAGGGATGCTCACGGAGTGGAGTGTGTGGTGGGCTACGCAGCACTGTGCCCATCCTTGATACTCTGCAGGGCGACACCTTGTTTATTATGCGTGTTGTGATTTGCTAATGTGTATCCAGTGTCTCCAATCAATGTCATACATAGCACAATAGCTGGTGGAGCAATAGAGCTGTCAGCGAAGGAAGTGGTAATGGACCACAGTGGGAATTTCAATGCACAACAGGATCCATTACTGGAATGGTAATGGCCAGGATGAAGGTGGAACAACAATGTCAAATACAAATAGATGCGTGCATGAGTGTGGTGTGTGTGCGTTTGTGCACATTTATACTAATATTTATATAACACTCATAAATACTTTTGTGTCCATAATATGTTTATACATGTAAACATACAGATATATATAGATTCTCAAACTACTCTGTGCGTTGTTTATAAGGTACATGTTAATTTACCTCGGCCAGTGAATTTTATTCTGTGTTTATTTTTTTTACCCTGACCATGTTATGATATCATCTGTGAATATGTAAATGATCTATTATAAGCTGTGAAGATTTTGATGAGCTTTTAAGGGATTGGTCTGGATGTATGAGAATGGGAAATGTTGAAGGAGGTAAATGTAGGACATGAGCATTGTGAAAATAAAAAGTAAAACATGGCAAAGAAAGTATCAAATAAAATATGTTCTAAATGGAATGTGGATGACCAGTTCAAAAGTTCTGTTTCCTAACATGTATAAGATATACTAGAAAATGTCTTGCTTCTCCTTTCTTTTAGTGCCCCTTATGGAGACTTCCAACTGAGAATAATACAATAATGTATCTACCATCCATCTGTCAAGGTTCTCACGCTGGCACCCATGATTGTTGAATCAGAATACTAATACCTAATAGAAAATTATGCTTTTCCCACAGAATCACTCAAAATGCCACAAAATAAAGTTTTTGATCACCGTTGCAAATCCTATTTGATTTTATCTTTGTTTGTATCTTCTCTGTAAGTTAGATTTTTGTATACTGATTTCACACTATTTAAAACATACATTAAACATTTTTTCAAGATGCTATTATGAACACATTCTTTTGGTAGTAATTGCACATAATAAACACATTAGATGAGATAACACTATATAGCCTTATTATCTTACGTTTCATTTTGACACCACTCATTACCTAAGAACAGCACAACAAACACAGAGTTAAGTGTTTAAGACATTCAAAAATCCAGACGCTGCACAAAGTGTTACCAGACAATGCAAAGGTTCTCCTTTCACACGTAAGGCCCCAGAGCTGGAACAGACAACATGTGTATGCTTCTGTACCAGCATTACCTTTCTGTACAGGTTCTGCAGGCTTTCAAGAAGCCATAAAATAAAGCCAAAATAGAAACCAGAAGTAGATCTTGGGCCTGTTTTAAAAGGCACTCTCCACTGGTTTATGCTGTCTCACCAATGCAGCTCGAGCTAATACACCACTTTGTGTCATTAGAGATCATAAGCAATTTTCACAAGACTATGGGTGTTAATTCCTTTCTCCTAGTTAAGACCCTCCTTGAGCAATTATTGTCTGCCTGCTTAACTTCCCCTGCAGCTTCAGCTCTCTAATGTGCTCTTCTCTCTTTCTTATCCTCCAGTCTGTGCTGCTGAAACCTGCCAGATACTGAGGCTTCACTATTTATCACAGTGCTTCACCACCATGTACATGGCTTAAGCACAGATATTGTGCATTACTGTAAAGAGCATCACTTTTATAATTCTCTCCCTAGTTACCAGGTGAAGGACCATGAAATTTTGTAAATCTCATAAGGACTTGAGTGAGAAAATTCAGTCCTTTACAAGGAATAATAAACACCCTTAGGTGCTATGGACCTTAAAACTTGTCCTTAAGAACATAAAACATGGATTGGTCTCAAGTTAAGCTGGGGAATATTGTCAAGTTTTGAAAGAGGAGTAAAAGATACTAAGTATCTGAGTACAATACATGTATTTAGAACTCACAGTGCTGTTGCATTTCTGGTTTACTCTCAGTTTGCAGTTTCTGTTCCCAGACTTCCATATTTCCCTAACTGAAATGGAATACCACTTTAAATGCAACCTAGCAATTGCCACTTTTTTCTTCTTTTCTTCTTCATTTGTAAAAAATGAGAGGAAGAAAATAAAATTAAAAAAATATGGTGTTTTGGAAAAGCCACTTACTGTTGGATAACCCAACAGAAAAAGGTTGTCTAGATCAGATGCAGTTCTGCCCTAGAAGAAAACACAGAAGTCCATTTGTTAGCCAGCTGAACATGCATAAATAGAAATGCCGGGAATTATTACAGCTGGCAAAAAAACTCCCAATACCTAAAGCCAGCCAGCAGCAACAGAGGTCTCCAAGTAGCCTTTGTAGTCTTTGTTTCTTTTACACCATAGAGAAAGAGCTGACATATGGCTCTGTCAAATGGCAGATCTGCTAATCAGAACCCTCACAACCTCTGAATGTTATGGAACAGGAGGATGACAAGTTTGGTTGTTAGAGGTAATCATATCAACATGGTAGACATATTTATGTTAGACCTTTCACTCAGTCTTGCACATAATAGATTTACTGAAGTAAAGCAATAGAAAGTACCTGTGACACACCTTGGATAGATTCAAAGTACTTAACTGATCTCACAAATATTGCTGTAAATGGTGTGCTTCTATCAAAGTCTTGCAAAGATAAGCTGTGACCATTTACTATTTAACATCTTATCAACTACCAGGGAGAAAACATGGACTGGTGATTGACAAAGTTTGCAGATTACACAAAGATTGGAGGAGAGGTAAATGATGATAAGAGTACAGCATTATTCCTTAGACAGATTAGAACCCCGTGGGAAACCAAACCCCACTTCAATTTTGCCGCTGCATACCTCTGTGAAGAAAGAAGTTTGGATGTGATTTTAGGATGTGGAATTCTGTTCTGACAAGAAATGACATCACAAAAGACTTTGTCCCCAGTGGGGAATCACCAGACAGCAACTTTTCCACACAGCAATGTGGTTAGAAATCTCAATAAACAAACAAGGAATCACTTCTATTAAGCATTAAAAACAAGATCGCTGCAAGTGATCATTGACAAAGCCGTGAAGAGTTTAAATCCTCCACAGCCAAAATCTGAGCTGTTTGGAGTAGTCACAAGCGATGTAATATGTTTCTAGCTGCATAAGTATCATCAGAAATTAATCTTTCCTATGGGAATACTCAGGATCAGGAGTTTGGAGTGCACACTCTGTGAAAACTCACTGAAACAGGTTTAAATGTGCTTCTCTGAAGATCATGCCTGTTCCTCTTCTCTTCCAGAACTTGCTCTCCCAACACCTTATTAGATAATCAATGCAAAAGGAAGACAAAACCAGAAGGGATTTAATTTTTCTAAAGCATACAGATAGTCACATAACATTTGTACTATTTTCCCCTCTTGATTAAAAAGTTAGTGAACAACACTTCATCCACAGCTAGATACTTAAGTTGCTTTGCAAAGACAGAGCAAGAATAATTCTATTTATTTCAGGTATTAAGTGCCTATCACTTTGATAACTAAGCACCTACCTGAATATTACACTTCATAATATTGAAAGAACATAGAAATGTCGTGGCACAATCTGTCTGTATTTACTCCATGGCAGCTTAATCACTGATTAAATACTAGTAACAATATGAAGATTGACGTATGAGCTACGGTAGGAAAAAAAGTTAACTGTACAAAGGTGAATTGCTCTAACTGAAAATTGTTTCTGTCCTATTTACACCATGAGCTTCATCAAGGAAACCATCTTTCTCTTTTGAGTTGTCCCCTTAAACTCCACAGATCAAGGGGGGAGGGTGAACCATGATTTTGTTAGCAGTACTTCTGCTGACAGCCAGAAAATCAGATGTTATGCTTCAAAGTACTACCCAATATTAAAAATCAGAGTTATGAGTGAAAAGAAGGTGACACTAACCCACAAGTTGAAGGTTTAACTTTGACTGTCTCTGAGTTTACATAATTGGAAGGACACGGGGTTTTCATGAAGCCTTGCAAATTCTGTCAATACAACGCACATTTGGGCACTTGGATTCCATCTTCACACAGTGCAAGTCATAAAAAAAGCAAATTGTTTTCCTCAAAATGCCCACTACTTAAATACGATCAAGGGGTCTGATAAAGATCTAAAACATTAAAATATGGAATTATGAGTCACTGTGGAAAAAAGCAAAACACATTACTAACGTTAGGTTTACACTGTTTTCTATGAATGCTGACCAAAGTACAGGTTGGTGTCATCATCCTAGAAGTGATGTTGCTAGGAATTTCTGCCAGGTAGAAGGGGCAGATAAGTAGATAAATAAACATACACTTTCAGGGCAAGCATAGAACCAAATTAAGTTGTTCTGAAAATTAACCAATAATTTTCAACAGATCAAGTTCTTCTGTGATATACATTTAAGAATTAAACTTAAATTAGCTCTTTAAAGTGGCCGTATGATTTAATTATTCAAAATGTACACAAATTTAATGAGTTTTTAAATATTAAAACTATTCTCTATTGTCACCACTGTGAGCTCTTAATTTACAGAGCAATTAAGTCAGGACCCTCATTTATCAGTACATGTGCATTTGTTGAAAACATAGTCAGCTTTTATTAATTGATGCTATAGAAATACTGAGGTAAAATTAATGTGTGTGCTTCAGAGGTCATGCTGGCGATAGTAGGTAACTAGCAAGGAGCAAGACGTGAGAGAAATAAGTAACTGCTGTTCCCTGATTACACTAGAGATAGCTGAAATATTAAGTGGCACAATGGGCACTATGCTTAGCCAAAATGCTTGCAAACAAATGCCCCCTGAGTTTTCTCTGGCAAGCATCTGTCATGGCAGTAGCTGTGAAATAGGGAAACTTCAAAGCTTTAGTTTCTGATTATTAGCAGTGTGTGTAGTGTAATGTTCTTACATTTTTATGTAAACTCAGCGTTGATGAGCTGAGAGGGTAGAATTTAAAAATACTTCAGCTTGCCTTTGTTCTTTGGGACATGGCTGACAGGAATGTTATAAGGCAGGAGTCTCTCCCGAGTGTCTATCAACCGGTGAATTACAGGGAGTATGGGGCCAAATTTGCAAAAGAATCAGGTGAATAGTTACAGAATTGGAACAGACTTTTTCATACATTTTCCCTGCCCCCACTGGTGCACCTACAAAAGCTCTGTGATGGCACAAAAAGTGGCTGAAAAGTAGGTTAGGCATAAATATGAGCACAGGCTGGGAGCTCGGAGACTTTGGGAGGGCACTGGTGGGCCACAGAGTGTCACCCCCTTTATGGCTTGCACCGTTGGAATACCCTGGGGCCATCCTTTACATGTCTACTACCCCAGTACTCTTTTACCAATAAATAACGATTTATGGTAGAGACACTCAAAATAAAAAATGCAAGACTGGAAAAAAAGAGGTGAATGTATAGAATTATATAATCATTAAGGCTGTAAATCCAGCCAGACCCTCCTGCTTTGTGTGGCTGTGTATGATACATAAACTTTAAAATTTGATATTTAAAATTGTAAACAAATGCTGTTACTGGGAGTGGCTTCCATGGGCCCTAAAGGAAATTCAGAGTGGAAGGCTTGTGTTTCCTCTGAAACCTTTCTCATGGAAAAACAAAGACTTCAGCTGGATAATCACTACTCAGATGCCATCTTGTCCTGTGCTCCATGACTGCATCACTCCTTGTTCATTAGTCTGTGTGAAAAGGTGGGAGAGGTGGGGAATTTCCTTAAGACCTCTGGTTAGGGCACATTTTTCTTCAAATCCTGGCAGCTTATTGGAAAACTTCTGCTTGTCTCTTTGATTGTCAAAAAATTTCAGTAGCTGAGAGAGACACAATTTACCTTTTAAGAAACCATGCAATTTGTCTTTCTTCTGCCATGCTTTGTTAGAAAATTTCATTTTTAGTTATTTTTTCAGATGATTCATCTTATATTGGGGTAGGCCAATTCATCTGTGATTCTTCAGGTTGCCTGTGTGCCTTTTTGAAGACTTTGTGAGACATTATGGCCATTTTTATGGAACAACATATTTTTCCAAATTTAACATTTTAATGTTTATTTGGAACTTCAACAATGGATGATCCTAGTTATTTTTTTCTTTGTCAATTTCTTTAAGATTCTTTTCTTTTGACAACTTGATCTCTGATACTGCCTTGTGTTTATTATCTGCAAATAATTGGCTTAGAGAAAGGCATCTCCATAGTGAATGCAGATGCAAAGAAATTGCTTCATTTTTATGCAATATTCTTAATTGTTCTCTTTATCTTTAGAGGTCCAGTGTCTGACCAAACCATTTGCAAGCTCTTTGAAATTGTCTATGGACCACTGCATGTGTGTGGGGGAGGGATAGAAAGGATGTACTTATAATTCAGAGCTGGGAGAGTAGTATGGAATCTCTGATTATTTACCAACCATCTTCTCCAACTATTTTTCCTCCTGTTTATGCACTCCCCAACCTGTTTACTTTTCACTTGAAATATGTGGTCAATGGGCTGCTGCTGATATAGGGATAAGATACAATTCTTTCAATCTTCCCACTTATTTGGGGAGCCAAATGTATGTTGCCCATAAATAATTTCCAATAAAGTGATTTTAATTGCTCCTGCAGTTTTCCCTGACATGGCATATTCTATTGAGACCAATGCTAGATTGTTTCTGATTTGGAAATGCATCAGTCTTAATGTTACTGTGTACCTTGCTTCATTCTTGCATTTGTGTATGTCATACCCCCTGTATCTTGGTCTATCCTGTATGTAGTTTTAGGCCAGAAAAATGAACGCTTACCTGCTCTGCTGCTAAGAGAAGGACAAGCAGTAGTTTGACACTTCCTACTGATATGGTCTCACAATCAGCTTGTAGAGATCCTAGTCTTATTAAGCATACAAAAGTCTTTACTGATTCTTTAATTCTTTGCTTATTATCAGTCACAAATAAAAATGCACTGTTACTAAGGGCTGCAGAGACCAAATTGTGGAGAGGGAAAAAAAAAAGACACAAACAAACAAGAAAATAAGCTAAATATAATGGACCCCTCTCAGTCTCAAGAATTTTGTATTTATTTTAAGGTATCTTCCCGTTTCCCTCACTGTTGACCTGACTGGACAAAGCCACAACAGAGGACCATGGACCCTGGATACCTAAAGCTATCTAAAATACTCAACTTGGATTTAGGAGATTAGACAGTACAGCCTTCCTCAAGGCTGTTATCCCATTCAACAAATTACACCTTTCATTTAATATATATTGTATGAAATCTTGACCTTACTTATACCTAAATTTCCCCCTTAAGCTTTGCATTTCAGACTGTCTCACAGAATTTCAAATCTTCATCATAAACTCTGAGCTAAAGCATTCTCTTATGCTTGAGTGTACCGGTATATGTATATGTCAAGTTACTTTTAAACAGCAAATGACATACCTCTTTCCAATAATTTAAGAGATGGTCCTCTGCACAGATGCCTTCATGCCTCAATGCACAGTGTATCATGATGTCTTAATAGAGCTCATACCCAAAATGAGTATCTGAACTGGGTGTGGAGCCAAATCATTCCCTGGTGATTCTTGAGGCCGAGAGAGACTACAGGTGAAACACTACACATAGCAAATGTCACAGAAACAGACCTTGCTATTTCAGGGAGCTCATGGGTTCAGAAGGAATGGTAAGGGAGGGAGACACAGAGTTGATGTGATTAGTTCAAGGCTGTGCAGCAGCCCTGTGGCAGATCCAGGCAGGCAGGAATGCTGTGAACCAGGTCACGGCAACCTGCACATCACACACTGCCTCTCCAGGCAGAGAAATCTCTCTGCCACTAAAAATAAAGTTCAGTGCACACGTCATTAACATGCTCAATTTACTAAGGATTTTCCTCAGTGAAAATAATGTTGGTGCAAATAGAAGGAAAGATTAAATGGCTTTGGATGGATTTGGCAGCAACTTTGCCCTGTTAGTCTCTATTTCTTTGGTCTGTGGTGCATTAACAAAGATGCAAAAACATTCAGCCTCTAGGCCTAATGGAAAACAGGGGGCTACAGCACAACAATGGTGTTGCTTATCTCTGTGACCCCCAAAGAATATGACATCTCACTGCAATATATACTTTCCCATCTGCCTCAAGCTGGATGGTACCCTCCTCCTCATGACATCTTTCACTGCAACCAATTCCTGACTAAAGAAATAAAGTGACTCCATCCATTCCCAGCAGTTAAGGTTAAAGAGATGCACTCGGTTCTAAATCTCAGCTGCTAACGCTCTCTTGACCTTTGACTCGCTTTAGCATGGCGAAGTTTGATGGGCCCATGCCAAGCCGTCTTCTGTAACCCATGAGTTGGTTAATATACTCCCATTTCTCATTCAGACAGCCAACAGAGGCAAAGAAGGCAGCAGGGCAACAAATGCTGTCTCCTGCAAATGCTCTGTAATAAATTGCTCTTTCAGTAGTGCAGAAGACAGATTTTTCTTTCTTTTGCTTCTTTCCTCCTTTTGCACAGAAGTCACCAATGGAAAGCTTGCTTTCCCACCTGGCCCCAGCTGACTGTGCCCATAAATTTGCCTATGCAATGCCTGTTTACGGGTCGCTGCTGGAACACGGAGACGGGTGCATTTTCTAAGCACCGGGTAGATAATCACAGTAATTGATGTTTGGAGCTGCTCACTCCTAGGAGCAGAGGGTCCCTTTCTCCCAGTGAGGCCCTGCTCCACGTTATCAGTCCAGCCCATAATTAAATATCACTCTTTTACAATATGTTTCAGGTTCCTTAATGAGTCTAAAGCAGAAATAGTCACCTCTTTCCCCTTTGAGCTTTATTTGCTTGTTATTAAACAATGTTATTGAGCTGCCTTCTTTCTCTGTGTTGCCAAACCTGCATCATTTCCGTTTTATAATTGCACAATTAGAGTCAGTGCTTTGCTTTCATACATCAGCAGGACTAGGGAGAGAGAGAGATAGAGGAAAAAATCAGGTGTTCACAGACAACTCAAATGCATCTTATTTTCATTAACTACCAGATTTTGCAAAATGGGAAGCTATTTATCATGATCTGTTTTCTACCACCAGCCACCCCCACCACCCCACTCTGGTGACTTTCACTATGACCTTGTGCTGTATTGTTAAGGGTCCAATTTGCTCATTGTTACTTGCCTGCATAATTCTATGCACCTCCCCCACCATCTTTTTTTTTTTTTTCCCAAGCAAAATCCAGTCATTTATATTCTGAGACTAAATGGTATTCCTCCTCCCCTACAGCCCCCCCCAAAAAGGGGGAAAAAAAAAAAAAAAGTCTTAGCAAGCTGTATAACACTAGTAATTCCTTCGAACAAATTTCCACAGATCCCCCCTCCTTACACACATGCACACCCTCTCTCTCTCTGTCACACACACATACTCTCTCTCACATGCACACCCTTAAGCTGCTCTAAGCAGTGTATTAAGTAGCTGAAGAAAATCCATTCACATTCTGCTGTGTCGCTTTCTTCTCAAGTCATGAACCCATCACAGACTTTTTCTAGCTGTAGGTTGCCACGGTGAAGATTTACAATGCCAGTTATTCATACATCTGCCTTCTCTTTTTTCCCCCCTTATTCTTAAATCCCTTGGGCGAGGGCAACCTTGATACTGAGACTCGTAAAATTCATGCAGGCTTATCATCCTTGGTGAAGGCTTCAGGCATGCATTACCGTATCCAACTGCCTGCTCACCGCCATGACAGAACTGGGCCTATAGCTTTCATTTCTAACAGGGGGAAAATGTGGTAATGTGCTAAATAAAAAAAATAACAATAAAAAAAAAAAAGCTTAAGTGTTTTGGGGAGGAAAACAATAGCTACCATTATCAATTTCTCTTAATGATTTTAAATTTCTTTTATTTACTCTACCCCCTACAGTAGATAAATTTAAAACCTGTTTGGGTTTTGTTGTTGGTCCTTTTTTTTTTAAAGCACCATTTCATTTGCGTGGAATAGTGTTCAGAAAGTCCAATCACACAGCAGTGGGGAAGTACAGTACTAATACAGCCTCTGAACTCCACATCAAAGTAATGAACACAACAAATCTGGAATGAATTTTAAATGTAAATTTTAAATCCTTTTCCTAATTTTTTTCTGATTTTTTTCTTTATTTTTAAAGACTTGACATAAAAAGAATTGTTTTCTTGAAAGGAGGTGGAGGGGAGATGGATGCATTGATTTTACAAAATAAAAACAAAAAATTGAAAGCAGAAGAACCCAAACAAATTGAAAGTGTTTAGTTACAAAGTCAGAGGTCAAACATGAAGTCTGCCAAAATGCTAATCTCTGTGATTATAACTTTGATATAACCATCACTTACTAGAACATTAATCAAATTTGTATATGTATCTGTACTTTTCTGAGGATTACTGCTACAGGGTATTGGGGAATCCTCTATAGGGAGTTCAGGTGTGAAAATCAGAAGGTTTTTTTCAGAGGGGGTTCTTTTCCTGTATTCTTCAAAAGCCACAATCATGCTAAAACCACTCAGACTTTCAAGAAAACAGATTGCTGGGTGCTCTGTTTAAAGACTTGCACAACAATAAAAAGCACTCATGGGGGTTTTTTTTGTTTGTTTTTTTGGGTTTTTTTTTGAATATGTGTAGTTCTAAGTCTATTGTTTCATTTTACTATGCTTTGAAATCAGTCATAATTTTAGGAAGCCATAGTGCATCTGAACTATGAGCATCCTAAAAAAATCATTTCAATGCAATTATGCCTGTCCAAGTGAAGTCAACATAGAATAGATGAGAGTTACAGTGAAAAAATATGAAGATGGAGTGTCGTTTTCAGAAGATGCTTAGGTGTGTGGCAGACTTTTACTTGAAAATTGTGACTTGTAGTTTCAGAAAGAAATAGTTTTGAAGATACAAGATTATTCAAAGAAAAATGAAACCTCATGTCCTTTGAGAAGTTGCACCCCATTATCCTCATCCTTCTTTCCCCTTTTGCTTTTTATTGTTGCTTTAAATGTTTCAAAACTGTTTCAGCCATTATGCTGTCAAAAGTGTCTTTTCAATCTCAGATCCATATCTTCTGACATCCTAAGACAGCTACAACAGAAAAGAAGACTTGTGTTGATGTTACTCAGTCAGCATTAAGTTGTCACAAGTGCTGTCTCACTTCATCTTGGTAGTGAAGCTTAGAGCCCACTCATATCACCATCTGCCTGCACAGAGGTAGCATCCTGTTTGCATGATGAAGCACTATTTACAGGGCTCCACTCTCAGGTCCACAGGACTCTGACAGCAGCACATCCTACTCAGCATGCCACTTTGAATCACCCGGAAGAAGCATTTCTCAGCAAAATAGCAAGATTTCTAACTATTTGAGTCAGAGACAAAAAAAATGTTGATATGTCTCACTGATGCAGCTCTTCCTTCACTTAGATTGTTCATTGTAATTACCTCAGGGTCAGTCATCTTTTCTGGCAAGGGTTAGTGGGTTTTGGCCATCTCTTTCCCACAGAAGGGAGCACTCCATGGTGCATTTCCAAGTAGGACTTCACTTGCCTTATGTGGAAGCCACAGGGCAGGACAGAGTTCTGGTCATGCAGCAAACCTTATGCTGATTTACACTAAGAAATGTCTAGCCACAATTGCAGGTCTTTGCATGAGGACAGGAGAGATGCTGCTGTTGGGGTCTCTGTACTCCAGGCATCCTATAGGAGCTCAAACTGTTTGGAGGGAGGGACATGCACCTCCAGTACCTGCAGTAGAGAAGGCTGCTGTTTTTTCTTAGACAGGCATCTTCTGGTATCCACCAGGCTTCTTGCTGATGCCCTTTCATAGGCCAGTGGGCTGAGAGGATTATCAAGTCCAATCCCTTAATGCACAGCATATTATGCAATCAATGCATCTAGGAAAGCAACCCCCTTGTTTTTCACAGGCCTCCCAGTAACCTGCACTGAGCTTTAGACTGTAAGTAGACTGAAAGTTGCAAGGAAGAAAGGAAAGGATAGGAAAATAAAGAAGGAAAGGGAAAAAATGAGAGAAAAAAGGAAAATGAAATGGAAAAGGAAAAGGAAAAGGAAAAGGAAAAGGAAAAGGAAAAGGAAAAGGAAAAGGAAAAGGAAAAGGAAAAGGAAAAGGAAAAG
>VYXD01013509.1:122433-133082 GCA_013397195.1 Hylia prasina
GAATAGTCTTGCTTGACTGACAATGGAAGGAGTCTGAGAAATACAGAATTCCTAAAGTACATCAATAATAAAAAAATGCAATTCAACATAAAATCTGCCTACTCCAATAAATCACCTTCTCTTGTTGCTCCCTTGGACATTTCTGTTTGTAGGTACATTCACATATTTGTGAGAGGGAAAAGAAAGGAAGAAAGGAAGAAAGGAAGAAAAGAAAGGAAGAAAGGAAGAAAGGTAGGTTTCAAGGGCATCACAATATCCTTAAGATCCTGCAGTAGCAGAACTGGCTGGAAGCCTGAGTTCTTCAAGAGTGTAGGAGTTACCAACACTACTTGCTGCCAATTAGTCTTTGTGTGTGTTGAGTATCCTCCCCCAAGCCAACTTACAAAGGACTCACCTCCCAGATATTTCAACTAGAAATTCAGACTGTTTAGCTCAAGCAGCAAAGAAACTCATGTTATTTTCACTTAAAAGGCTGTAGTCCAGCTGATATGGCAAGCATTGAGAACCACAAGTGTATCAGTGACACCTCCCACCAAGACACTCTTTTTCTGGTAGGATTTTCTTCAAATATCAGCAGAAGCTGATATTGATGCTCAGTGAAATTGGCCCCATAGTTTTGTTCCAGTAAGGACTTGCTCTGAGAATTGCTTTACCTCTTTTACCCAGACAATTGGTTTGATGGTTTCCCAGAATTTTTTCCTCTTGCTGTTGTCCCCATCCCCTGATTGATCCATTGGAGAAGACCCTCTAAGCCATTAGACAAGACTGTAAAACAAAGAAGACTTTTCAAAACTGCTTTCCAGTTAGGGACAATTAACTAAAGGTATTTCCCAGCATCATTCCATTCCAGTATTCCATGTGGACACTTGATTCTAGGTTGTGGTACCTGGGACAATTAGTCAAGAACTTTCAGTGCAGAGATTTTACATATTTTTTAATATTAAATTAAATTTAAAGCCCTCAGAATATGGGAATTTCAGGCTACCAGAAGAAAGAAGCAGATATATCCAAAAATAAGAGATCTGAGTAATTTCTTCTGAATCAGTTTGCTTTCTCAGGCATACCCCTTATTATTAGTTAACAGCGTGAACTGGTGCTGGCTTTAATTATTACTTTTCAAATTCTGTTTTCATCCCACTGCATCCCTTATGCATTGTTTTTTTTGTAAGGTTTTTTAAGGTAAAGTAGTAAAGGAAATTTCATGCAGCAAATCCTATGGGGTTGTTACATACATGGTCTACTAAACTGTGGAGATACACTGGAGGGGGCGGGGAAAGAAGAAAATATCTCAAGCTTGAATCGCTATTATGCTGGCACAAGTTTAAGTTCCCAAAAAGCCAAGGAAGATATGATGCTGTTCAAGATATCTGGTTGGGAATTATTGTATCTTATGTTAGGCAAAAATTGAGGTGATTCTCTAGGAGTCGTCACTTCTCAGCCTTGTTTAACAGTGTACAAATATGATAGATCTCTGCTTTCAGTGAGCTGAGGTGGAAGATGCCATGTATTTTCAGCAGGTGATCTAGAAGATTACTTTACATGATGCCCAGACTAGTTTTGAAGGCACTTTTGCCCATGTGGAATGTGCTAGGGAAGGAAGGGATTTCTGGCCGTGGGAGCTCAGCAAAGCTTGCAATGATCATGGTGCTCCTGGTGTTGCAACAACTGCATGTTTATTTTAGAACAGGCCTGACAGCCAGCACTGAAAACCAGATCTACTGACCAGCTAATAGACTTTTAGAATGTCATGTATGAAAAAAACAGATATAATTGCACCTGGTCACGAAGGGGAAATTCTTATAAATACTTTGATTACTAGAGAATTCTAACTTTTGGAGTGCAGCAATATTGTTCTCTAGTACCAGAATCCTTATTAGTAGTTGCAGAATTATAAATCATAAATATCCATCAGTTTAGTCCACAGAGTAAATAACTATGAATGCATAAAGTAGTAGAATTTTGATAAAGTCCCTTGCAAACTGCAGCATCCCTGGTTTGGCAGTACTGTGTTTATGTTATTACAGGAAAACCAGAGTGGCTCTGTGGAAGCCTACCAGTCACAGAAGACTTCATACCATTTCAGTAGTCACTATGTAATGAAAAATTATTGTGAATCTCAAAAAGACTCTGTTGCCTTGAAGTTAAAAATTGAACAGTAAAGATTTGAAAGTTTTCACTTGTAAAAAGCAAGGGGATTGAGGATGAGGCTTTTTTGTCATGTATTCAGGTGTTAAAGTTGCATCAGTCCATAAGCTGGTTGTGGTCACTCAGACTGAAAGCATAAAATTCACTCTCACTCCCTATCCCTAATAGATAACAGCCTATTTAAAGGTAATGTTCTCACAGAAATGTTGCCTCATGGTGGGTCTCCTAGTTCATTGAGACCATTTGCACATTTAATTATTTAGAAATAATTACAAGGATTTCTTTTACAGAATATAGTAAAAACCCTTCCAACAGTTTATCAGGTATGGTTCAAGAATATCTTTACCTTTTAGATATTCTGTGTATGGTAGATGAAATTGTTTTGTTCTACATTTTCTGGTACATAGAGTGTTACAGTGCAGTATTTTGTTTCCTTCCTGAAATATACTTCCTTTTTGATGCTGCACTTCAAGATAGATTTTGTCAGAAAGCCCAGAGCCTTTAGGCTTGGTCCCTTGCCATATATCAGTAACAATCAATTTTTTTCTGGAGTCTCTATATGCTTTTTACCATTTGGTTTGCAGGGCTGTTTTTTGTTTTTCTTTGTATTCTGTCCCATATTTTCTGTATATTTAATTCAACATCACATATATAATTAATAGAACTTAAGGCACTGTTGTGATACAAAAACTAGCAAATAAAAGAGAGGGAGATGGGACAGTTCATGAACTTGAGGTTGAATTCTGTAAAGAAAATAAAGCAAGATTTTTCACAGCTTTGTTTCTGCAATGGAAGTTTAGAGCAGCACCAACCAGATATTGTCACTGCATGGGCCTACTTTGCACCGGTTGTTTCTGAAATGTAAGATACTGAAGAATCAGGCCCTCGGGGAACATTTGCCATCTAGGTGGCTTTAAAAAGAAGCACAGCCACCCTTTGAATTATGGGCATGTCACAGGTGGGCTGGAAAGAAAGATAGGAAGGACCTATCCCTGTTTTCTGCCATGATGGTTTACATCAGGGCTTTTAGAAAGCCAAGGGTGTAAGTATAAGGCTGTTGCTCTAATTTACATTGGCTTTTAAATCTAGACTGCAGAGGGGACAACTATGGCTTCTGCCCATCTTGGCTCTAACATCCCTGCCCTTACCAGATAATGCTTCTTTTCTTCAAAGTGTCTGCTCACAGGAGTAAATTTTGTTGAGCAGATAGCATTTGATGTATAGGGATTTGAGATTAAAAGGTGTTTTTTAGGGCAGAGACCCATCTTTTGTAGCAGCCTTGCACATCCATAGCTCTGAGCAGAAATAAATACAATATATACCACATACTCTTCATACACCTATTTTATACATGTACACATGCAAATGTGTACACATATGAGGAGGAGAGAAATACAGAGAAAATATATTAATATCTAGATATTTTCAATTGGTGGGTGGGACAAATTTTGCACTTGGTATTTCAATTATTAAACTTTCAGTGACACTCTCTTGGAAAGCGCTCATTTTGGCTTCTATTTCTTTATTTGCATTACACAGCACACCTGGTGGAAAGGATATTTAAGTAGTGAAGGACTTGCAGCATTAGTAATTAATAGATCCCATTATGCTAACTCTCATGCAAGTTTAGGACATCTTAGATGCTAGATAAGAGATGGATAATTTGAAGTAATTTTCCTGTAATCATGCCAATCACTTCAGCAAAGTAGTTATTAAATGAAACAGTATTATGATGAATTATAGGACATCTATTGAATATCTTTTCTTATCATCTACTTATAGTGCCTGATGCTGAAAAGAGGCAAACATGTGAATGCTCCTTCCCAGTAAAATATGCACACTTCTCACTGTAAATAATAGTTTGTTTAGCAAACCTTGTTTTTTTAATGAGGCCTAGAGACACATTTGTGCCTCATACTCTTTGCTGCTCTGGAAGATCATCTAGTTTTACTTTTTCTTTAAAGGTGGATATTAGCAAGAATTAGTCACCTCTGATGACAAGGAATTTTTCTAGTTCAAATTTGCTGAAGTGATTAAATATTATTTATCTAATTAAATGCTCAAAACAGATCATTATTGAAAGGAATAAATTTAGTGAATTTGTTGAGCAGTGTTAGCTGAAATGTAACTGCACATCATTTGACTTTTTAACATTTTATTATATCTAATAAGTCTTTCTGTGCTTAATTAAATCAACTTATTTTTTACAGCTAATTTAACATGATTTCATTTCTGTTACAGCTTTTGCATCAGATATGTAGAAAGCCAACTGTTAACAAAACCAAGCTTCTGCTACTCAGGTGCTCTGCTGTACTTTTGCCTCTTTAGCTGCTAGTGACATCCTGACTATTTTATAGTGTTTTCTTATCTTTCACTGAGAAAGGTTACTCATTTGTTAATTATAATCTATTTCAAAAATTGCAGTAAAAAAATTATACCATATGGTTATAAAACATTTAATAATTCCGTCATATGTAACGAGCTCTGAAAATTAACTTTTTTCCTTGGCATGGGACTTTGCCTGGTGTCAGAAAATGCCAAACAGGAAAGTAAGATTAATTCTGTTCATGACTGCCCCAGCAACTTAATCTTCATGTGTTTGGACAAAGATAGCAGTCGACCTGCTAGTGAGCATAAAGGTTTCATTTTTTTCCCCAGGGTACACTGTATCTACACAGTTTTTGCATATTGTTCGAAGACTGTTGAATCTGGTTTTGTTGTTCTATTAAAAACAATTCATTGGCTTCATCCTTTTAAAACTTCTGAGGGATTTTGTCTTTTTTGCTGAACAGTATCCCACCGTGGGGTGGGAGGTGAGAAATTCAGTCAGCCTGCCAGTGATTGCAGTTGGCTTGGATCAATGTCACTCCTTTGACTTCAGTAGGATTATGCCTGGACCACACTAACATCTATGAGATCAAAACCAGACTGAGGACATCTCTATATCAACTAAAAAAGGGGTTTTATGGGCTTTGGTCAGGCTGCTCACTGTCCAGCTGTTCCCACTGAGTTATTTTTAGAGCCACTGTCTCTCCAAAATATAAGTGAAAACTCACTAAGTGTATGAGAGCTTTTAATAGATGATTGTCTAATCTGAATATTTGTTTTTGCCTCCCAAACACCTGAATATTTTCCAGAAAAGCTTGGGAATATTTTTAAAGCTAGCCTTAAAGCAGAATGAATTTCTGCATAGGGCATAGTACCAGGTTTTAGCAGCATTATCAGTTTTAACTTAAATAAAAATAAAACCACCAGCAGTTTAAGCTCCTGTGTGAAGGACTACACAGAGATATATTTTTACCCACGTACATGTAACACATTATTATTCCTGCGGTGGTTACCAATAACAATTTCTTTATATAGAGAAAACTGCCTAACACTTGGTCTTAAATTCCCCAGAGTAACTGTTCATGATCACAAATTTGGCTAAAGGATTTTTTTCATTACCCTCAAACATTTCCTTTCACCTCCAACCTCTAGGCAGAGCCATCGCTTTCCCTTTAGACCGGGGAACATAAAGCCATGGGGCCATCGGGGCTGGCTGTGCCTGACCCCGAGGGCCCTTCTGTCAATCACTGCCTCCCCATCCCTTGCTCTCTTTCACACCAGGCAGCTGTACCCATCGCTGTCAACCAGGTAACAACCAGCAAACAATAGAGGCCTGAATGCCTGGTCTAGACACTCTTTTAGCCACTTATTTGCTGCTCTTGGCAGCTGTTGAAGCATAAATAAGCAGTTTGTAATCAGAAAGCTGACATCATTGCAGCTCAGCTGAGAGGGGGAATTGTTGCTGTGCACTGAGCTGCTTTCCTCCCTTCCCCCCCCCACCCCAGCCCCCTCCCTCCTTCATTTTGTGACAACGGATTCTGGGGTGGGGATGCAGATTTATGCTGGGCTAAGCTGGCTTTTCTTTTTATTTCTAGACTACAATGATGTAGGTTGCAGAAAATGGCATGTGTGAGGCAATGTACTTTGCAACTACCAAAACTGAAAAGAAAAAAAATCCGCCTTCAAATAAATGGTGGAGTCCTGTCTTAGTCCTTCAGAAAGAATTTCAAGCCTCACAAATGTTTTGAATTTGAAGGGTAATATTTCAATAGATTGACCATAAACTGAGACGATTGGCACAAAATGTTTCCCTGTCCTGACTGGTTTTGTTACCCCTCAATTTTGTTTTTCACCCTCTGGAAGGAGAGAGGAGGTAAAACCAGTCATACCAGAAGTGAGCGAACACTTACAAACAAACTCTGTTTTGTGCCAGTCTGCCTCTGTTCCTGCTTTCGAAATGCCCAGCTACGCATCTCCCATCGCTGCAAACATTTGTTGTTCAAGTACATTTCATACACTTTTAACACTTCTCTTTTTTTCTACTTTGGGGCTTGATCGTAAACAAGTTCACTGGGCAAATTTGACACAATATTTGAAACTCAAGCTGGGTTCTTTGGGAAGGATTGGTGGGGTGAGACACGTGGCAGCGCTGCTGCTCCCTGACTGGGGGAAGACGAGAGCATACCCAGTGCAAATATTTGCACATGCAAATTTAGAATTCGTTTTCCACAAACACTTGCACGTATGACTTTCAAATTAGCTTTCTGAAAGCATTCATGCTGCTAAGAAACTCTAGTTCAAATATTCATATAAAGTGAACATAAAAGGGCCACAGGTTTAGGTGATTTCTTTTTTTTTAATTTTTTTTAAGAAAACAGTCACCAAGTGAATATTCATGCCAAAGTCTTTGCAATGTTTGCCCAGTTCTGTTGTTTTCTGACAGTCCTCTAATACTGAGAATTGATACGTGTTCATGCAGTACCAAATGGCAATGGCAAATTATGCTGCCTCAATTATATAGTTAAATACAAACTTTAAACTCTGCAGTGCATTTAGTCCTTCTTATCAGACTTTTCCTTGATAGGAAAGTGAAGCAGAGTGAGTAACCTTTACAATATGTAATCCATACCAAGTCCCAAAGGTTTTCCCTGAGTTTCATACAGTCTGTCCTGGTGATGACTGTGGCAATAATGGGAAAGAGGCAAAGGGCTTTCTGAAGGGCTTTATCCCCTCATCATTGCTTGTTGATCTATCTGTGTGCACTTTATGGGTGCTATCAGTAAGGGAGCTGAGCTTTCTTATTCTTGTGGAGCAGAACTCACATTCCACCAGTGATGTGTCAAATTCTGTTCGGACTGCCTGTTGGTACATGGAGTCAGGATGAATGCCAGTGTCTGTGGGGCTCACTAGCTATCTAGAATATCTCCAGGTAGCTCTGTCTGTCCCTGGTTTCAACAAGAAAAAAGGCCAGATCAACAAAAATATTGACTTTGTATCTCCCAAAGGCTTTCTAGTATTAGTTTGCTCTAAGTAGCTCATGATTTAGAGTACAAAGGCATTTCCAGAATGCATGTTTAACAAAATGACATAGCAGATAATTGAAATTTATTTGCAATTTTCAAACTACAATAAACACAATTCTCCTTTTCTTTCATTAATAATCGCACGGCTAATGCATAACAATCCCTCTGCAGCTTTTACAAGCAAACTTGAGCTGCTGTGTTGTAATAGCTGGAAAAGTTAATGTAGCTTGAACAAGGTTCCTAATTGTCCCTGTCTCTGTCATATTTGTCTACTTGAATGGTCCTAAATACCACAGCGATTAATTACTACAGAGCAGGTATTACAAGATGTTATCATCCTTCCCCAACTGTCTGGGTGAATGGAGAGAGGCAGTAGATTGTTGCAGTGTTTCATCTTTGCACTTCCTGTAAGGCACTTTAACCAGAAGATTTAATGTGTCAAAGTTAACTGCGTTCTCGCACAGATATTCACATTCTAATTAAAGATTAAGAACGTAGTACATTACACTGTGATTTGTCATACATGGCTTGTTAAATAGGAAACCTACCGGGATTCCCTAACATTTTATAAACATTATTCAGGGCTTTTAATGTGGGCAAAGGAAAAGATTATTCAGCTGCTCTGCAGAGTAGGAGGCAGGTCATTTTTCCCTCACTCCTCCATCCTGCCCAAGCTTCACCTTTTCCAAATAAATAAATAAGAAAACTCAGGTGGTTTTCAAACTAGAATTCTGTTGAGATATCTTTAAACTATTTGTCTTCCCAGTGTGCATGTGTGCACACGGATATATACACATACATACATATATATATATATATGTACAGAGAGAGAGAGATAATACATATGTCTTAATCATTTTTTGGCATTTTTCAACTTTTGCTGTCAGCTATGTAAACTGGGGTAGGAAGTCTTTGTTTGAATTACAGTGGCAAAGGAAGGAAGAAAGATGAAACAGTTTTTCAATATGCAGAATGTGCTTTCAGATTATTCTAGCAATGCTGAGCAGCGTACCACTTCCAGTATTAGTAGCAGAGGACTGGTTCACATTCTTTGATTGCCTGAGGAATAAATTAATGAGGTTACTAGAGACATTGAACATTTGCATATTCACGGATGCTTATTAGGTATAAAGTGAATGCCAGGTGCATTGAATTTTGGGAATACTAGCTATGTATTTGGTCTTCTATTTTTAAAGCAATCACATCTTGCTTTTTCCCTAAAGTGGGAAGTTCTGTGAGGGGAAAAAAAGCAGCATTTATAAAAATAATAACACCAAAAAAATCAAATTAATTCAATACAGATGAAGCTTTGCTATAAGATATGCATCAGAATAAATAAGATAAAGCATGAAGCTAGGGACTATCTGAATATCTTGTTTGGAACAACAGTTAGGATGATTACAAATATAAAAACAGTTGTTCCAAGACATAAGGAGAACAAATGTTATATTTTTCACTGTGCTCCTAATGGATTTCTAGCTTTAAATAGCAATAGGAGAACTCATTATGAAGTTACCTTCCATGATGTTCAATGCTTAATTTTTAAAACATCAATATTTTCACACGTTCTGTTCCAGCAAGTCTCAAACTCAGGCTGCAAAGCACTGGAGATAGAATTACAAAATTTGCTCGACTGTTTCTCCAAGGAGTATCTGCACATGGTTGCATTGTTGTCAGTGACTTCCGTCATCACAGTGTGAAAGCACATTGTGTGAATGATTTGCACTGTATCTCATTATTGCTGCAAGTTTTTATCTATATTGCCTATTTGGGATCTTGCATTTTTGCATTCTGAAGGATTTTATGGTATTTGGGTTTTTTGGGCTTTTTCCATCCCATTCTTTAGCTGTCTATAATCTATATAGAGCGCAGCATTAGCACTGCTTGTCCCAGCAGAGAAATATCTGTCAATTGAAAACATGTATTGTTTGTGCTCCCTTTTGCTTGTCTCTTTTACAGTGTAAGCATCAAGCGTGTACATGTGCATGGACTACAGGCTTACATGCCCTGCGCACAGATAAATACAAACACACATTCCCACACAGATGTGCACTTACAAAATTATTGGTATCACCTACTTCCAAGTAGCTGGTGTAGCAAAATCAAGCAGTGATAAGTGTTTTCTATGGATAATAATATGTATCTACAAACAGGCTCCCTTCTGCCCCCTTGTTTCACAGAATACTGTGCTCAACTTCCCTTTCCTGGATGTTGCACTGTGCTGATCACTGCCCTGCCTCTGCAAATCCTATTTGAAAAATCTCATTTGCAGCATAACTGACAACAAAGGCATTACACGGTGTATGCCCTGCATTTTCTGCAGAATATTCCTTGCCTTTGTAAGTTATTTCTAACTTCTAATGAAAATACTGTGTGATCAGTTGATGATCTTTTTTATTTATTAATAGTCTGTAAAATTAAGTGTGTCTAATCAAAGAATGGGTCCTTTCTTAAAAGTGCAAGGTGGAATGCATTAGATCAATGGTACAAAAAGCAGATGTTCTTTACTGCAGTAGGCCTTTCTTTAGGTACTTTAGGAATCAGGGACTTAAAAATTAAATTGAGGAGGATTTTGAGGTGCAATCACTCCTAGCCACTGCAAGACACAGAAATCCTCTTGAGATATACATTTTCTCTGCACTTGTTTCCAAACTGTAATTCAGTTCCATGATTAAAACAAAAAATAAAAAACAACAAACAAACAAACAAAAAAATACAAAAATAAAAACAGAAACAAAAAATCCAAGAAAAATTATTTGATATTTCAGTCTCTCAGGGCAGCTTCTGAATAATTACATGCAAAGCGATCTATTAGGTATTTATTGAAAATAGTATTGCAAAGCACAAATGTGCATTTTTTTTTTTCAGGAAGGTCATTTTATAAAACATCCTTTGTAGCTGCTTCACTGACATCCAGGGGTTTTTGCCATCCACACGGCACAGATTTTTTTGATTATGTAGATTTTTTTTTCCTCCTCTATTGCAGTTTCATATGCAAAGCATGCATCAGCCACATCCATGCTATCTCCTAAAGCAGTCATTCTGAAACCCAATCTGGGGACAGTGCAGACTAAATAAAATTTCATTTTGATTTGGCCTCCCGCTGAGAATGGGACTGCTTTGTTTCAGCCGACAGAACCAGCAAGCCAGAAA